>CM076582.1:1537489807-1538055162 GCA_034641835.2 Pinus albicaulis | reverse complement strand
AACTTGACAGCTACGGAATCGATCAATTTCAGAGTATCTCATCAAGTGGAAGAACTTACCCACTGAAGATTCTACATGGGAGGATGAGAATTTTATACAGAAGCACCCAGAGCTACTCAAGCATTGAGGACAACACTTTTTTGAAGGAGAGGGGCATGTTGGGTCCCTATATTACTAGTATAGTCCCTTATTGTTGTTAGTGTAACCCCCTTATTGTTATTATTGTACCCTTGTAACCCCCATTTTATTATTATTGTGCCCTTAAATTATTATTGTTAGGTCGGCTAGGATTACATTGTGGCCTACTAGGATTACATTATGGCCCCATGGACTCCTATATATAGAAAGGAGGTTTTGTAAATTGTATCATCCAAGAATTGTTCATTCATGTAATGTATTGGAGGTTGCCCCCTCGAAGTGGCTTATTTCTAAGGCGTTGATATCTCATTTCTTCTATTTTTGGAGCTGGTTTCACAACAATATTAACTCCTAGAGTCCTTGAACAACCTTCTAATATCTCAACAAATTCATGCAAGTCTACAAGAATGATCCTAATATGGTTGGATCAAATTATTTCAACTGCGTAGTCGCTTCAGCACTTTCCTTCTTTGGTATTAACTTCTGTAGTAGCTACACATTAAATGTTGAAGCACCCAGATCCATGAAACTTTTCTTTGCCTCCAGGAATGCTTATTTTTCTACCTGAATACTGAACCTAGGGGTTCTTTCTACAGTATTCCAAACCCATGTGTCTTTTATTGGCCTCTTACCTTCGGCTTTATCATCTCCTATCGCTGCACCACGTCTTGTTACTATGTTGATGCATGAGTCATCTTCCCTTAGTTTAGTGGTCATCATCTACATATTTTGCATGGGATGTTAGTTTCTTTTATCCTACATCTTTGACATAAGGACCGAACATTATTCTATCACATGATCAAAAGGTTTACAATACTTACATGTGGAGGTAGGATTCTAAAAATCCCATGCGAAGTGTCCTTCTTCGCCGTCGTTATGACAGATAAGCTAGCCATGTCCTCAACCAATCCCTCCTCCTCATCCTCGTCCTCATCCTTGGAATCCTCCTCAACCAACATGATGACCTTGATCCTCATGTGCACTTCCCTCTTCTTGCATTCTATAAGCTCTTGCAGTTTTTTATATCATTAAATCATAACTGCGAAATTCCTTCTCATCATGCCCCACCGATCTACAAAAGTTACAAAATAGTTTCTTCAGAGTCAATACATAATTCTGTAACAAATAGCTCTCCTTCAAGAAATGTTGACCTAAAATTTTACATATGTCACACCTTATGCTCGATCCTGGATTTAATGGATTTGGTGCTCCACTAGCGAGGTACTCTTTGAACATAGGGCATTTATATTTATAACAGCCTTCTGCCTTACACTTTATACACAATACATACGATCGAATATCTAGAATAAATTCCTTACCTTTCTTCAGATCGTGCAACTCCAAATCAAAATTTCTAATTGGCACTGAATATGTTGTAATCCTACATGTGTATCTATGACTGAAAAAGCTTCCAACTTCATCGCAATTTCCAGAGCTTCAACCTGTGTTTATATCTTCTGTTGTGTCAGAGGTAGCCTGAGATGTGGTAATAACGCAACTATAAACCACTCCTTATGTTGTTCTTCAGGAATTTTAAATATCCCTTGTCCTGTTAACATTTTGAACATTTGATCCAACTCCCAAATAGATTCATTTGCTAGCTACTTGATCTCCTTTAGTTCAGTAATACACTGTGATTGCAATTTTGTCTTCTTAAATTCTACAGTCAATGCTTTCTTCGTATCATTCAGTGAAGTAGCCTGATTTGTCATAGAATACTTGATTTACCATGTTAGCACCCTTTCCTATAGTGCCGTGAAAATCTGCACCTTCTTTATATTTTTTTTAGTAATATATCTTGATTTCCATGCTGCTTCAACTACAAACCAAAATTTCTCAGGATCCTCTAATCCAAGTCCTACAAAGATAGGTAACTTTATATCATTGGCCATGTTTCCTAGGGGTGGGGGAGGGGGTGGTGGAGGTGGAGGGGGAGGGAAAGAATGGGGAGGGAGATGGGGGGTAAGGGGAGTAGCAGGATGGGGAATCCTAGAGGTGCTCTGATTATTCTCAACTCCTAGATTTGACACACCTCTAGGGGTTGTGGAGTTACTACTTTATTATTAACTTTTATATTATAGTAAGGGGTTGTAATCAGTCTCAACGAATTTTTCACGATATACTATGTTTCATTTTCCACTTCGCATAGCTCCAAATTTTGTCCAAATATTAATCTTACTTCATTCATAGTGCTCCCTTTTCACATAAAATCTTTTTAATCCATAGCTTCAAAGAATTCATATACTTACCTCACAGACCCTTTAAAAATCTTCGCTCAGCTTCACTGTAAGATATATATGTGTCTATTGCGAACTCGGTAATAAACCATCCCATTAAAATATTTTCAATCCATAAATCAATAACTCTTGATATGTTGTTATCGGTCTCCTTGAGTTGATGTAACAATTCAAGGCTCCACACAGTAGGCTCGTCATTCTTAAAACATGTCTTGTTCTCAGTCATCCTTGATAACCATTCATGCAATTAATTCACAAATGTCACAAAGAAAATCTTGTGTTGTTCCATGAAAATATATATCTACAACTAAGCTTTAGTCGATAGTCGTAGATTTCTCTTTTCTTGAACGTCAAACTCTCGCTTTTTCAGATCTACCCAATCTTGTATTTCCTTCTTTAATGGATGCCACATCCACATATCCTTCAAACAATCCCAGTATCGAAAATAGAACCATTTTTTGGATCGTTTGGGCTTGACCTAGGTTCTAAGTTAGCTATGCACCAATAAAATCCTTTATTACTAACCCTTTCAACAATGACCTTCTATGCAGATCACAGTCTCACCCGAGGCAATATTAGGGGATTTTAGAACCAATTTTCTGCATCCAAAGCGACAATGGAGTATAGATCTACTACTAAACTTCTTCCGTATGCTTATTTAGACTACATGAATGCATCTATATACTTTAACAATTTATACTTCATTCATCAATCAATACTTGTGCACATTGCGCCTTTATGGTTAAAGCATAACATAAAGCATATAAACAACTTCACAATATAGATATTAAGCAAATACAATGCATAAACACATAAATTACTTCAAAACTCTTCTTATTTATTATGATAAGTCTCTTTAATACATTCACTACTTCGACCCGCGCACATAATTGCAAGTGGTATGCTCACAAATATACAGACTCTTCAAGGCCTCTACACACACACCTGCGGAGCATTCCTAAAACCCAAAACAGACTAACACAAATAGATCAAGTGCTTGTGCTCATCAACTATCACATCTATTACTACTTCAACAAATCCTTTACATCACTTTATATATCTCTACATACATACAAAATCATGGTCCACATACCACGGGCAGACAAAATAATAGACTAAAACCCTTTACCCGTTACAAAATGAGGGTCTTCAACGCACCTCGAAGCCCCTAAACACCGTGCGGTAGAACTAATTCTGTGGTTTTGTGCACTCCGCTCCTCAAGTTGCGAAGTATTTTGATAAAAAAATGGATCAAGTTGGGCCATTCCCAACACTCTCCCACATCCTCTCCCCCCCCCATCTCTCTCTCTCTCTCTCTCTCTCCTCCAAATTTGTCACTATCTCCCTCCCTCCCTCTCTCCCTCTCCCCCCGTCCTCTCTCTCTCTCTCTCTCTCTTAAATTTGATTCCATGATATTGTGTTTAAGAAAGTACCTAAGTTAAAAAATCTCAATTGGTTGTAAAATATTAAATCTATATTTTGGATCAATCATGTCAAAGAAAATAAAATAATGAAAAACTTAAAACAATCATGCAATATATTTCCTTTATTATTGTTAGTCAATTTTCTTGCTCTCAGTGCTAGTATCCTTAGTTAAGATGGATGTATTCTGATTCTTAATAACATTGTTTATATTATATAAATTTCACATATTTATATATAAAAATATTCTCATTTTTAAATTTTATTATAACCTTGATTTAATTTCTACGTGAATCTTCTTAGTAGTCATGAGGATAGAGGGTTTAGATATATCTCAAAAGTAATTATAACCTTTTTCATTTTAGATTTAATTTTAAAAAATTTATAAAATTAAATGAAAATAAGATATTTATAAAATATCTTGATTGTGAAATAATTTATTTTTTTTGGGCATGTTGTATTGGTCAACCATGGTATTGTAAAAAATCCTATAAGAATCATGTCATATTGCTATAAAATATTTTGATTGTGAAATAAGTTATGGTTTTTGGGCATGTGATATTGATAAGCCATGGTATTGTAACAAATCCAATTCAAAAATTACTAACAAAATAAAAATATAAGAAATTGACATAAGCCTTTTATTATTAATTGAGCCAACATTTAAATGTTTAGCTGTATACTACTTTTAATTTTTGGTTTATTTATGGATCTAAGCTGTTTATATAACACTATATAATATCTATATTTGTATATCCATGTCTCTTTCTTATCCCTTCTCTCTCTCTCCCCCTTCCTCGCCCTCTCCCTCTCCCTCTCTCCCTCCCCTCCCTCTCTCCTCTATCCGCCACTCTCTCTCCATCTCTCCCTTGTCACTACCTCTCCCTCTCCACCTTTCTCCCTCTATGTCTTTCTTCTTCCCTCCCTCTTTATCCCCCTCCAACTCCATCCATTAAGAGAATTTTGAGGTCTAGAATGGGCCTCCTAAGAAAAATGTATGACAAAAATAAAATTTATATGAACCAATAGGGTTCAAGATGATGATGTAAACCACGGGAGATGATTCACCATTTTTGGAGTAAAAAAATAAAAATAATAAAAAATAATAAAATAATAAAACTGCTTTTTAAACTTGTATTTTCAACTTATCTCTCTAATTTTTTACTCAAATTTCGGGCGAGAGTACTCCTTGGATGAAAAATTTAATTCCTCATCCAAGGAGTACCCACGTTGCATACTTTTGATGAACATCACTACCCCAAAAATGAGAAATACATGAAAAAATGTGTTTACAATCACGTTTTTCATGTATTTCTCATTTTTCATGTAGCAGTTTCCATCGAAAGCATGCCACATGGGTAATCCTTGGATGGGAAATCAAATTCTACATCCAAAAAGTGTTTCTGCTCAATATTTGAGTAAACCCATAGGGAGATGAGTTGAAAAAACGAGTTGAAAAAATAGTTTTGCCTTTTCTCCCTCTAAAATTTGATGATGTAATCAAATATTATTTTATTATTTCCACTATTATTTTATAATTTCCTTAAGAGACCCATTTTAGACCTCAAAATTCCCATAATGTCTCTTTATCCTTCTCTCTCTTGAGTTCTATCTCTCTTCCTTCCTCTTTATGTGATTCTCTCCTACCCACCTCCATCTCTCTCCCCCATCACACTCTCTCTCTCTATTCCCTAGAACTTTGTCACTATCTCCCTCCCTCTCTCCTTATCTCTCTCCCCTCCATCTTCGTGTCTCCCTCTCTCTCTCTCTTCCCTTTCTCTTCTCTCCATTCCCTCCTCTCCTCTTCTCTCCCTTCCATCCTCTCCTCTCTCCCTCACTCTCTCTCTCTCGATCTCTACCTTGCCACTCCCTCTCTCTCTCCATGCCTTTTTTATTTCCTCCCTGACTCTCCCCATCCAACTCGATCTCTCTCTCTCTCTCTCTCTTCCTTCTTCTCTCTCCCCCCACATCTGTCTCTCTTTATTTCTCTCTCTCTCTCTCTTCTCCCTCTAGATTTTTCACTATCTCCCTCCCTCTCCCCCATTCCTCTCTATCTCTTAAATTTGATTCCATGATATTGTTTTTAATAAAGTATATGAATTAAAAAAAAAATCAATTGGATGTAAAATATTAAACCTCTATTTTGGATAGATCATGTCAAAGAATATACAATAATGAAAAACTTTAAAAAATCATGCACCATCTTTCCTTTATTATTGTTAGTCAATTTGCTTGCTCTCATCACTTGGATCCTTAGTTAAGATGTATCTATGCTGATTCTTAATAATATTATTTGTATTATGTAAATTTCACATCTTTATATATACAAATATTCTCATTTTTAATTTTATTTAACCTCAATTTAATTTCTATGGGAATCATTTTAGTAGTCACGAGGATAGAGGGTATAGGTATATCTCAAAAGTAATTATAACCTTTTTTATTTTATATTTAATTAAAAAAATGTTATTAAATTAAATTAAAATAGCATACTTATAAAATATCTTCATTGTGAAATACATTATTTTTTTTGAGCATGTGGTATTGTTAAGCCATGGTATTTAAAAAAATCCTATCTACATGTTAATAATATCCATGGTAAAGTGGGGGTGAATATCCATGTTTAAGAATATTGTCATATTGTTATAAAATATTTTGATTGTGAAATAAGTTACGGTTTTTGGGTATGAGATATTGATAAGCCATAGTATTGTAACAAAGCCTATTCAAAAGTTAATAACAAAATCAAAATATAACAAATTGAATTTATTATTATTATTATTATTATTATTAATTGAGCCAAAATTTAAATGTTTACATGTTTAAATTTAATCGGGCTTTATATTACTTTTAACCTTTTGTTTATTATTTTTAATTTTTAAATTTTTTAATTGAACCGACATATAAATGTTAAATGTTAAATATTTACCCCTACACATCTACATCTATACTAGGCCGACATTGACATTAGATTAAATTTGTTAAATGTTAAATTTGTTAAGTGTTAAATGTTAAACATTTACGCTTGACATCTACCCCATACTGGGTTGTAGAATGCCTCTCGAGCAATAAGACACACACACACACACACACACACATATTAGTAATTATTATGTGAATGGTAGATATTTAACCTCCATGGAACATGCTAGAATATTCTTAGTAGTAATCATAAATAAAGGGTTAATATTTATCTCCAAGTTAGTTATTCCAATTTAATTAATTTATCTCAAATTAATTAATTAAATAAAATGTCTTAACAACATTTGTCATATCGGTCATGTGGTATTGATAATGCATGGTATTGTTTCGTCATATTGTAACAAAGTCCATTTGCAAATTAATAATTTCCATGATAAAGTAGAGATGAATGTCCATGGTTAAGAATATTGTTACATGTTTTCCAAGAATTTTAATTTAATTATCAATCATTATTAGGTTGATGATGTGGATATAATCTCCATAGAATATTCTATAATATTCTTAGTAGTTTTCAAAAATCAAAAGTTGAAATTTATCTCCAAAGTAGTTATGCATTTTTTGTCCTTTTAATTAAATTGATTAATCAAAAAATTATCATAAAAACAAGTGCCATATGAAATGAGTTATAATTTTTTGAACATGTGGTATTAATAAGTCATGGTTTTGGCCCATAATATTAATAAAAAACATATTTATAAATTAAATATCTTCGTACCCTAATGGGGTGACAGATCATGGTGAAATAAATGTGACAATGTGTGGGGAGGTTACTCCTCAGGTATTGTCTAACAACACATAATGATTGAAGAAGAGAAGTGGAGGGAGGATCAAAGAATTTCTAGAAACTTTGAGAGTAAAGGTATGTTGTTTATACTTTCGCAGTCGTTTTTCTTCTAGTATCTCATCTGGTTAGTTATGGGAAATTTGGGAGGGGGCGAAGGAAACGTCGTGTATGCACAGGTCGCCAACCTATTCATGTTAGGTAATTTGTGTGTTGCAAGGAAGAATGTGCTTATTTCATGGTGGAGTGGTTGCTCTAGTGGGCTTAAAGGGTTGATTTCTATAATTTGGGACCCTAATGCTATGCGGAGGGAATACCTACTTGGAGGTTGGAAAGCTATGGCATGGAGAGGTTCTTGCGGGCTCGTCTCAGTTGGGGTTTACCAGAGGAAGGGGTAACCTCTCCAAGCCTATCAGGTAAGTATCCATGGTATTTTTTTTCACTTATAGGACTTTTGAGGCTCCTAGTTGTTGATATCACTTAGGTTTTCTTCTTTGAGTTCCCAATGTTTTTTAGTGTTGCATATGTAGAGTCTTGTGGTCTCAGTAGAAGTTTTAAGTCTATGTTTTACTTTGTGATTGAGGGTAGAAATTTGAATTTATGGGTCTTGACTCTCCATCCTAGTAAGAATTCCACTATGTTGGAACCCTGGTGGCGACCGACAGTGGTGGTGGGATCTGGTGTTGGGATTCTATGGTTTGTCCCTGTTGGGTTGGAGTGTCTTCATGCTCCAATTGGTGGAAATATGGCGACCTTTTCAAGCACTGGATTAGGGAGGGCAGTGTGTCTTTGGTGTCAGTTTCTCGGAACCCCTCAAGGCATGTGTTGGGCCTCATATTTGTCATATTTTCCTTGACTTACTTATTCGTTGTCATACTATTTTTCTAAATCATTTCTTGTGATTAGGCTATGTTAACTCGTGTGGTATGGACTTGTTGTTGGCCATAACCCCCCATAATTTTTCCAACAAAATAATGGGGACCCTTCATTTTTTCTTTTCGAAAACTCCTCTCTCTATTGTAACTTCAGTCGCTCATGGTTCCTCTAATATTTGTTGCTTAGGTTTGGAGCCTTCTCAGGATTTGATCATATTTTTGGCATGTCTTTCATTTCGGTTGTTGCGATTATCACCTTGCTTGTTGCATTGATAGAGTCTTTTTTTACCTTCCGTGTTCATGAAAACATTCTCTCGATGGTCACTAGAAGGTGATGTGGAACCTTCAGTATCCACGTCACATCACTTGCTATTCTAGGCTTCACACATTCTTTGTCTCTTCTCGCTTGGCTTGGCTTGGCACATACCTTCATCAAAGAATATTTCCACTTTTTATTTTATTTGTCAACAATATTACAATAAAATTGTAAATAATATATAAACTAAGTTCAACAAATATATTGTAAATATAAATTATCTTAATATTGTAAGATGTGCACATATATAATTAAAAACAATAATAAAAATATACAAAACCTGAATAATAATTAAAATGAAGACATTCACATTCTAAATATTATTAAAAATTATTTTTTATATAAATATTATTATTAGTATAGATGTTAAGTTATAAATTTAACTTTCATTGTTATACATTATATTGTGTATATTAAAATGTAAATTAAATAAATGTATTTTTTATTAAAAAGAAAGGAGAAGAGAAACATGTGCGTCATATTATATAAAAGTTTCACTCAACATAATAACAAACCATGATAACCCAAAAAGCCTTGAAATGTTTTGTAATGATATGGTGTAAAATTAACATAAAACATTACAACATTAAATATTCGTAAGGCGTTCCTATTTAAAAACAACTCCTCTAGCTGCCACTGTGTCCATGTTTGAGTCATTGGATCAAATGTTAGATGATTGAAATGTTTTAGGCCATTAGATGAACACAAGTAAATAGTTTTTATATGTTTTTTATAATGTTAGTGTTTTTTCTTTTTCATAAGTTAAATTGAATTTAAGTTTTGCTTAAGTTAAAATGTTGTTATTAAAAATTTGTTAGATTTTAACCTCAATTTAACATTTTGACTATGTCAAATTACACAAAAATAAAAATGAAAGTAAGTTAAATAGAAATACTGACATAATGTAAAGAACGTTTTAACCAGGTCAAAATACAATAAAAAATAAAATAAAATATTAATAAGCTATAAAAACAACCCATGGTATTGACCCATTGTATTCATGTGGAATGTAGTTTATTTAAAGAGAAAAATTAAGATGGACTAGATCAATCTTAACTCTGGATCTACCAAGAGCTCAGAGGGATCATATGTCTTGATATGCAAACCTATTTTAGAGTAAAAAGAACATTTTAACTAGGTCAAAATACAATAAAAAAGAATAAAAATAATAAAATAAAATAATAATAAACTATAAAAATAGCCCATGATATTGACCCATGGTATTCATGTGGAATGTAGTTTATTTAAAGAGGGAAATTAAGATGGCCTATATCAATCTTAACTCTAGATCTACAAAGAGCCAAGAGGGATCATATGTCTTGATATGAAAACTTCTTTTAGAGTAAAAAGAGAATTGGTCCCTCTCATATATAATATAGATCTAAAATAATTATTTAATAAAACTAGTTTTAAATGTTTATAACCATTATTATTTTAAAATTTTACTTAATAAAATGTATCTAAATTTTTATACATCCAAATATACATATTTTTTATATATTATTTATGTTACAACTATTTTATTATTCATGAGTAGTATTTCTTAATATATAGAAAATTAAATTAATACAATTTTTCACTACATACTTTTATCTTTTATAATTTTTTTATTTTTCAATTCCAAACAAAACTTATAAAAGAAAAACCCTAAGGGGTTTTTTGTACAAGTTTTATTATAACCTTTCCCTCCATCCAATATATAATTTATAGTCTTTTGAAGATAGAGTACATTCTAGTTTATAACATGATCCACAATCAAAGAAAACGGCTAGGGATTTCACAAGTTATTAGTATATAACTTAATCCACAATCAAAGAAAATGGCTAGATATGTCACAAGTTATCATTCGCACAGTGATTTATTGACGTTCTCTGTTGAAATGGATCCTATTAGATGCATGGTGGCCATAGACACTAAAAAATTCAAAAAATATATATCTTATGACATCCATATTGTCTACAAACCATCCAAATTTTTCATCTTATACAACAATTTCTAACAATAACCCTCTCAATTTACTCTCCAATTTTTGAAACCCCACCCATGTTCGGGAGAACACAGTGTAAAATAAAATGTTCTTGTGGTTTTTTTAAAGGGTTCAGAAACAAAATAAACAACAAGAAATTCAATATTGTGTTATTATAACTGATTTTTGAATCATTGTGACAAACAAAACATCACATTAGCTCACAGAATATATCTAATTCTATAAGGATATGAGAAGATAACAAAATTTTGAATCATGATAACTAGGTGACAACCAAAACTAAGTTGTAGCCACAAAAAAAAATCACAACTCACAGAATATATCCAAGGTTGCAATGAACCCCATACATAGAACACCACCCTAAAAATTCTATACTCTCAATCAATTTAGAATAACCTAAGATGTCTAGATTGGATGTTGAGGTGGGTGGTACAATAATTGAGGATGCTTCTTAAAAGGTAAGGGAATTTAGATACTCTACCCTTCCACCAAAGCTATAAAAAGTGAGACCTGTAGATTATAGTTTTACAAAATTGACACTATTTGACTAAGAATAAGTTACAAACATGGGGTATTTAAAAAGTAATAAGAGGAAGTTACATGAGGGCCAGGGTAATTAATGTGATTATTTGTACTATTTTTATTTAAAATGGTAATTGTATTTGTATTTTTTTAAATGAATATTGTTAAATGTGTTGTAATATTTTTATTTAAAATAGTAATTTGTATTTGTCTTTTTTAAACGAATATTGTTAAATGTGTAATTGAGTAAAATGTATTAAATTGATATTCTAAATTTTAAGATATTTATTTAAAAAATTAAAAGCATGGTGAGTTTTGTTTTATTAAGCTTTACTCTAGATGTGCATAGAATGAGTCTATCTCAAGTCCCAAACAAGATTCTTCTTTCTCTTCATATTCTAGCTTGCACCTTGATACTCCTCCTCTCCTCCTCCTTGCACAAATTTAAACTATGAGGCACAAGGTAGTTGTTACATATAGGAACATTTAGATATGATAAGAAAAATGTGATACTCTATTGTAATTTTCTCTACAAATGTGATGGAAAATGTGCTCTAAATGTTGACAATTTCATGGTTAATGTAGTATAAGCTACATGAAAAATTACAGTCTTGTATACAATATCAAGAAAGCTATGCCCAATATCCAACACCATAGAGCAAGACATGTTCACCAATTCAACAGTTGCTTCCAAATATCTCTTAGTGCTAGAGTTGTTTTCTCAATAAACTTGTTTTTACTGCTCTTGAACTAATGAAAGCCATCGTTGTTGCATATAGGAGCATTTAGATCTGATAAGAAAAGTGTGATATTGTGTTATAATTTTATCTACAAATGTGTTGGAGTTGTTTTCTCAATAAACTTGTTTTTACTGCTCTTAAGTGATGTTGTTGCATATAGGAGTGTTTAGATCTGATAAGAAAGGTGTGATATTGTGTTATAATTTTCTCTACAAATGTGTTGGAGTTTTTTTCTCAATAAACTTGTTTTTACAGCTCTTAAGTGATGAAATCCATGGTTGTTGCATATAGGAGAATTTATCTCTAATAAGAAAATTGTGATATTGTGTTTTAATTTTCTCTACAAATGTGTTGGAGTTGTTTTCTCAATAAACTTGTTTTTACTGCTCTTAAGTGATGAAATTAATCGTTGTTGCATATAAGAACTAAATATAGGATAATTTATCTCTGATAAGAAAAGTGTGATACCCTGTTATAATTTTCTCTACAAATGTGATGGAAAGTGTGCCATGAATGTCGTCAATTTCATGGTTAATGTAATATAATATAAATAAAAATTCATTTCTTCTACACAAGATCAAGAAAGCTATGCCAAGTAGCCAACACCACAGAACGAAACATGTTCGCCAACTCCATAAATGCTACCAAATCTCTCTCGGTGTTGGAGCTATTTTCTCAATCACCTTATTTTTACTACTCTTGAAGTGGTGAAAGCCACCTCTCCATACATTTTTTACTATTTTCACAAAGAACAAAAAAAAACTTCATATTAGCGATACTGAAAAAACAAGAACATGGCAGACACGAGGGACATTGATGGTAAAAAACAATGTGATATTTTGAATATTTTCAAAGAGAATGAAGGAAATAATACATAGGTGACTCAATATGAATTGATCAAGATTAAATATGTAGGAACTGCACCAAAACAACCTTTGATTTTGAAGGTATAAATTCACGATCTATTTCTTTATTCATGAGGCATTCATGTTGGCATGATCATACAAGGTATTTAACTTAAATTCAACATAGGCCTCATGATTTTTAAGGCTCAAGGAAGCAGTATTGCATTAATATTTCACTACCTGATTCTATGGAAGACATTTTTTATTTTCATTACTCCACGATGGTGCATTCTCTGCAACATCTTATTTCTTCTAGGCTACTCTTTCCTATGCTATTTCCTTATGGCATTTATTTTGCAACATGTGGTGAAATTGCTAGTATATTGTATATAAAACAATATATTGTATAAAAAAAATTAACCAACCACAAATCCAACAAGAGATACGTTGAGATAATCAGCGAATGGTTAAGTTAGGTTGCATGTTGAACAACATGAATTAAATCAACGCAGTATATGTGGCATTTTTCAAATTAAAATCACATCATAAAATATATTGTTCTTACATTCCAAGGAATATGGTAGTTTTATCCATAATCAAGCTGAAAAGTATTCACCAATATTGCTAACAGGAAATCAAGCCAAGTTAATTTTTATAAAAAAAATTGATAATACCCATGGGTACTAAATAGATACAAGGTGTTGATTGTGGACTGTGGGCTATGATTAATTACAAAAAAAAAAGTGAAGGTTCCCCGCTATATTGAAAATAAGCGAATCATTCCAATCGGACTGCACTGCGTTCATTTTAGTTTGAAGTCAACCTCTGTGCTAAGAAAAATTGACCTAGCCACCAGATTGTTTCACAGCTGAACTGCCAAGAAACTGTGGTATTATCTCAAATCAGTGTGTATCCAGATATTACTATTAACCACTCGAAAGATATGCTACCATAATGATAATTTCACCAAGGAAAGCTTAAATCCTGATATCTTAGGTATTGAATCCAAACATAAGGGTGTGGTCTTAGAATTAGCCAATCACACATAGATAAAGAATGATTTTCTCGAGTAAAACGAGGGGGCCAATTCCAAATCAGTTCATTACTCATATTTCGGTGGAAAATGTTTTGGAAGGTTTGAGAGTAGAGCACGCTTGAATAATATTGGTACTCTAAAATATATTTAAACAGAGGTCGCTATCACACAAACAAGGGGGGCTGGATAGTCTTTCATTTTGTGTTATTGCACCACTCTATGGCATACAATGGTCGATTATAGAGAGAACAAAGAAGTCTTTGGCTCTCTTTAATGGTTTAGCATTATTGCAAGAAGTGAAATTATGAGTCTGAGCTTTTCCGGGAATTAGTATTTTGTAATAATATTTGACATTGTTTAATAAATTTCCATTCATTGTAATATTTTTGTTTTCTACATAAGACTAGTTTCTATTATATATTACAAAAGAACTACAATCTAGCTTTAGGATCAAGATTTCTGAGATATCCAACACCGGTGGGAAATAGATAATTTAAAAATTCAAAAATTGGGTTGCCCCTTAGGGGGAAACCAGCCCATAAAGCATTCCACAAAATGTAGAAAGAGCTTCCCCTAATGGGGAAACCAACCGTTAATAGAAAATCCAGGAAGCTAAGTTTGTTGTGTAGAATGAAAGTAAACATAGAGACTATAGTAAAGTAAGAAAAACTGGAGAAAGAGGAACCATGGTGCTACAAGTTTTGGTCCTTTGCATCCTGAAGCTGCAGACGAAGCAGTTCTTCTGCTATGTAGCACCCGTAGTCAGAGGGGTCATCCTCCTTCTTGGAGAGTTGAGGGTCCAGCTCTGGCGTGGAAGTGGAACAAGAACTTGTGTCTTATTCCTTGTCTGACTGCCTGGCGCCTTCGGCTCAGCTGATTCCCCCATTGTGAGAGGTTTCCTCCATACATTTGAAGGGCAAAGCCACCATTTTTCTGGGCTACGGGGAGGAAGAACAAGAAAGAGTGGATTTATGTGGCCTTTTCCTAAACCGAGCGATGAAATTTCTTGCCTAAGATTCTGGAATTCGAAATGAAATATGGGCTAAGAGGAGCTGAGGGTCATAGACCTCTGGCGCTTCCATGGCCACCGAGAAAGCCACAGTGTGCTCTACCATGGCTGGAATTGGAGGGCGAGAGCGTGAACCTCTTCCTCCTCCCCTGCGACAGTGCATTCGGTGGCGGCGAGGCATGGTATCAGCAGAATTATGGGAATGCAGAGGAGGAAAATGAGCAGAGGGAGATGGATGAAAAGAGGAGTGATGTGAAACGAATGAGCAGAGGGTGACTGAAAAACATCATGAGGGGCGGAAGCACAATGAGGACCAGTAGAGGCAAGTGCAGGAACTTGCAGAGAAAGCCTGAGGGAAAGATGAAGGGAGGCGCGGGAAAATTACGGGCAGGGGTTGGCGCCATTCCCCATAAAAGGCCAGAGCACGCTGTAAATCGGACGAGATGGAGTGAATGCGCATCAAGTGGAATTTAATTCCAAGGAGTGCACCCGGTCGAGGACCAGCGAGGCAAATTTAAGGGTCTTGCACCTGGGGCAGGTGCTGCCTCGTGGAGAGGACAACGACATGGCGGAGGTGAGGCTATGTGGCTTGCCAACAAGGTGCTACTGTTCACCCACATATGGGGACCATTCTTTGTAATATTACCAGAATGATGAATTTTTTATATTTTTCAAAGTTTTATAATTGATTTTGATCCTTATTCTAAATCGTATTTCTTGTTGACACCTAACACTACTGTTGGTTCAATTTTGATATGTTGTTGAAGCCTTATCAAAACTATCTTCAAGAGGTAGAATGAAATCAAATCTATAATGAATTAACTGAAGTATATATGAGATAAATGATAACTATTTATCATTTATTCCCAAAAGTATTTTTCTTTTCTTTCATTAATTAATATGAGTTATTTATTTTATTTAATGGAAATCACATGATGGATTCATTCATTAACTAGTCCTAATTTTGATATGTTGTTGAAGCCTTATCGGAGGTATCTTCAAGAGGCATAATGAGATCAAATCTATAATGAATTCATTGAAGTATATATGAGATAAATTATAACTATTTATTATTTATTCCCAAATGTATTTTCTTTTATTTAATAAATTGATATGAATGATTTCTTTTATTTAATGGAAATCACATGATGGATTCATTCATTAACCAATCCTTACACTGTTATTTCATTTTCTCTCAGATTATGGGAGGGCTATCCCATTCTAGTTCGAGATGGATTTTTTGTTTTAAATTAGTTTTGAATTTGTAGATTAATTCTGAATTAAGTCTTCTTTAAAGATGCATACTCATTAAGGCATGATTTGATCAAACTCTCAAATTTATTAAACCTTTATATTGATCTAATTCTTTAATTTTTACCATTAATAGATCAATATGAGTAACTGTAATTTATTGTATATGTTTCATATTTTAGTTTGGCACTTTTTAAAGATTGTTTAACTGGTGAAAATGTGAAGTTGGGCTACACCTTTTGCCCTTTTTTGAGAAAAAACTTTCATTTTTTTTCGGTTCTTCAACTTTCTGTAAGCTAAAACAATTTTTCTGTTTAGAATTTCATTTTGCGATAAAAATAAAAGTTGTCAAAAATTTTGTTAGCTTTCTATTACTTATTTTTTGGAATTTGTTTATACATATTTGATATGTCAACTTAGTGTTTATTTGAGTGTGTGTTTTTTAACAACCAACGGATTCATAAGAAGTCATGTTAATACGCAATCTTGTATTCTTTGAAAATTTGTGTTTTTGAAAAACAAAATGTGTTACAACAATCTAGACAGAGTCTACTTCGGTTTCGTCATATTTACAAAGCCAATGGATGCATATCATAGTTACTAGAATTTTTTAAACTGGTCCAATATGAAAAACTACATACTTTGAATATGTTTCGTGACACAAGAAATTTCTTAACATATAAGTTATAAACTAAAAATCTAAAAGCTACCCATTAGAAATGACAGACCAATGTAATGTACCATAATTTTTTCATTTTTTTTACAATGTATTTTCGAAGATACAGAATTTGATTTCATTGAATCAAAATGACCTTCAGAAATTGTTTGCATCCGTTTTATTACAAAATTAATTAAAATTAGTAAATATTTATGAAATTCCATGAAAGTTATATTTCCTGAAAGTAGATTCAATTCTGAAAATGCTTGTCTTGGTTCCAACAGTTAATTCAGAATTTTTCATGGAGTTTAATCAGTCCAAAGTTGCAAAAACGTATTCAAGGCTTGGCTCTACGTAACTAGTGATGCGTTAGTTTGGCCGAACTCTTAAACAAAGTTTGACCAAACTGTTTTTTGCACCAAAGGCCTGTTAAGTCAGATGATAAAGTAGTTCAGCTGAAATATTTCTTAAAATTTCGACTGAACTTTTACTTAACTTTCCATCTGCCGGAAAGTACTGCTAAGCCCCTCCAAAAAAACATTTCGCGGCAATACAAATTTCCGCGAAACCATTCATTATTTTCGCATATTTTCGCACATTTGGTCTGATTTTACAAAAGTCTTGATTTGATTTTGCAAAGAATCGTTTTGGGTTAAAGGAATTTTCTTGGAGTTACATTCAAAGGACTTTTCTTTGAGACACATTATTTTCGTACATTTGATCTAATTTTGCAAGGAATTTTTTTGGGTTTAAAGAATTTTCTTGGAGGTACATTCAAAATTTCTTGGAGGTACATTCAAAAAACATTTTTAAAGACTTTTCTTGGAGGTACATTCAAAAGACATTTCTTGGAGGTATGTGATACAATTTTTTGGGCTTCATTTTTTTTAAAGTATGGATTTGGGCTTAATTTCGAAAGGACATTTTTTGGTTTTGAGTTGAAGTAAATCTTAATGAGTATTTGTGTAACTTTTTAAATGAATTTTTTTTGTAGGACTTGGAAGGAAATATTTTGAACTTCGTTTCATTTTTATAAGACATTTTTTTCTTGAATTTTTTAAAGTAAGTGTTTTGGATTGAAGTATGTATTTTTTGCAAAATTTTTAAAATGAGTTTTTTTTAAATTAAATCTTTTGTGATGTTTTTTTTAATTGAGTTTTTGTCTAAATTTTTGAAGGACATTTTTTGAACTTCATACTCTATTATCATGGGAAATCGAAGAAATTGTACGAGAAAATATGATCGAAAAAGAGACCCTGAGGAACGTAGATAAGAGACGAGACAATCTCACAAAAGAAAGATAGAAGCACTCTCAAATATTGAAGGGGAAAATCAACCTCAACTAGAAGTTGAAACAGGTATGTAAATGTAAATATTATGATTTTGATATACTTAAAATTTTCCTAGTGTAAAATGTGAAGCTTAATTTTTATTTGATGAACTAATTTGAAAAATATTTTGCAATGTAAACAGAGAGAGATATTCCTCAAATCATTGATGATGAGATACAAAATTTTGAAAGAGAAAGTGAAAGAGGTATTGCACCAATGATTGAAGATGGTGAAAATGATGAAAGCAATTCAAGTGAAGAAATTGAATCACAAGGTATGTATATATATATCTATACATTTTTTTCTTGAATTTTTTAAAGTAAGTGTTTTGGATTGAAGTATGTATTTTTTGCAAAATTTTTAAAATGAGTTTTTTAAATTAAATATTTTGTGATGTTTTTTTTTTAATTGAGTTTTTGTCTAAATTTTTGAAGGAAATTTTTTGAACTTCATACTCTATTATCATGGGAAATCGAAGAAATTGTACGAGAAAATATGATCGAAAAAGAGACCCTGAGGAACGTAGAGAAGAGACGAGACAATCTCGCAAAAGAAAGATAGAAGCACTCTCAAATATTGAAGGGGAAAATCAACCTCAACTAGAAGTTGAAACATGTATGTAAATATAAATATTATGATTTTGATATATTTAAAATTTTCCTAGTGTAAAATGTGAAGCTTAATTTTTATTTGATGAACTAATTTGAAAAATATTTTGCAATGTAAACAGAGAGAGATATTCCTCAAATCATTGATGATGAGATACAAAATTTTTGAAAGAGAAAGTGAAAGAGATATTGAACCAATGATTGAAGATGGTGAAAATGATGAAAGAAATTCAAGTGAAGAAATTGAATCACAAGGTATATATATATATATATATATATATATATATATATGTTGAACAAATGCACGTATTATTGAAATTATACATATATTTATTAATTTAGTTATTTATTGAATATGTAAACTTATTATGTACTATTCATTCGAATATGTAAAGATGAAATCAATGTCGATGATGAGATGTTAGAAAATGTTGACACTCACACATATGGAGATAAAAAAGTTGACCATTATATATGATATCGTGTTAACCACATTTTTTAGAAGTATTTCATAAAGGAAAATGTGACAGTTCAAGCCTAAATGTTGAAAGGTCTCCTATCATTAAGGAAATTAAAAGAAGCTACGACTTTATTGGGTATTCGAAAATCAACAAAATATAAGAAAATGAAAGAAAATGTGATACAAAATATAAATAGTGCTATAAATTCAATTAGAAGATCTAGACAGAAAAATGTTTCAGTTGTACGTAGAGAAATACATATGGCAGTGGTTTCATCAATTACTAAAGAGAATTTCTTGGTAAAATCTATGGCACGAGCATTAAGAACCTCGCGAAAAACTTTGCACAAACATCGAAAATTTCAGTTGCAAATAGATGTAAATGATGAAATTTCTTGTTGGAGAGCTATTTATAGGCAACCATACAAAGATAGACTTGGAGAAAATGATAAAAAAACAATATATGAATATTGGAAGAACAATTCGCGTGTTCGCCAACTGTAAGGCATGTGAAGCGAAGAAGAATAGCACGAAATCAGTACAAAGAACATGAAAAACATTTCTTGGAAACCACTCAAATAGAGTTGTTCAACAAGTTCAAAGAAGAGAATCGTGAAATTCATGTTTCAATAAGTGCTTTTATTCAACAAAAACCATGGTATGTAAAACCTATCACCATACGCGACACTTGTTGTTGTCGTTATCATGTGGAATTTGAGTTATATTATGACACATTCCTTGATTTTGGTAGAAAATTTTGGAAGGATTCACCTCCTCCTTCCCCTATCCGTGATTTCATATCTCAAATTCTATGTGAAAGAGAAAGCGATGAACTATTTTACAAAAAGAAATGTGTTGGTGGTAAAAAATGCGATGATTGTGGAAATTTGACTAAATTTCAAAACAAATATTGTACTGATATAAATTATCAATCATTGTCCAACATGAATGTGAAATGGAAGAGATACGAATATATCCATACATCGATTCAAGGTGCAAATAGTGTTAAAAGAATTGAATTACGAAAAGAAGAAATTTTTGTGATAGAATTTTTGAGAAAGTTTGAGGCAAAAATTTACAAATACACCAAGCATTCCCATAGAGCTCAATGGAAAGACTTGCAATTCAAAAAATCCCGTGAATTTTTTCCACCAGGGACCATTTTGTCAGTAATTGATTTTGCAGAAAACTACACATTTGTTCCACAAAAAGAAATTCAGAGTGAATATTATCATTCTGACCAAGTCTCCATGCTCGTCCATATTCTATATAGACATGCTGAACAAAACATCGATTATATAGAAAGCACCAGTGAAAATAGACATATTATTAAAGAATATCACTTTTATATTAGTGGCGATCGTACACATGATACATATTTTGTACAATATTGTTTTGGAAAAAATTATGATTCCTTGAAAAATCGTGGAATAACATTCAATGAACATAGGATATGGTCAGACGGATGTGCAGGACAATTCAAATCTACACAATCATTCTTTTGGTTGTGTTGTCTCCATAAGAAAACCTACATTAAACATTTTTGGAATTTCTTTGAGACTGGCCATGGAAAAGGAGAACATGACAGTGCAGGGGCATGCATAAAACAAGCACTTCGAAGATATCAAATGAACCCCTCTGCAAGCCGACTTGTGGATGCGAAATAAGTTGTTCAATGGTGCATCGCTGCTCTAAGCCATGAGACTAACCGATCAAGGGAAGTGCGAAGGTACATTCAATTTAATTTTTATAGGATATCTAATTTTAAACAGTGTACATTTATCACAATGATTATCTTTGATTGTATTTTGATATTGTATTTACATTCTTCTTTAAATTTTCCATATAAAGGTTTTTTTTTCATATTGGGATCGAAGACGTAGATAGATCAATTTGAAATGAAGTTGAAACAATAAAAGGGACTCGAAAATTTCATTCAATTAAAACAAAGTCGTCCAGAAATGTGTTTGCATTGGATAAAAGAAAATATTCTCTTTTTTTCGTGTTTGCATAGACAACACAAAATCCAATGACATTTGTGAAAACAAAATGTATGTAAAAGATTGGAAACATACAGAGCTAAATACAAAGGGAAAAATGTCCGTTGCAATGTTTGAAGAAATGAAATAAGAGGAGACTACAATATCATCCGATGGTGATCGAGTTTCTGATCTTGTTATAAAAGGTAACATTTGAATTGCTTTCTAATGATAAGGATCTAGAAACAAATTTGAATATGTATAATTTTGTTAAGTTTGTTTTATTGTGTAGGAGATGTTTTTGTTGTAATTGCACCTACTGACAATGATGAAAATGTGAAGTATTATTTGATGCGTTGCACTGAACGAAAAATGAAATTATTAGAAGACTATAATGATCACGGATTTCCATATGAAAGAGGATCTATTATATTGAAAGGTTATTTTTTCAGACAAACTAATCAAAGTGGGAATTTTGTTTACTTTGAAGACTATGAACCTGATTTCATAAGTTGTCAATATAGTCACTTGGTGTGTGCAGCACGCATAAATTTGATCGAGGTTCAATCAAAGAAAAAAACGAAAATTAAGAAATGGAAAATGTCAAAATCCGATCATGAACGGATTATTGAAGATGGCATTCCATTGGAATTTTTTTGATTGAACTGCCCAAAAATTTATTCTCTTTGGATTATATGTTCTAGAACTTCCAGTACTCAATTAAAAATTGAGCTGCCTTGTTATGTTATCTGTGCAAGTGTTTGCACATGTACAAATTGTTTTGGTACATGCACACTCTAGTATCAACTGAAAGTAGCTTTTTTATACATGCATTGATGAAAAATGTTGCATACATATTGGATATATATTTATATGTTCTCGAATGCAATTAATTGTTCAAGTAGTTTTACTATGTGCATTGATGAAAATGTTTCACGTACTCAATATATATGTTCTAGAATGCAATTAACTGAAAGTAGTTTTTCTACGTGCATTGATGAAAAATGTTGCATGTACTAGATATATACACGAACTCAATGCACACAATTTTTCCTGTGAGCTTTTTTGGTAAAAAGTATCTACAATGTAAATAAATTATCCGCAGTATAATTTTGTACGAAGATTCCTTTCAGACAAGAGACTCGGATCACTTCTTCTACTTTTGGTGGGATTTGACCCACATCTCTATTCCTGATTGAAAATCTAGTACAAAATTTGTCTATCCAATGGTCGAATATGTTCTATGTGCATTAATGAAAAAATTACATACTACATACTATTGTTTGAGTGAATTTTTTTTAAAAGCTTACCAAATGTACTTCAACCATGTCTAAAACTTGAATTTTAAAAACTTTTTGATTATATCAAAACAAATTACTTCACATGTCATGCCAATTGTAGTTCAACTATCCAATAAAAACATTAAACATTTAACATTATATCACATGCCAAATGTAGATTGAAATGGTATCCAAAACTTAGTTTTAAAAACTTTTTGATTATACCACAACATTACTTCACATGCCTAATGTACTTCAACCATCCAAAACTTGAGTTTTAAAAACTTTTTGATTATATCACAACATTACTTGACATGCCATCCAATTGTAGTTCAACTATCCAATAAAAAAATTTAACATTATATCACATGCCAAATGTATATTGAAACCATCCAAAACTTAAGTTTTAAAAACTTTTTGATTATATATCGTGCAACATTACTTCACATGCCATGCCAATTATAGTTCAACTATCCAATAAAAACATTTAACATTATATCACATGCCAAATGTAGATTGAAACCATCCAAAACTTAACCTTTAATTTAAAAAAAAATTATAGATCACAACATTACTTCACATGCCAAATGTACTTCAACCATCCAAAACTTGAGTTTTAAAAACGTTTTGATTATATCACAACATTACTTCACATGCCATGCCAATTTTAGTTCAACTATCCAATAAAAACATTAAACATTTAACATTATATCACATGCCAAATGTAGATTGAAACCATCCAAAACTTGAGTTTTAAAAACTTTTTGATTATATCACAACATTACTTCACATGCCATGCCAATTATAGTTCAACTATCCAATAAATACATTTAACATTATATCACATGCCCCTTCTAGACTCTACCCTTAACAGACTCTGCCTATAGAACTACCATGGATATGAAAATGAAAAACTTCTAATTAGATCTATTCTAGAAATTGAATGTAGGGGCATTTACTCTTAGGTTAAAACCTATTTTTTGTATCAAATAACTTTTGGTTTCAATGGGAAACTTTTATGGCTAATTTGAGTTTTACATGTTGAATATAAAAGGTTTTTTCTCTCTCATTGTTTGATACCATGGATATGAAAATGAAAAACTATATAATTGGTTAAAACCTATATTTTGTATCAAATTACCTTTTTTTTCTAAATACTATATACATGTTGACTATAATTTTTTTCTCTCTCATTGTTTGAGACCATGGATATGAAAATGAAAAAATTCTATTTAGATCTATTCTAGAGATATGGATAATTTTTTTTTTACATACATTGAACATAAAATGTTAAAATGTTTTTTCTCTCATTGCTTGAGACCATGGATATGAAAATGAACAACTTCTATATTTAAAACTATTCGAAAGATTGATTGACTTGTAGGGGCATTTACTCTTAGGTTAAAAACTATGTTTTGTATCAAATCACTTATGGTTTCAATGGGAAACCTTTATGGATAATTTGTGTTTTACATGTTGAATATAAAAGGTTTTTTTCTCTCTCATTGTTTGATACCATGGACATGAAAATGAAAAAATTCTACTTAGATCTATTCTAGAGATATGGCTAATTTTTGTTTTACATACACTGAATATAAAAGGTTTTTTCTCTCATTATTTGAGACCATGGATATGAAAATGAAAAACTTCTATTTAAAACTATTCCAGAGATTGGCTGTAGGGGCATTGGGCATTTACTCTTAGGTTAAAACCTATGTTTTGTATCAAATCACTTATGGTTTCAATGAGAAACTTTTATGGCTAATTTGTGTTTTACATGTTCAATAGAAAAGGTTTTTTTCTCTCTCATTGTTTGAGACCATGGATATGAAAAAGAAAAACTTCTTTTTAGATCTATTCTAGAGATATGGCTAATTTGTGTTTACGCATTGAATATAAGGTTTTCTCTCATTGTTTGAGTCCATGGATATGAAAATGAAAAACTTATATATTTAAAACTATTCAAGAGATTGATTGACTTGTAGGGGCATTTACTCTTAGGTTAAAACCTATGTTTGTATCAAATCACTTATGGTTTCAATGGGAAACTTTTATGGCTAATTCAAGTGTTTTACATGTTGAATATAAAAGGTTTTTTTCTCTCTCATTGTTTGAGACCATGGATATGAAAATGAAAAACTTCTATTTAGATCTATTCTAGAGATATGGATAATTTGTGGTTTACATACATTGAATATAAAAGTTTTTTTCTCTCATTATTTGAGACCATGGATATGAAAATGAAAAACTTCTATTTAAAACTATTCTAGAGATTGACTGTAGGGGCATTTACTCTTAGGTTAAAACCTATGTTTTGTATCAAATCACTTATGGTTTCAATGAGAAACTTTTATGGCTGATTTGTGTTTTACATGTTGAATATAAAATGTTTTTTTCTCTTTCATTGTTTGAGACCATGGATATGAAAATAGAAAAACTTCTATTTAGATCTATTATGGGAATATGGCTAATTTGTGTTTTACATTCATTGAATATAAAAAAAGAGTTTGCTATATCATTGTTTGATACCATGGATATGAAAATGAAAAACTTCTATATTTAAAACTATTCAAGAAGAGATTGGTGACTTGTAGGGGCGTTTACTCTTAGGTTAAAACCTATGTTTTGTATCAAATCACTTATGGTTTCAATGGGAAACTTTTTTATGGAAAATTGTGTTTTACATGTTGAATATGAAATGTTTTTCTCTCTCATTGTTTGAGACCATGGATATGAAAATGAAAAACTTCTATTTAGATATATTCTAGAGATATGGCTAATTTGTGTTTTACATACATTGAATATAAAAGGTTTTTTCTCTCATTTTTTGAGACCATGGATATGAAAATGAAAAACTTCTATTTAAAAATATTCCAAAGATTTTCTGTAGGGGCATTTACTCTTAGGTTAAAACCTATGTTTTGTATCAAATCACTTATGGTTTCAATGAGAAAATTTTATGGCTAATTTGTGTTTTACATGTTGAATATTAAAGGTTTTTTTTCTCTCTCATTGTTTGAGACCATCGATATGAAAATGAAAAAATTCTATTTAGATCTATTCTAGAGATATGGTTAATTTGTGTTTTACATACATTGAATATAAAAGGTTTTTTCTCTCATTGTTTGAGACCATGGATATGAAAATGAAAAACTTCTATATTTAAAACTATTAAGAGTTTGATTGACTTGTAGGGGCATTTACTCTTAGGTTAAAACCTATGTTTTGTATCAAATCACTTATGGTTTCAATGGAAAATTTTTATGGCTAATTTGTTTTTTACATACATTGAATATAAAAGTTTTTTTCTCTCATTTTTTGAGACCATGGATATGAAAATCAAAAACTTCTATATTTAAAACTATTCGAGAGATTGATTGACTTGTAGGGACATTTACTCTTAGGTTAAAACCTATGTTTTGTATCAAATCAATTATGGTTTCAATGGGAAACTTTTATGGCTAATTTGTGTTTTACATGTTGAATATAAAAGGTTTTTTTCTCTCTCATTATTTGAGACCATGGATATGAAAATGAAAAACTTCAATTTAGATATATTCTAGAGATATGGCTAATTTGTGTTTTACATACATTGAATATAAAAAAAAAAAATTTCTCTCATTATTTGAGACCATGGATATGAAAATGAAAAACTTCTATTTAAAACTATTCCAGAGATTGACTGTAGGGGCATTTACTCTTAGGTTAAAACCTATGTTTTGTATCAAATAACTTATCGTTTCAATGAGAAAATTTTATGGCTAATTTGTGTTTTACATGTTGAATATAAAAGGTTTTTTTCTCTCTCATTTTTTTCGGCCGAACTGTTAGTGTCGCTTTTCCCATCTCCAACAAAAAATTTGTTTTCCCATGCCATCAGTGTGCCGTCAATCTAAATGGTAGAACGTGTTCAGCCAAAATTTCTCAAAAGTTCGACCGAACTATTGCCAAAAAAAATAATCCGCCCCTGATTCTCACAAAAGTGTAACCCAACTTCACATTTTCACCCTTAGTTGTTATAAAATTTAATTATAGAATTAAGTTTGATAAGTTAGTGATAATTAACAATTTATTTTGATTAATATGCTAATAGGGTTAGAAAATGCATGGTATTTTTACACATTATATTAATTTTTACTTCTTGAATTGACAGTCATGTTTTATTTGTGTTATATATGAAAGTTGTTATCACAAGTAAATGTTAATTGCACTTTTGTACTAATATTTATTTATGGTTACTTATCTCATATATGATCAAAGTTATGAATGCGATATATATTTCACAATTGTTTTTATTAAAATATTTTGTCAACATAATTATTTTTACATAGTTTTCATCTCCTTCAACTATTGAATAATATTCATTACCAATTGTTGAAATATATCTTTCTAGATCACATTGAAGAATGAATACTCCTGGGTATATAGTAGAATAGATATTTAGCCACGACATATGATAGATTAAATCATTTTTCCATTTGCATGTTATAAACAAATACACCCCCCATTATCCTTATTGGGAAATTGTTCCCTTTATCCCCAGTCGGAGCCACTACACCAAATGGAAAAGGACTTGCTCTAAGGTCTGGATTGGGTGGTTTCCCCCCATGTTGCAATGGAATTCTGAGTCTTCGAAAATAACACAGACTAGCCCTGAGGTACTGGTGATGAAGGATCCTCCTACCCTTGTTGAAATAGGAATTCATACTGATCTACCATTTAATTTTTATTACAGATGGGTACAAATAGAAGATATGCCTCCCTATACTCCCTTAATGGTAGAAGCCGCCATTATAGTCCTGCATAAAACTAAGGAGGAAAAATAGCATACCATAGCAATATATCAAGGATAAGTGGTCCCTTGGAGGGAATATTAGGAGTTTCTCCAAATATTTAAAGCACCGAAAACAATAGAAGATGAGACCTATGAACAACTAATATCATCTTAAAAGGAAGTACATGATTTAAAGGGTCGCCTTAAGAAAGCTGCAGAGAAAAAAAAGGAAATTTTCTCTATTTATTAAGATGCCTTGGCATGCAGGTCCCCAAATTAGAATTATGCTTTATATTTTCTTGAGCGATATCTATTGCCGAAAGTGAAAGCAATACAATGTGGACAACCACATGAGTTTAGAAATATATTAGATTGTATTTCTACTTTTCGAAGACAGGATGAGTACACACAATATTTTCTGTTTGAGTATTATATACATAATTTCTTATTAGAAGAGCAGGTAGAAGAAATTCTATCTCATTCATTGGAGATATTCAATTTCAGGCTTTTATATCATTTTATAGGAACCAGGTTGAGTGGGAAAAGGATTATCATACTTTCTAGAGAAGAGAACATGGCCTTGATATTTGGGTTAGAGGGGAACCTAATAACCCCTTCCGCACACAAATCCATCATAGAATTTTCATAAAGAAACATGGTGTTTCTCCTGCACTTGCACAAACCCAATATGATTTATTTCACTCAAGAATGGAATATTTGGAAGACATTAGAGATGAGGCTCTTCGTGAAGCCAAGCAAGATGACAAACATCACCTAATGAAGTCAAGAACAAAGAGCCTTTTGGTTATCACAACTTTCGGTATGTTATGACTAGAAGAGAAGACTATGTTCACTTGGTGTTGGAAAGAGGTAGCCAGTGGATAGGTTGCACGTATCGATGCCCCATGATCTGGTGCCCCTAGTCATTTTATAAGTATGATTATGAATTATTAGAAGCAGGTAAGCTAGTGGATTTTGAAGAGCTTCGAAATAGATGTAAATTATCGTAATATTGTAATATGTACACATAATAATAATAATAATAATCTAATTTTAAGGTCACGGCCAAGCCAGACACCAAATTGGTGTATGAGACCCCCTTGTTTTTGGGACAAGGGACCCACTTCCGCGCAACAATTTGATTGCTAAGTCTAGCAAGGCATACATACTCTACCCCCTCTGGTTTTGTACCTATGACCTCTTAGGAGGAAACACATGCTCTTAACCATTAGTCCCACTCAATATGTATATAATAATATATAATACAGATAAAATATGAATATCAGTTAAATAATTAAAACTTAATATAATGTGTATAAATACCATATATACGAGGTTCTACTCATTCAAACTGACAGTAGTATATTCTTATCTTCACGTTAAAGAAATTCAATGAGTACAAAAGTGAAACTTCAGTTAAACAACTTCAATATCAAAAGAAAACATACTTTGTTCCATTAATTCATAAAGACATTAGCAAATATACAAAATTGCATTCCTTTGCAAATGTTTTTTAACAAATTTCTAGACCCTTCTCTAAAAGCATGAGAAGGGTTTAAATAATAAAATAAATATGTCTAAAATAGATTATTACATAAAAATTTGAGGAGGTTTCAAACAACCTTCCTCGTAATGAGTAAACTAAACTACAATCTATAAATAAAGATAACAATATGCTTAATATCTTATATGGGTTGATATTCTTTTCTTATTTGATCTTTGAGGTGGAAAATATCTATCATTGACTTCAACTAAGCTGGTTGTGTGATTTAGGATCTGACCTGGCCTTTAAACATGACATTTGAAAGTGTTGGCAACGATTTCTTAGTGGAATGAGTTAAGGATTTTAGATTCAGGCACTGATGATGTGGTTTGATCAGAAAGTTCTAGTAATATTCTTGATCTAGCTTAGTTATGTTTTTAATAGCTTTTGCCTATGTCTTTGTGCTTTCCTTCCACTTTGTTTCCAATAGTTTAATCTATGGGAGCATTTTAGTTGTACATTATTTGATAAATTCAGCGTTTAGAATTTGTCCATTAACAGAATCGATGATCTTTTTTGTTCGATTTGCTGTCAGTTCCTAATGGGGAAACCAACTGTTAAGAGAAAATCCAGGAAGCTAAGCTTGTTGTGAAAAATGAAAGTAAACATAGAGACTATGGTAAAGAAAGAAAAATTGGAGAAAGAGGAGCCATGGCACTACAAGTTTTGGTCCTTTTCATCCTAAAGCTGCAGACAAGGCGGTTCTTCCGCTATGTAGCACTTGTAGTTAGATGGGTCATCCTCCTTCTTGGAGAGCTGAGGGTCCAGCTTTGGAGTGGAGGTGGAACGAGCACCTGTGTTTTCTGCCTTGTCCAACTGCTTGGTGTCTTCGGCTGAACTGCTTCCCCCATTTTCATAGGTTTCCTCCATACATTTGATGGGCAAAGCCACCATTTTTCTGGGCTGTGGGGAGAAAAAATGAGAGAAAGAGGATTTACACGGCCTTTTCCTAGACCCAGCGGAAAAATTTCTTGGCTGAGATTCTGGAATTCGAAATGAGAGATGGGATGAGAGGAGCTGAGGGTCATAGACCTCTAGCACTTCCATGGCCACCAAGAAATCCACAGTGTGCTCTGCAATGGCTGGAATTTGAGGGCGAGAGGGTGAACCTCTGCCTCGTCCCTTGTGGCAGCGATTTCGGTGGTGACGAGGCATGGTATCAACAGAATTATGGGAATGCAGAGAAGGGGGATGAGCAGAGGGAGATGGACGAGCATAGGAGTGATGTGCAATGTGAAACAAATGATCAGAGGGCGACTGAACAATATCGTGAGGGGCGGAAGCAAAACGAGGACCAGAAGAGCCAAGTGCAAGAACTTGCAGAGCAAGTCTAAGGGAAAGACGGAGGAAGGTGCGGGACAATTGTGGGCAGGGGTCGGTGCCATTACCCATAAAAGGCTAGATCACTTTGTAAATTAGATGAGTTGGAGTGAATGCGCATCAAGCGGAATTGAATTCCAAGGAGTGCACCAAGCCGAGGTTGAGCGAGGTGAATTTAAGGGTCTCACACCTGGGACAGGTTCTGCCTCATGGAGAGGATAGCTGCATGGAAGAGGTGAGTCCATGTGGCTTTCCAACAAGGCACTACTGTTCACCCACATTCGGTGACCATTTTTTGAAATATTACCAGAAGAATGAATTTTTGATATTATGTCAAAGTTTTATAATTGATTTTGATCCTTATTCTAAAACGTATTTCTTGTTGACACCTAACACTATTTTTGGTTCAATTTTGATATGTTGTTGAAGCCTTATCAAAACTATCTTCAAGAATGTCTATTTGATTTTTAGACTTTTTTGTTCAGCCTCCCTTGCATCTCCTTGTCGTTTATCATCCCTCTCTCTCATATTTATACCTGACTTGTGAGATCAGTTTTACTCATGGATATTTTCCTGAAGATGAACCATGGTGGCTTGGTTCGAAACGTTGAATTTATAAAGTGTGTAGAATTTAGTTGATCCTTTTAAGAATGATTAATTGGCTCAACATTGTGGCACCATTTCCGGGGGGGGCTGTCAAAGAGAGTGTTATTTGTATCCCTAGGGGATGGGCATTATAGACAAAGGGTAAGAACCTGCACAAACACTCAAGTTAAAATAATGTTCCAGTGCCTACCCTCAGCTGATACATTTAGATTTTCAAGTTTGTATGAATAGAAATAATCCTAGTATTAGGAACCAGATAGATATAGATCAGAAATACACCCCCAAAATCACCAAAACCCAAGGTCAATTTGGCCTTAGAATAATGACTTTTATAGACGAAAGCATTCGTAAATCAGAGTCTCAAGCATCAGTAGGTACTCGAGCAGTATCTAGGAATGGTTCTACTGTTGTTTCCCCTCAGGTAGCAGGGTCATATTCTGCAACAAACTCTGAGATTCATGATAAAGCTCTAGGATTTGAGAAGATCTTCCAAGATTTATCTGTTAAACATCTCAGTCATTCTAATAAGAGTGGGGGGATCTCTTGCAATTTAAAGGAAGGGGGAGGAGATATGAGTGAACTTTACCCACAAACTTCTGAGCATGAATTCCCTGCAACACCCAATATGTTGAGAAACCAACTCTAGAAATAGAAGAAAAGAGATATCAACACCTTAGAAATAAGCCACTTCGAGGGGAAAACCTCCAATACATTACATGAATTAACAATTCTTGGATGATACAAATTACAAAACCTTCTTTCTATATATAGGAGTCCATGGGGCCACAATGTAATCCTAGTGGGGCCACAATGGAATCCTAGCCAACTTAACAATAATAATGTAAGGGCACAATAATAACAATAAGGGGGTTAAATTAACAAAAATAAGGGACTATCCTAGTAATATAGGGACCTAACATGCCCCTCTCCTTCAAAAAAGTGTTGTCCTCAATGCTTGAGTAGCTCTGGGTGCTTCTATATAAAATTCTCATCCTCCCATGTAGAATCTTTAGTGGGTAAGTTCTTCCACTTGATGAGATACTACGAAATTGATCGATTTCATAGCTGTCGAGTTCTTGTTTGCGTGATCGCTTCACCGTGATCGCTTCAAGTCACAATATGATTTTCCTTCCCTCATGAATTACGGCAATATTGTTTGAGCTGGAATATTTTTACCTATAACCTTCTTTAAGCATGAAACATGGAAAACTAGATGCACTCGTGAAGAATTAGGAAGCTCCAATTTGTATGCCATAGTACCAATCTTTTGCAACACCTTGTAAGGACCATAGTACTTTGGCAATAATTTATTATCCTTGTTAGCTTGCTTGAGGGACATTTGTTTGTATGGTTGTAGCCATAAAAATACCTAGTCTCCTACATCAAAAATTTTCTCTCTGCGATCTTGATCTGCTTGTTGTTTCATTCGATTTTGTGCCAAATTCAGGTTATCTTTTAAGAGTTGGAGAACTTCTTGTTGATGATCAATGTGATTTTTCACTGCTTCAACCTTATAATTTTCTCTTAAATATGATGTGATGGATGGTGGATGATATCCATAAAGTGCCATAAATGGGGTAATTTTTGCTACAGTATGGATTGAAGTGCTATACCACCATTTAGCTTGAGGTAACCACTTGACCCACTGTGTTTGTTTATTAGATATAAAACAATGAAGATATCCTTCCAAACATTTATTCACTATCTCAGTTTGACCATCGGATTAAGGATGATAAGATGAGCTATGAGCTAATTGAGTACCCAAAAAAGAAAATAACTCCGTCCAAAAATTTCCAGAAAAAATGGGATCTGTGTCGCTCACAATAATCTTTGGGTTTCCATGTAGCTTTTGAATTATGTCCATAAATATAGTAGCAACTGTACTTGCTTTAAATGGATAAGATAATGCACAAAAGTGTGAATACTTGGTAAGTCTATTAACTACCACCATGATGACACTCTTTCCTTCGGAATTAGGCAAACCTGTGATAAAATTCATTGAATTCTCCTCCTAACATTGACTTGGAATGGATAAAGGTTGTAGAAGACCTAGGGTCTTAATTGTCTCAACTTTATTTTGCTGGCAAACCAAAAATTCGCCACAAAATTTTGAATATCCAGATTTAAGGCCATCCCAAAAAATATTTCTTCACCACTAATGTGATTTTAAAAATCTGAATGTCCTCCTAAAGGAGTAGATTCAAAAAGAATATTTTGTTTTAGTTGGGAATTATTAAAAGATATAAACGTCATTGTACCATAAGGAATCATTTTTCAAACTAAATGTATCGGATGTACTGAGATCTTGTTCTTGACTTTTAGATGAGTGTCCACACTTATTCGTTCTTCTTCCATTCATCCCTTGCTTCGATTATCCAATCTGGTTGGATAATACAAATTCCACATCAATGCTTCCACCTCTTCATCCTTTCATGAGAGTGCATCTACAACAACATTTAGCTTCCCTTTTTTGTAGATGAAAAAGTCATAACCCAACATCTTTGTGACCCATTTTTGCTTCTCTTCTAAAGATAGTCTTTGTTCCAAAAAGTGTTTAAGACTCTCATGATCGTTTTTTACCTTGAAGTGCCTTCCCATTAGGTAAGGTCGCCATTTCTTTAGTGCATGTAGTATTGCCAACATTTCCTTCTCATAAATAGCTTTCTGTAAATACTTTCCTTTGATTGGACGACTTTAAAAAGAAACAGGTCTGCTTTCTTGCATTAAAACAACACCAATTCCATTTCCTGAGGCATCACATTCCACAATAAAGGCTTTTGTGAAGCCTAGTGTAGCTAAGACCGGTGCTAGGCGCATTGCCTCTTTAAGATGTTCAAAGGCTTTAGTTGCTTCAAGAATCCATGAAAATGCATATTTATTCAATAATTTTGTTATAGGTGTTGTTATTCTTCCATAATTATTAACAAACATGCAATAATACCCTATTAACCAGATAAATCCTCGCAATTGCTTTATGGTTGTGGGGCCTTTCCATTCCTTAATGGCATTAATTTTGTTAGGGTCTACCTTAACACCCTCGTGAGATACAATATGACCCAGATATTCCACCTCTTGTACTCCAAAGAAACATTTGGATGTTTTTGCATATAATTGTTTCTCTGCAAAGTTTGCTGAGCTGTCAACATGTTGAACATGATCCTTCCAAGACACTATAGATAGTATATCATCGAAAAATACTAGCACAAATTTTCTAAGGAAGGGTTTGAAAATGGAATTAATCCAACCTTTGGAAATGTAGAAGGTGCATTGTTAAGGCCAAAGGCAGACCAAGATTCATAATGACCCTCATGAGTTCGAAATGATGTTTTAGTATCTTCAGTCTTCATTCTAATTTGATGATATCTTGAAGGAAGATCCAACTTGGTAAAATAAATTGCTCCATGTAATTCATCCAATAATTCATCAATCACAGGAATGGGAAATTTATCTTTAATGGTGAGATTATTGAGCTCCTATAATCCAGACACATGCACCATGATCCATCCTTCTTGTGCACCAATACTACTAGAGCAGAGAAGGAACTTTGACTAGGTTGAATTATACCGGCCTCTAAAATTTCTGCAATCATACGTTCAATTTCGCTCTTTTGGACATAAGGATATCTATAAGGCCTGATGTTTGGAGGAACACTTCCTGGAATCAAATGAATAGCATGATCATGATCATGAATAGGTGGGAGTCCTTTTGGAGGATCAAACACCTTAGAATGATTGTCCAAGACTTTTTGGAGATCTGCGAAATAGATGATTTTGATGTTGGAACTTCTAGGGAGCATAATTTTGCAATTACGCCTCGTTGTTCTTTCTTTAAGAGATTTTTCATGACATTAGAGCTTATTATCTTTCCCAAATTCAACAGATTCCCAGTAATTCGACTTCCTTTCCCTTAGAAAAAATTCAAGAGAAAAAGTTCTTGAAAATTAAAAGCTACCATCCCCAGAGATTGTAACCATTGTACTCCTAGTACAACATCAGCACCTCCCATAGGAATGGAAAGTATTGGACTATTCAATACATATTACCCCATGGTTAGCTTGATATTATGTCATTTTCCAGAGCAATTTATAGTTCCTCCATTTACAACCATCACTTGACATTTTGGCGCTGGGTATAGGAAACAATTCAATTCCTTGGCTACCTTGCAATGGACAAAATTATGGGTACTACCTGAATAAATCAACACTATTACCTTTTTCTTCTTGATATGTCCTTCTATCTTGAGAGTTTGAGGAGTGGTAATTCCTACCAATGCATTACACGATATGGTCGGACTCATTTCTTCCTCTTCCAGGGTTGGTTGGTGGTGTATATCCTCTTCTTTTGAATATTATTGTTCATTTTCTTCTTCCTCTTCACAATATATGTAAAATAATTTCTTCTCAGCACACTTATGACTTTCGATGTATCTGCTATCACAACTGTAGCAAAGCCCTTTTGCTCTTTTTTCTTCCAATTTTTGTGGTGTCAACCTTGTAGGTTGTACAAATATAGGAGTAGCAACACTTCCCTCTTTATAGAAGTGAGTGGTAGGCTTCCTTGTCGCCATAATTTTACATTCAATTTTTTTGGCCAGCCTGAATGCCTTCTCCAATGAATCAGGTTCCAAAACACAAACTTCATGTCGGATGTTATCCTTTAAAGTACCCATGAAGAGATCAATCATGTGTTCCTCTAAAATATCAATTACCCTTATATTCAATTTTTTGAAGTCCTCAATGTGCTCTCCCACTGAACCCTTTTGTTTGAGATTTATCAATTGGATAAAGAAGGTGTTGCTCTTTTTATCCTCATAATGTGCTATCATTTCCTCCGTAAAAATTGACCAAGTGAAAAAAATTTTACGGGAGCAAAGCCATCGATACCATAAAAATGTATTTTGTTCTAAATGTAAAGCCGCAATGTGTACCTTTTGTGTGTTTTGCACATTATTGAGATCAAAATATTGCTCCATCTGTAGTATCCATGTTACAGGATTCTTTCCATCAAAATTCCTCATATCCCTTTTTGGAATATGGTGGTTCTTCCCTCCAACATTAGACTTTATGAAATCACGATTAACATTTATTTTGTTCCCATCATGAGTTTCCTCTACTATCTTTTCACCATTAGGAAAAATTTCTTGTATCAACTTTTCCAAACCTTCGATGTCTACTTTTATATCATTCTTCATGTTTTCCATGTTGTCTTTCATTTTTTCATCTATCTTAGCTTCCATGTCATCCATCTTAGTTTCCATGACCACTTCAATGTCATCCATCTTAGCTTCCAAACCATTCATATTAGCTTCCACGCCTTTCTTCAAACCATCCATCTTTGTTTCCATGCCTTTCTTCAAAACTTCCATTTCATTTTTTGTTGCTCTTTGCAAGATTGAAATTTGTTTCACTTGCTCTTGTAATTTTAATATGTCATGTTGCCATTATTTGTCTTCATGAGTCATAGTAGAGACTTCTAAAGGCTTAATAGGTGTTGAATTATTTTTAGGGGCCATTTTAGAGTCCAATACTGATATCTATTCTACAATGTTCCCTTGGAATCAATTCAACTTGATTCTTCAAACAAGACTTGTTCAATTCGGAAAAAAAAAAATTACACACCTTTGACTTGATTTTTAGGAGCTCGATATTGAAATTGAATTATCTCTATAATTTTGGATCATCAATATATGAAATTAGGCCCTATAGTATCCCTCTTAAGTTCCTTTCAAATGCCACAAGTATGATCTGATTTGGATTCTTCAAGACAAAGTTATGTCCAATCTCCCACAATGACCCAATTATGGACTGGTTCAGTATAGCAAACTTGTACGACTTGCCACGTATCACTGTTTCCTCCTTTGGATCTAAAATTGATAGAAAGAAAACTAAATTCCATGTACTTGTGGCCACTTTTTACAGAATTCCAATCCGATGCTCAGAGAGAGAGCTATGAATATTTTCCCACGATCACCTCTTTGAGATGAAATTCAGAAGCCTGAAAAATCCCTAACTTCAACAGATCATATCTCTGCAAATATTGTGAACTAAGATCTGAAATTTTGCAATGGTGTTCCTTAGGATTTTAGCTCTGCACTCTAAACATTTCAGATTCTGAACCTTCGTAGAAAAAAATTTATAGCAAAAATTCCACGATGACCTGTTTAGGTTAAATTCAGGAGCCTGCAAAATGACCTAACTTCCACAAATCATATCTCCAAAAATATTGCGAACCAAGCTCTAAAATTTTGTGACGATGTTCCTAAGGATTTTAGCTTTGCACTCTGAAAATTTCAGCTTTTGACCCTTGGTAGAAAAAAAAAAATTATAGCGAAAATTCCACAATGACCTGTTTGGAGCAGCTAAACCCTAGAATCCCAAAGCTCTGATACCAAATGTTGAGAAACTAGCTCCAGAAATAGAAGAAAAGAGATGTCAATGCCTTAGAAATAAGCCACTTCAAGGGGGAAACCTCCAATACATTACATGAATGAACACTTCTTGGATGATACAAATTACAAAACCTCCTTTCTATATATGGGGCCACAATGTAATCCTAGCCGACCTAAAAATAATAATTTAAGGGCACAATAATAACAATATGGTGGTTACAGGGGTACAATAATAACAATAAGGGGTTACACTAACAACAATAAGGGATTATCCTAGTAATATAGGGACCTAACACAATATGAGGCAAGAAACCAAAGTCCCTAATTTGAGTAGTGTTGTGAGACCTGGTCAAGGTCCAGAACCCCATCAACATATTATTTTTCAGATAATACCTCCCAATTATGAGGTTCCTGAATATTACTAGAAGATCATAGCCAAATGGAACACAAAATTCAACCATAGAATATAATATTGCTAATATGTAGGCTAATGCACCAATGGAGCTTATCTCTTTATGGAACCTTCCAAACTTCAATGGAATGGCCTCTGAATATCCCGATGAAATTTTTTTTTTTTTGATTTTTTATGCTAAGGATATGATTATACTACTAACCCCCAAAAATTAAAGTTGTTTCCTTCTACCTTAAAGTGAGAAACATTATGATGGTTCATGGGATTGGGGGGTGGTACTATAACTTCATAGGATCAAATGAAAGAAACCTTCCTTCCTAAGTATCAGGATTATTTCCGATCTAGGGATCTAAGAGAAGAAATATTTAAGATGATGTCAAAATAATATAAAACTTTGGAAGAATATGTTGAAAGATTTCAATATAATTTACAAACATCACTATATACTACCTTACCCAAGGGCATATTGAAAACTTATTTGACTAAAATCATGAAAGATGAATAGATAGAAAACTTAATTTAATGGGGCAGAGTGACATTTCCAAAGAAGATTATAATGACCTTGTAAAACTGTGTATCGGGTGTTCACAAGGGAGTACATGAACCAAGCCTGCAACTCGGGATCCTCTCAACAGATCCAACAAAATTTCATGGGGAGGAGTTACATGAGCAGAGGTCGGTAATCTTTTTAGAATATTTTAAAACTAGTATTTTAGGTACCCTAAAAACACAGTTGGATGTTTTACAGGTAAAAAATAAACAAGCTAAAGCAGAACATGCATTATCTATATTCTGTCCTCAATGTCGGAAGAAGCACATTTGCAAAGAATGTTCACTGGATATAGTTTATACATGTGCCATTTGCATCAAAAATATTTTGAATGATCGTTATCCTTCACTTCCTAGGTTGAAAGCCGAAGAAGAGCAAAAACCACCGTGTTTTCTGGTAGAATGACGACAATGGCAGAATCTCCCATTAGGTACGTCGCAAGACCCTTCTACATTTTTTTCTAGACAATTTTCTCAGTAGAAATTTCCTGGATTAAATTGGGAGGGCCAACAACATTCTCCTAATACCTGGAAGTCGCAACCATACAATTTACCACCTTGGACAAACCAATAATTCCTAGTACCTCTTGGCCGAATCAACAATATTCCACAACTTCATGGAAAAATACATCAAATAATTCATACCCTCCGCAACGGAGAAATAAATCTGCTCAAGGGCCAATGTGGTCCCAAAATTGGAAATGCCTCACTAGACCGATTATTTAATCAATGGGAACGATGCCTCAGCCACAAAATCAACCACTAGTAAATCCTCCACTTCAATTACCTCCAGACACTCCAACTCCACTCTGACCTCAGTTACCTACACAACCAAATCTGAATCCAAATAATAAAATTGTGCAATTTTTTGAAATTCTGGAAACTTCAGATTCCCCTTCTTCATTGGAATTGATCTTGGTGGCTCCAGAGACACACACAGGACAAAGAGGGCTCAAAAATAAAAGTTCTCGGATTATTCTCAAACCAGGTTCAGGTTGAAGATCTCATCTTTCTGATTCCACCAGCACAGATGACACTCAATTCTGAGTCAGTATGGAGGAGTTAGAAGCAGTCAAAGTTTTGATTTGACTTGGATGACTGGGCAAGTTAAGGAGGACACAATTTGGATGAAACCCAGCCACTGGATTCCGGAAAGCTCATGATGGATTTCGGGAAAATTTATGGGACCGTTAATTTGTCTCCTACAGTCAAAATTCGAGTAATTTTAAAAGGCTAGTTAGTTTAATATAAAACAAAAAAACTATTAAAAAAATGGGTCGGTGGGCCATGACCTCCGTCGGACCCCATGCAATATCCAATGGCAAATATATTTTTAATATAAAACATATCATATGCATATTCCAGTCACACAATAGGGAATTAAATGGCAAGGTTAGATTCGCCTTTTGAATTGCAAATTTTCATTTCATCCATGGAGCAGCGTCTTGGAGGAATCTAGGGGGAATCTAAAAGATTCATTTTTACCCCAGATCTTCACTTTCTCAAAATTCAGAAAATGGATAGTCGATTTTGCACTATTCGACGTCACGAATCTGATGGCATATTCAGATGTTCCATTTGAGCTTTATATTTTTCGGTCACGTTTTGAAGTGAAGTTGCAGGTGTCAGCTTTCAGCGAGTGAGCAGTCATTTCACACCTTTCGACACCACGATTTTTATGGTGATTTTAGATCCAGTAGTGAAACAACCCATTCTTTAGTCATCTTCAACGTGAGGTATATGATGAGTTGATTTCATGTACTTCTTTGTCCCTTAGATGCATAGTGTTGTACAGATCCCCGTTGATGTATGAATCATGGGATCTTGTCTTGTTTTGTTATTGATGTAATTTCTGTCATAGATTTGAGATCCCTTGTTTTCCATGATTGGTGGGATACTCATAGTCTTTATGTGTGAGATATTTTCATACTTGTTAGAGTCGGTCTATTCATCCCTCCGTTAGAGATCAAAATCTCTTTTGTTGCATTTCATTTTTAGGTGTCTCATTCAATTTAGTCATTTGCATTCCATTAGGAGCATCCATCTTCTGATGGAAGGGTGTTGTCACTCATGTCCCTCATTTCATGTACCTTCTTGTCCGTGTCTATTCATCAAAATCAATTTTAAAGTAATTTACAGTCATGTTTTGGTCTCTTAGTTAGCAAAGAGTCATCTCAGTCATTAGATCTAGGGTTTTGCAAATTTTGTCTTCAAAGTGTCCAATAATGCCAACAGGCCAGAGGGAGGTTCAAAGTAAGTTTCATTTCAAAAATTTCATCGTCATAATGTTAGATCATGATTCTTCTTCAAAACTCTGTTTTGAAGAAAATCGTCATTTCTTCTTTTGTAATAAACGTCATGTTTATTGTCAAAAAATTTCAATTGTCAAAATCTTTAGGCGCAGCCCTGGTTGCCTTTTCCAAATTCCGTGCCAGTCATCCCTGCAAAAAATTGACAAAAGTTTCGTCATTCAAGTCAAAAAATTCAAAATGGAAACAAAAACAGAGTTTGTATTAGAAAGTGAAAAGTGCCAAAGCCAAAACATAAGAAAGTGGGTTTTAAAGAAGCAAAAATCAAGTTCTCCACTATATAAGGTAATTCCATTGTTTCTACAACCCATTTGCACGCCAAAGACATCATTAAGCAGAGTCAAAATTAGTGGAAGAGAGAAACAGTGGTATGAAGGCTGAGCAGTTGGTGAATTTACCTGCGCGGCGCATTGGGTAAGGGTCGTGGCGCATACAACTATTGTTCACTGTGCAAAACACAACGTGCGCGACACACAAGGAGAGCACGACGCATTGGGTTATGCACGCGGCGCATAGGCCTGAGACCGAAATTTTTTGCCGGTCTTCTCCAAAATCGCATTTTTCTTGGTTGCTTCATGCTCAAGTAAGTTTATACAATTGCTCATAGCTGGTGTTTGGAGTTGTTTGAGGATTGGTTTGAGAGTTTGAATTCCAAACATAAACCCTATCTTCTTATCAAAAACTACTCCTTACGGTTTGGATTTCAAGTTGTAAAAGTCTGAATTTTGTGCCAAGTATTGCAAATCCCATTCTCCATCTGTGGTTCCCTTCCCCATCACTGTCATATCATCATACAGTGTCTCCCCTTTCCCCCTATGTCCCAAAGCCACTCATATCACGTGTTTCCATTTATCCCTATCCCTAAACCCTATCATTCCCTGTCACTATCATTCTCCAATATCATTTGCAAAAAGTTCCTAAATCCCAAAGTCCCTAAACATAATTAAGTGACTATTGTATTTTAAATTTCACTTGATTACAGTTCACTCTACCCACTGTCCTTATTTACCACAGTCCCTTCCTACTTGGCATATTTTGGAAATTGAAACAAAGGCACCAATTTGTCATTTTCAACAAACCAAACATACACATGACATATACCTTGCAACACCATGACGGACACAGATTCATCATATGAGTAAGACAATGATTCTACCACAGAGCTTCATGTACCAAGAAGGCCTCGTAAAGGAGGCAAACATGTGAGAGAAGAACCCACCTCATTGACTCAGTTGCAAGCCTGCCCACTTGCCATGGCATGTTTCCGAGAGCAGTCATGCTATCAGTATTGTGAGAGGATTGCTCAGATTCAGCATCATCAAGAGTTAGCTCGGTTGTTTGTTTTACATTTGCGTGATGTTCAAGTTAATCTCGTTGGTGTAAACTTCACCTTGACACCAGAAACCATTTCTCAGGCAATAGGAATATCGAATGTAGGTGAGGAGTGGAACAAAAGACAACAGGTGGATAGAGTACATTACGAGCCATACATCAGGCCTAGCTATGTGAGGCAACTCAGCAGGGTATTCCCATTCCGGTTCCTGAAAGAATCCTATGCGCCATTGATGAGACTCATTATCAGATACTTTAGTTGTGAGGGCCGATTCTCACGCCTCTATGCATACCACATCAGATTATTGATGCATTTCACAAGAGTGAGGATGATGAACATACCATATTTAATGTGCCGCAATATCGAGAGGATGAATACTCTTGTGTAGAAGAAGACTCCCGAGAAGCAACATAATAGCATTTATCATTATGCGCTCATCAAGATCATTGTGGTACATCAGCTTGGATTGCAGGGCATTGCATGGGAATATTTCATTTCCCGTGACTTATTCACAACCCCTCAGCCTCCTCCGGAGATTAATCATGAGCCAGGTGAACCTTCACATCAGCCTGAAGGTCACGAGATAGAGCCTATCAGTGTGCCAATGTATGTCACTTATCAGAGAGGCACGAGAGTATTATTTGCAGCAGCCCGACGAGTACTATCTCTGCCCGGGGTGGAAGGGGTCTCGTTGTCGTCATCAGCATCACAGGTACGGGACAGAGGAAAGAGGCCTATGCAGGAGGAGGGCCCTTCAGGAGGCCATGATACTGATTTCATATTGCTTGATGAGGATTTGAGCTCTCCAAGCTCAAAACTGAGGGAGATCATTCAGGAGCAGAAAACTGAGATCAACACATTGAAAAACAAGTTGCGGAGAGCTCAGTGGATCATAAACTATATGGAGCAGTGCAACAAGCAGTTGGAGGATCAGCAGACGATCATGGAGTTGCAAAACATCCGTGAGAACCGGCAAGCTGCCCGAAGAAGCCCATTTGAGATAACACCTATTGAGCGTGAGATTGAGGCTGATAGAGAGACTTGGCTCGAGAGGGTCAGCATCCATCTCGAGAAGCTGTTGGAGAAGGCGAATAAGGAGAAAAAAATTCTCATACATATGAAGAATCACTATTGGGCACACACACATGTTTGCAAAGCAAAGACCAAGATCCTGAAAGCGACGCTGAGGAGGGCATTGAAGCGTCGTAAAAGACATGATAGGCTCCAAATATTGGCCAAAGCTTCTTTGGCTGAGCATAGAATTTGATCAGGGACCTTCAGCCCAAATTTCAAGGAATTTGGGAAACATTTTGTCAATTTTGAGTTTTTTGGTCACAAAACAGGTTTTCATGACGCGTAGCGCCACCTTGCGCACGCTTATAATTGGCAGCTCTTCAGGGGGAAAACTTTGCATTTCTGGGTTTTTTATGAAAATTTATGCCTGCTCATGGATTACCTAAGGATTTCATCAAGTTCTGGGTTGCCTAAAGGGTCAAAAATACCCTAAAATTGCCCTTTCTGCCACCTTTTTCACCCACAGGAAGCAGTGTTGGGAGATTGAACTTTTGGAGGGGAAAATGGACACCAAATCTAGAAATTCCACTTGGGTTGGAAATTAGACAGGAAGGGCTTTCTAACGAGCTGTCATGAGCTTCATTTTGTACTTCGTGAAGTGCCTCAAAATCAGCTCCAAAGTTGTGCTATGCATAGAGATTTTGGGCGTGGCACATAGAGGATTTTGGCCTATTTTTCACTCAGCAGCTCAGAATTTCGCCTAGTTTTGGCCAGTTTCACTTTTTCATGTAACTTTTGATCTACCTTGATGTAATTTCATGATCATGATGTAATTTTGGCACATTTTTACTTGTTCTAGAAGATTCATTCACCAAAAGGTGAAATGTGAGTGAATGGATCAGTTTCCTAGCATATAGAGGCAAGTTGTTTTATGGCCTATTTTCTAGTTCCTAGTTTAGATATGTTTGAAACAGGTCCTAGAATGATGAGATCAACCCCTAGAGGCATGGGAATGGGTTAGGCTTGTCTATATGATGTATTTTCTCAGTCATTTTCAAGGTTGGACATTTGGGATTGCTAGCACTTCATTGTACATTTCATTCTGCAATTTTGGCAAAGGAATAGACCAGGGTTTGCAGCCCTCTTTGGGATCCTTGTGGCTCTGTGTTTTGATGGTGTTTTCCTCTATGTATCTATAAGTTCACTAATGTTTATGTGTACCATTTTCATTCTCCTTTCTTCTTAAACTGAACAAACAAGTTATAAAGGTAGAATTCATTGGTTTGCTTTGCTCTGCCTTCATTTTTGTTTAGTTTTTCATGTTTTCATATGTTTGAGGAGGAATATTGAGACCCTCTTGCCCTATTCAGCTCCTCACCGGTCTGATCCATCCATTCACTCAAGCTAAAGCATCAAAACTATTTCCTTCCTTGCCCCAATCAGAATTCTGCAAAAACTAGGCCTAATCCCCGCACCCAAAACTGCCTTTCCCTTTGATCCAACAAAAAACCCCAAAAACACAATCAAACTCCTTCAATTATACACCTAGCCTAAAATTAGCTTTCATTTCAGTCATCTCAAGCCCTATTGATTACTTTTTGCTGAGATTGACCCGGAGAGAGCCCTCTCCTGTTCTGGTAGGGCTAGCTACCAGACTGAGCATAGTTAGATGTTACCCTGAACTCTGCCTTCCTTCAGCCTGAGGTAGATTTAGGCAATAAAATAGTGGCAACCATATTGGGGAAGAAAATGGTTTGCTTGTTGGTGTTATTTGTTTTATAAGCTACAGACGGAGCCTGAAGTTATGCCAGGTAGCCTTCGAAACGCTCTTTCTTTGCATTAGCGAAAGTAGATAAACGTTGCTTCAGTCAATCTTCGGTCTAACTTGTGAACGTGACACTTGACTTGTGAATTGCCCCAGTATATCAGATCATTCTGGACTTTTGGGTGATGAGTCTAGAATTTTATAGGCTGAAAAAGTTGTTTTTGTCCCTTTGATTTTGAAATTAATCCAACACACTGGCTTCCAGAAGACATACTAGAGCAAATCCAGATCCTGATCCACCTCCAGTTTATGAGAATCCAAATCTAATTTCAAGAATCATTCATAGAGAAAGTCCCATGACTCCCCTTTTAAAATCTCATTCATGCCCCGCTGTGTTTGAATACCTTGAAGATATTGAATTTGACGAGAAATTTGAGTTGTCGTTGTTTGAGACTAAGTCTGAAAGTGCTATTGGTTCTACTGTCATAAATACCGAGTTTATCAAGTATCTTGAAATTGAACAGGCTAATAAATCCATTGATAGTTACATCTTGAATATTCAAAACTCCATTGTGGCAACAAACATTCCTGAGTTTATAGAGTCTGCATCTCAAACTCTTGGGCCATCAGCAGTTACTTCTGATTCACAAGTTCACACTCAGCTCCCTTTCATTCCTACCATCCCCGTGCAACCATCTACTTCTGATCAACAATCTGTAGTAGTATCGCCTCCATCCACACCACATACACCTCATACATCTACTGCTCCTACTCCACCTGTTTCTCCAAGACGGATTATAAATCCACCAAGAGCAATGGCTGCCAGATTCTCACCCCTTGTCTTGCCTCCAAACTTGGATGTTATGCCCGTGGATTATCAAAGTAAGATCCCATTGTTTGATGGCACTTCTCAAAGTGTTCTTGCTCAGCATCATATTGATAGAATGGCAGACTTCTTTGATCTTCATGAAATTGACGAAGAAAATGTGACCATGAGATTGTTTGTGCAAACTTTTGGAGGTGAAGTGAGAAAATGGTTCAGAGCTTTACAGGCTAGAAGTATTGCCACATTGGCTGAGCTGCAGAGACAATTCTTAGATCAGTGGGAAGTAAAGAAAGATCCTCTTCAGATCACTTCTAAGTATACCAAGATCAAGCGCAACGTAGGTGAGTCAGTCCAAGACTATTGTATCAGATTCAATGCGGTTTATAATGCAATTCCTAATGATTTAAGGCCATCTAGGAAGTCAGCTTTGTTAAAATTTCCAGATGGTTTTGATCTTGACATGGCCTATTCATTACAAGAAAGAGATCCGCCCACTTTGGAGGAGATGCAGAAAATTGCAGTGAGTGTTGAAGCTAATTTGAATGATAAGAGAGCTAGATTGAGAGCAAAAAAGAAAGTCGCGATAAAGGAAGAAGCTTCTACTTCAGATCAACTACTTTGCAAGGTGGAAAATATGTTCAAAATATTGACACTCGATAAGCCCAAACCGCAGATCAGAAATCAAAATTTCCATGGACAGCAGCAACCACAATTCTGGATCAAGCAACGAGAGCAGCAAGCACAAGAACCGCCAGCACAACAGCAGGTAAAGACTCCTTTACAACAGAATTTTTTTGGCCCTGAATCAGATGATGAAGACAATGTAATTGGAGAATAAAATCACTTTTTTTACCCCTGATGATATGCCAACCTTTATCACCGAGGATGATGAGTATGTAGAAAATTCAGTTGAACAAAAGGATGAGGATTTTATCTTGGCAAATGAGACAGCTCTTGAAGAAGAGTTAGATGAGTATCAGAGAGGTTATTTGAATTCTTTATCTGCCCAGCAGCGACAAATTTCACTTAGAAATAGAGATGTGCCTATCAACCCTATCCAAAAGAGAAAGGAAGTTTCAGCACCAAAGAATGATGCACCCATTGCACAAAAGAAGGGAAAGCATGTAGCTGATCCTACTACAAGCAAGTCGCCAGCAACAAATGAAGAATCTAATCAGCCGATTGTATCGAAAGATAAATTTGAAAAGAAGGATGCTCCAGTCAAAGAGGTAGAAAAAACTTCAGCTTTTAGCTTAGAGAGTGAGATTGCTAAGTTAAAATTTTCCATTCCTTTGACCGAGTTAATGAGAAATAGCAGCTACAAGGGTCAAGTATCTAAAATTTTGAATTTCGATCCAATGTCTGATATGGTGAATGTGGAAGATGATCAGCCTGAGTTGATCTTTGGTCCAGCATTGGATGGTGAGTCTCCTGATAGCGATGTGCCCCCTTTTTATATCAGTCTCAGATTGCATGAGTTTGTGTTGCATAATGCCATGTTTGATTCTGGAGCTTCCCATAATCTCATGCCAAGGGCGATTATGGAGAAATTGGGATTGGACATCACTCAGAAATATCATGATCTATATTCTTTTGATTCCAGCAGAGTAAGATGTATTGGGCTTATTAAATATTTGGTGGTAAGTTTAGATCAAGTTCCAACAAAGAATGTTTTGATGGATGTGGTTGTGGCAGACATTCCTCCTAGATTTGGCATGCTTCTTTCCAGATCTTGGGGAGCGAAGTTGAAGGGAAAATTGCAGCTCGATTTCTCCTATGCTACCATTCCTGTGTTTGATTAGATGAGAAGATTATATCGGGAAAGAAGATGAAGTATATGATCACCAGCAAGGAGAAACCGGTAAATCATCTGATAAATTATGTACATACAGATTTAGAGTCTTTTGTTTTGTATTCGGATAGTTTCAATGATGTAGATAGTCAGTTAGTTGAAGCAGAGGACATTTCGGAGATCACAAAAAATTTCAGAGAAGTTTTGATGAAAGATAAACAAGAACTTGAGAGTTCCGCTAAGCAATCAACCTTCCAAAAGCAGCAGAAAGTTGAGGAACAGCAAGCAGAAATAATAGAGCAAACACAATTTCAACACTTGGAAGAAGATGAAAATGGTTTATGGACTATGGATTTCGATGGTGCTGTTGGAAGTGATGGTTCTGGAATTGGTATTTGGGTACGTAGTCCTTTTTCCGCTCCAAACAAGGTACCAAGTAATGTGAGGGTTTGTTCTTACAAATTAGCATTTGATTGTTCGAATAACGAAGTAGAATATGAAGCTTTGATTACTGGTCTGAAAATACTTAGAAAGTTGAATGCTAAGAGAATTGCAGTCTATGGCGACTCCAAGTTGGTAATTAAGAAAGTGAAGGGTGAGTTTCAAGCTAAGCATCCTCGAATGCGGGCTTACCGAAATTTTGTTCTTGATATCTTGAAGTTGTTTTCAGACTATAATTTGACTTGTATCCCTCATATTCAAAATGGTATTGCAGATGGTCTTGCTAAAGCGGAAAGTAATTTGAAGATCCCAATGAACTCAAGTAACAAGTTTGAAATCCATGTAAAACATCCTCCAACTGTCCCAGACAACCAAAGGCATTGGCAAGTATTCCAAGATGATGATGAGATTGATGAATTTCTGCAAAAAAAAGGCAAATTCAAAGAGACTTCAATTGACATGGAGCCTGATGATGGTGAGGCTGATGTGCAAATAAATGAGATGGAAGTGTTGCAGCTGAAAGATATTGTCATTCCTAAGGGTTTGATACCTTTAGAAGAACTTTTTGATGAATATGACGTAGCTAGAAAACCAACCTTGTGGCCAATGGAAAAGGGAGTTGAAGACGTGAACATTGGATCTGCTGAGAATCCAAAGATGGTGAATTTGTCTAAAGCATTGCCACCGGAGGTAAAAGCAAAATATGTTAGTTTTTTGTCTTCTTTTGCTGATGTATTTGCTTGGGACTATTCAGATTTAAAGACGTATGATACAAATATAATTCAACATACCATTCCTATCAAGCCAAATCAAAAGCCCTTCCGGCTTGAGAAGGATAAATCTGAAGTTGCTGCCCTCGATTGAGAAAGAGGTGAATCGATTATACAAGGCTGGTATCATTGTTCCTATAAGATTTTCAGATTGGATTTCCAATTTGGTGCCCGTTTGCAAGAAGACAGGTGAGATTCATTTTTGCATTGATTTTAGGAATTTGAACAAAGTGTCTTTGAAAGACAATTATCCATTGCCCAAAATGGATCACATATTGCAGCGAGTAGTTGGAGCATCTCGTATGTCACTACTCGATGGTTATTCCGGGTATAACCAAATTCTAGTCCATGAGGATGATAGAGACAAAACAACGTTCACCACTCCGTGGGGAACTTTCCATTACGCTAAAATGCCTTTCGGTTTGAAGAATGATGGTGCGACATTTCAACGTGCAATGGACATGGCATTTGTGAATGAGAAAGATGTTTTCCTTGTTGTGTATCTTGACGATTTGACGGTCTTTTCCAATTCTGATGAAGAGCACCTTTACCATCTGAAAATTGTTTTTCAGCGATGCAGAAAGTACGGTGTGTCACTCAATCCGAAAAAGAGTTTGTTTTCCATGGATGAGGGCAAACTTCTTAGTCATATTATCTCAAAAGATGGCATCCGTATTGACCCAGCTCGAGTTGAAGCAATTCAGAAAATCGATCTTCCCTGGAACAAGAAGGAGATTCAGTATTTTAATGGTAGGATGAACTTTTTACGCCGCTTTGTGCCTAACCTTGCTGAACATTTAAGAGAGATTACAGACATGCTTAAGAAATATAATGCAGTAAAGTGGAGTGAGGAGGTGGTAAAATCTTTCAATCTAGTGAAATTGGTTATTTCTTCGGCTCTGGTTTTGATCAGCCCGGATTACACTCAGGATTTTTATTTTTTTTTCATTTGCTTCGGAGCATACTATGGCAGCGGTATTAATGCAGAAACGAGATGGGCATGAGAAACCAATTTCTTACTTTAGTCGTACTATAAGAGATGCAGCCTTGAAATATAACATCATTGAAAAGCAAGCTCTTGATCTTGTGAAAGCATTGAAATATTTTCGTGTATATATTCTGCATTCTCATATTATTTCTTATGTTCCTAACGCTGCTGTAAAGGATGTTTTAGTGCAAACAGATCCGGAAGGAAGACGAGGCAGATGGATTGCAGCCTTGTTGGAGTATGATGTGGAGATAAAGCCTACCAAGCTTATCAAAGGACAAGGGATGGAAAATTTAATGGCTGAGTCGAATTTGCACGCTTTGGACATCAATCTTATTGCTGCTATGTCCGAAGAGAATGAGGAAAGTTCATCAGTTCAGGTATCAAACATCTTTGTGATTTCTCCTTGGTATTCAGATATTGTATATGTGCTTCAAAATTTGTCACCACCGCCTGGCATGGCTAGAAACAAAAGTAGAACTCTGAAGTTGAAGGCTACTAAGTTTTTTGTTTTGAATAATTCACTTTATTGGAAAGATCCCAGTGGTTTTTTGATGAATTGTTTGGTGGAAGAGGAAGCAAAGCGGGTTATGGAGGATTTTCACAGAGGAGATTGTGGCGGTCACCTTTTTTGGAAGACAACGGCCAATAAGATTTTGAGAGCGTGATATTATTAGTTGACATTGTTTGCTAATGTGTATAAGACTGTCAAAAGTTGCCATGAATGTCAGATTTTTGAAGGAAGGCAGAAATTGCAGCCTTTGCCGCTTAAGCCCGTTGAGGTGAGTGCTCCCTTTCAGCAGTGGGGTTTGGATTTCATTGTCGAAATTCATCCTGCTTCTTCAGGTCAGCATATATGGATCCTAACAGCAACATATTATTTCATGAAATGGATTGAAGCAGTTCCCACCAGGAAAGCTACGGATTTGGTAATAATTTCTTTCCTTGAGTATAACATTTTGTCTCGTTTTGGTTGCCCGAATAAGTTGATCACTGATAACGCAACAGCTTTCAAATAAAAAAAGATGATTGAGTTTTGTGACAAGTATAAAATAATTTTGGGACACTCAACTGCTTATCATCTGCAAGGCAACAGATTGGCGGAGTCTTCCAACAATTCTTTGGTCAACATCATTAAAAAGTTGCTGGAAATAAACAAGAAGAGTTGGCATGAGAAGCTAGTCAATGCACTTTGGGCAGATCGAGTGAGTCAGAAGAAATCCATTGGTATGTCCCCCTTTGAGTTAGTTTATGGAGTTGATACAGTGTTTCCTACCTCTCTCGCAGTCCCGGTGGTAAAACTTCTACAGGAAGCTGGCAGTGAAGATGATCACATGCAGAGAAGAATAAATCAGATGATCCATTTGCAGCAGACGAGGGAAGAATTTTTTCAGAACACATTCAAGCTGCAGGAGAGAATTAAGAAAATTTATGACAGAAAAGAAAAGGCGGACAAATTTCAATTGGAAGAAGTGGTGCTGAAATGGGATGCTAGAAATGAGGAAAAAGGTAAGCACGGTAAGTTCGAAAATCTCTAGAAAGGACCCTTTAAAATTGCTGCATATCAAGGTCAAAATGCTTTTCTTCTGAAGGAGATGAATGGGGAAGATTGTCCAGGAGGGCCGGTCAATGGTCAGCTGCTCAAGCGGTATCATTTCTAAGATGTTTTCTGCTGATTACATTGCCACTGTACATACCATTTATTTCAGTATCATTGTAAGTGTGTACTGTGATATTTTCTTCAGTTTGGGGCCCGAAGTGAAGGCTATAATTCTGAAGAGTGGATTGCAGCTTTTCTTTAAGTTTGTCAAATCAGTTTTTCAGTCATTTCAGTTTCAAAGTTGAGTCAGTTTGAGTCAAATTTTTAGTCAATAAATCAGTCAAGAGTATTCTGTTGATTTGTCAAATTGTGGACTCCATAGCCCAATGGATGAAAGGCATTGTCTGCTTTCCAAAGATCTGTAGTTCTTGGCACCTCCAAGGAGCTACCATCTCCATTGGAGCCAATGTTAGAGTCGGTCTGTTCATCCCTCCGTCAGAGGTCAAAATCTTTTTTTTTGCATTTCATTTTTAGGTGTCTCATTCAGTTTAGTCATTTGCATTCTATTAGGAGCATCCATCTTCTGACGGAAGGGTGTTGTCACTCATGTCCCTCATGTCATGTACCTGTTGGTCCGTGTCTATTCATCAAAATCAATTTTAAAGTCATTTACAGTCTTTTTTTGGTCTCTTAGTCAGCAAAGAGTCATCTCAGTCATTAGGTCTAGGGTTTCGCAAATTTTGTCTTCAAAGTGTCCAATAATGCCAACAGGCCAGAGGGAGGTTCAAAATAAGTTTCATTTCGAAAATTTCATCGTCATAATGTTAGATCATGATTCTTCTTCAAAACTCTGTTTTGAAGAAAAATCGTCATTTCGTCTTTTGTAATAAATGCCATGTATATTGTAAAAAAATTTCAGTTGTCAAAATCTTCAGGCGCAGCCCTGGTCGCCTTTGCCAAATTCCGTGCCAATCATCCCTGCAAAAAATTGACAAAAGTTTCTTCATTCAAGTCAAAAAAGTCAAAATGGAAACAAAAACAGAGTTTGTATTAGAATGTGAAAATTGCCAAATCCAAAACATAAGAAAGTGGGTTTTAAAGAAGCAAAAATCAAGTTCTCCACTATATAAGGTAATTCAATTTTTTCTACAACCCATTTGCACGCCAAAGACATCATTAAGCAGAGTCAAAATTAGTGGAAGAGAGAAACAGTGGTATGAAGGTCGAGCAGTTGGTGAAGTTACCTGTGTGACGCATTGGGTAAGGGTCGCGGCTCACACAGTGGTCGCGGCGCATACAACTATTGTTCACTGTGCAAAACACAATGTGTGTGGCGCACAAGGAGAGCGTGACGCATTGGGTTATGCACGCGGCGCATAGGCCTGAGACCGAAATTTTTTGCCGATCTTCTCCAAAATCGCATTTTTCTTGGTTGCTCCATGCTCAAGTAAGTTTATACAATTGCTCATAGCTGGTGTTTGGAGTTGTTTGAGGATTGGTTTGAGAATTTGAATGCCAAACATAAACCCTATCTTCTTGTCAAAAACTACTCCTTAGGGTTTGGATTTCAAGTTGTAAAAGTCTGATTTTTGTGCCAAGTATTGCAAATCCCATTCTCCATCTGTGGTTCCTTTCCCCATCCCTGTCATATCATCATACAGTGTCTCCCCTTTTCCCCTATGTCCCAAAGCCACTCATATCACTTGTTTCCATTTATCCCTATTCCTAAACCCTATCATTCCCTGTCACTATCATTCTCCCATATCATTTGCAAAAAGTTCCTAAATCCCAAAGTCCCTAAACATAATTAAGTGACTGTTGTATTTTAAATTTCACTTGATTACAGTTCATTATACCCACTGTCCTTATTTACCACAGTCCCTTCCTACTTGGCATATTTTGGCAATTGAAACAAAGGCACCAATTTGTCATTTTCAACAAACCAAACATACACTTGACATATACCTTGCAACACCATGACGGACACAGATTCATCATATGAGCAAGATAGTGATTCTACCACAGACCTTCTTGTACCAAGAAGGCCTCGTAAAGGAGGAAAACATGTGAGAGAAGAACCCACCTCATTGACTCAGTTGCAGGCCTGCCCACTTGCCATGGCATGTTTCCGAGAGCAGTCATGCTATCAGTATTGTGAGAGGATTTCTCAGATTCAGTATCATCAGGAGTTAGCCCGGTTGTTTGTTTTACATTTGCGTGATGGTCAGGTTACTCTCGCTGGTGTAAAATTCAACTTGACACCAGAAACCATTTCTCAAGCAATAGGAATACCGAATGTAGATGAGGAGTGGAACAAAAGACATTAGGTGGATAGAGTTCATTATGAGCCATACATTAGGCCTAGCTATGTGAGGCAGCTCAGCAGGGTATTCCCATTCTGGTTCCTGAAAGAATCCTATGCGCCATTGATGAGACTCATTATCAAATACTTCAATTGTGAGGGCCGATTCTCACGCCTCTATGCATACCACATCAGATTATTGATGCATTTCACGAGAGTGAGGATGATGAACATACCGTATTTCATGTGCCGCAATATCGAGAGGATGACTACTCTTGTGCAGAAGAAGACTCCCGAGGAGTAACATAACAACATTTATCATTATGCGTTCATCAAGATCATTGTGGTACATTAGCTTGGATTGCAGGGCATTGCATGGGAAGATTTCATTTCCCGTGACTTCTTCATAGCCCCTCAGCCTCCTCCGGAGATTTTTCATGAGCCAGGGGAACCTTCACATCAGCCTGAAGGTCACGAGACAGAGCCTATCAGTGTGCCAGTGTATGTCACTTATCAGAGAGGCACGAGAGTATTATTTGCAGCAGCCCGACGAGTACTATCTCCGCCCGGGGTGGAAGGGGTCTCGTTGCCGTCATCAGCAGCACAGGTACGGGATAGAGGAAATAGGCCTATGCAGGAGGAGGGCCCTTCAGGAGGCCATGATACTGATTTCATATTGCTTGATGAGGATTTGAGCTCTCCAAGCTCAAAACTGAGGAAGATCATTTAGGAGCAGAAAACTGAGATCGACACATTGAACGATAAGTTGTAGAGAGCTTAGTGGCTCATAAACTATTTGGAGTAGTGAAAAAAGCAGTTGGAGGATCAGCAGAGGATCATGGAGTTGCAAAACATCCGTGAGAACCGGCAAGCTGCCCGAAGAAGCCCATCCGAGATGACACCTATTGAGCGTGAGATTGAGGCCGATAGAGAGACTTGGCTTGAGAGGGTCAACATCCATCTCGAGAAGCTGTTGGATAAGATGAATAAGGAGAAAAAAAATGCTCAGACATATGAAGAATCACTATTGGGCAAGCACACATGTTTGCAAAGCAAAGATCAAGATCCTGAAAGCGAGGCTGAGGAGGGCACTTAAGCGTTGTAAAAGACATGATAGGCTCCAAATATTGGCTAAAGCTTCTTTGGTTGAGCATAGAATTTGACCAGGGACCTTCAGCCCAAATTTCAAGGAATTTGGGAAAAACTTTGTCAATTTTGAGTTTTTTGGTCACAAAACAGGTTTTCCTGCCCGACGTGTAGCGCCACCTTGCGCGCACTTATAATTGGTAGCTCTTCAAGGGGAAAACTTTGCATTTCTGGGTTTTTTATGAAAATTTATGCATGATCATGGATTACCTAAGGATTTCATCAAGTTCTGGGTTGCCTAAAGGGTCAAAGACACCCTAAAATTGGCCTTTCTGCCACCTTTTTCACCCACAGGAAGCAGTGTTGGGAGATTGAACTTTTGGAGGGGAAAATTGACACCAAATTCAGAAATTCCACTTGGGTTGGAAATTAAACAGGCAGGGCTTTCCAACGAGCTATTATGGGCTTCATTTGGACTTCAGGAAGTGCCTCAAAATCAGCTCCAAAGTTGTGCTATGCATAGAGATTTTGGGTTCGGCGCATAGAGGATTTTGGCCTATTTTTCACTCAGCAGCTTAGAATTTCGCCTATTTTTGGCCAGTTTCACTTTTTCATGTAAATTTTGATCTAAATTGATGTAATTTCATGATCATGATGTAATTTTGGCACATTTTTACTTTTTCTATAAGATTCATTCACCAAAAGGTGAAATGTGAGTGAATGGATTAGTTTCCTAGCATATAGAGGCAAGTTGTTTCATGGCCTATTTTCTAGTTCCTAGTTTAGATATGGTTGAAACAACTCCTAGAATGATGAGCTCGACCCCTAGAGGCATGGGAATGGGTTAGGCTTGTCTATATGATGTATTTTCTCAGTCATTTTCAGGGTTGGACATTTGGGATTGCATAGCACTTCATTGTACATTCATTCTGCAATTTTGGCAAAGGAATAGACCAGGGTTTGCAGCCCTCTTTGGGATCCTTGTGGCTCTGTGTTTTGATGGTGTTTTCCTCTATGTATCTGTAAGTTCACTAATGTTTATGTGTACCATTTTCATTCTCCTTTCTTCTTAAACTGAACAAACAAGTTATAAAGGTAGAATTCATTGGTTTGCTTTGCTCTGCCTTCATTTTTGTTTAGTTTTTCATGTTTTCATATGTTTGAGGAGGACTCTTGATACCCTCTTGCCCTCTTCAGCTCCTCACCCGTCCGATCTATCCATTCACTCAAGCTAAAGCATCAAAATTATTTCCTTCCTTGCCCCAATCAGAATTCTGCAAAAACTAGGCCTAATCTACACACCCAAAACTGCCTTTCCCTTTGATCCAACAAAAAACCCCAAAAACACAATCAAACTCCTTCACTTATATACCTAACCTAAAATTAGCTTTTATTTCAGTAATATCAAGCCCTATTGATTAATTTTCACTGAGATTGACATACCTAACCTAAAATTAGCTTTTATTTCAGTAATCTCAAGCCCTATTGATTAATTTTCACTGAGATTGACCCGGAGAGAGCCCTCTCCTGTTATGGTAGGGCTAGCTACCAGACTGAGCGTGGTTAGATGTTACCCTGAACTTTGCCTTCCTTTAGCTTGAGGTAGATTTAGGCAATAAAAATACTGATAGGAGTCTTTTTTTATGCATGAGAGTTCTGCAGTGGAACATCTCGTAGAGAGGTCTAGCCACTCCCACATGAGGGAATTTTCCTTGTATGTCATAGAAACACATCCATGCACTTCTTCACTCCTTACAACACTTAATGTAGTGGCCTACACCATCTTCAAACTGAGGCCCGGAGATGTAGTCCCTCCTAGATGAACTCTGTTATCAAACAACGTGTTCTTATGATTTCTAATATTGACATGTTATGTTCCTCTTATTTACAACATGCAGTTGTTCATTTATGTTCATTAAATCTTTAATTAATGAAATTCTAACAAATCAACTGAAGAAAAAGGTTTTGTTTAAGGGTATCAATAATTTACCCTGGATCAGGAATGTAATGAACTACAGCTGAGATCTGGGAGAACCATCTTTCTAGAAGATCTCTCAAAAAATTAAAAAGAAACTAGAAAATGATATACCCACTGTTATAGGTCAATTTGGGCATATTCCCAATGAACTGGTTAACTGGGCATCATCTCCAGGACCAATGATTAAGGGTCTATCATTCCCTATCATTCCAAGTTGCTACATGCCCTGAGATAAGAAAAAAACAAATCAAGCATGACTTTCATCAAGAAAAGGTTTTCAAGGTTTGAAGTTTATTATATAGCATATGAGAGATCACGAACGCAGCCTCTAAATGGGCTAAGTGCGTTGCATATGCAGGTAGCCCCATGCAAGGCTACTCTTTAAAGCACTTCCCAACATTCACAGGTGCGTTGGTCACGTTGGGAGTGAAATTCTCATTGTTTAGGAATCTCCACTTAGCCAGTGCCTTCTAGAAGAGTTCACATGTGTCAAGCTTCGAATCCAAGTGTCCATTTGACATCTACAATATTGGGAACATGTCTTTCCTATTATTGGAAAGTCATTGATTGTAAAAATACCTTCAGCTCCTCTATAAATTGAGCACAGATCTTAGTGCTTGAGAAGGAATAATTTGAGTAGAGAAATGCTAGTGAATTTTCAATTGAGAGTTAGATTTGTGTAATAGCTACTGGAGAGATTTATACTGTGATGAGGCTGAGGAATGTTGTTGGAAGGGTCACTTCAAATTAGTCACTAGGTTGTAACCTCTCCTTCTATCATCAATAAAGAGTACAGATTATTTTCCCCTATATCCATCTGTATTGGCTTCGATTTTCCATATTGCAAGATCTTAGTTGATGTATATGGTTTATGCTTTACTGATTTAGCAAACTAACTTGAATAGACATCTATATTATTGCTATCTTTTGTTGTTTAGTGTTCACTCTTACAGGAAGAATTTTGCACAAAAAATTGAATTTGAAGCTGCAATGGAAGCAACATAAGGAGCCATTTTGAAGCGCTTGGATCCCAAGTAAGCCTCTAATCCTTTCTGTGTGTTTGTTCTTAGTTAGGAGAAATAGTCATATAGTCTTTAATGTGTTGTTCTAGATTGGCACCTATCTAGGGAAGTGTGTTTTATTCGTAATTCACAATTCTGTCCAAAAAATTGGCGACTCTGCTAGTGAGAATTTCTCTTAGTTATAGGTTTTTAGCCTCTTATTTGCTTTGTTTATCCACCCAATAGTTGTTACTCATCAAGATTAAAATTTTTAAAAGCCAAATTTGCAAAAGGAGTGTGTTGAACAGTAGTATTTTTCCTTATATACTGCGCCCAACGCACCCTTGGATAGGACACATTGCTTTGCATAGAATTGTCTCCCTTTCAGGCCTGCGTTGCAGAGCACTGTCTCCCCTTAGAGACTGCGTTGCCTCCTGAAACCATCCAGATTCCCTTGAATTTTCCTTTGCAATTTGATTCAGTGTGTTTTCTGCTGTGTTTTGAAAAGTTTGATCCTCATATTGACCAGTGAATCTATATACTTCTTCCTCCTTTGAATGAAAATTTGTTCAATGTCTGTTTAAAAAGTTTTTCTTTATCATTGAAAAGTTAATTTCAAAGTATTTTTTATGGTCGCATTAAGAATCATTTGCTTTTGAAATAGGAAATTGTCGTAAATTCTTCATTTCCTTGATAGGAGAAATTGTTTTTAAAATCCTTATTTTTCCTTCAAAAGAGAAATTTTTGTTTGTATTCTTCATTTCTCGAAAGTAAAAGAAATTTAAATTGTTGATTTAGTGCACTTAGTTTCTTTTCTGCATTCATAACATTAAGGAAAATGAAAAGAAAAACTTGCATTTGCATGTAGAATTTTGTGTGTTTTGCAAAAGGAACATTTAGGAAATCTGCATTTAGTTTGTGCTCATTGATTTGATTGCTCACAAATTATTTGCTCTTTCCCCTTAGTAGCTAGGTTTTTCATTGAAGAAACTGAAAGTGAAAGATTGTTTATCATTCTTAGTTTGCATTTTAGGAGTTTCCTATACATCATCGCAGTGAACCTTTGAAAGGAAAATTGTTAAGAAATATCAACATAAAATTAATATCAATTTACCTAACAAAGCAATGGAACCACAATGATAACATTTAGAAGGTCTAGGCTAGAGACATGTTCAGACGTCGTAAAAAATAGCAGTTGCCATTAACTTTTCTGCAATACATTCCGAGTGTGATACCTCACTCCACGTATGTAAGTATATTGTAGCTCATCCACGTACTCTCGGGTATATCGGGTGGTGTTACAGTACGATAAGTATAAAGGAGTGCTCTCACTGTGCGGTTTCGCATCAGACAATGCTAATATGGACTTGGGCCTCCACGTACCTTCGGGTATATTTTGGATGACAAATTATAGGTGTATCCATCCATAGTGAACCGCGTCAACCACCTTGTAAGTTGTGATACACCAAACACAACATTCGAGGAGATTGCCTACCTGTACTTCTTGGTTCGCCAGGAGGTATTCTGCAGTTCACAGTTTCTTGGTAAACCCTTTTTCCTAGCATTACCCTTATATTTTGTTTATTTGTTTTTGGTTAAAATAAATCAGTAATCGTGGAAGAAAAAAATCCCTTTCCCCATCGTTCTTATAGATTAGCTTTAAAACCACCTTTACCACCAGAAGTTACTTCTGGTAGGCGAAGGCGATCACGATCTATCGAATCAAGTAAAATCCATACCTCTAGTGAAACACCATTTTCCAATAAACCAGAGTTAGCTCAAATTGTTTCTACACATCCCGATTCGTCTACTGTTGTCGAAACAGAGTCTTCACAGCTACCTATGGTCACGATCCATCCAATCAGTGAGACCATACCTCCTGGACCTGACGTTGTTCAACCAAAAATTGATCCAAATCCTGTATCTTCTTTTGCAGAACATCTGAATCTAGAAGTCGAACAACCAGAAGTTGTTCCTACCTTGGTCATCCCACAAATTTATGTAGCCATTGAAACTCCTATGTCACACAGTTAACCAACTGAAATATATTTTGGGCCTAACGGATAAATACTTCCACCTGGTTTAATTGTGATTGAAGAAATCCCACAAGACGATGCACCTTTAACTCCAACCCATTTTGGGGGGACCTTTACCTGTACGAGTCTTTTCCTAAATCATTTCCATCTTCTTTTGTTGATCCTGTTCCCATTCAATCTCTCATCAATTTTAAAGGGTATACATCTGGTCAAAAAACCATGCCTGAACTGACATATTCGATTGGATAATCTGTTCCAATTACGTCATCTCTAGCCCTCGCTACTCCGTCGATGTTCACAACTTCACCAGAGTCATATTTTCATGGTGGCCCTACGGTCCCATCAGTTTACAAATCATTATCTGGCACTTTCTCTGGCACATATTCAAGACCATGGTATTTACCAATGTCATCATCTAGTATTTTAACTCGTAATCCTATCGTTAGTACTGAACGGCTTGATTCATTATACACATCATTAGGGCAATATCAAGTCGGTCCTTCTGGGTCAATTCCTTCAAGTACCATATCAACTAGACTCCCAACATTTGGAGAGAATTATTTTCCATCTTATTATTCTCCTCATGTTGTGGGGCAACCTTTGGTCACCTAATATGATAGTACTCAATCACGTTTTGGTCAACCTAATGTTGAATTGAATGTTTGTCAATGGCAGCCCACTCTGCCTATCCAACCACAAATGGTTGTACATTCGTATCAACCAGTTCAACCTGTTACATCCACTTCATTACCACTTTCTAATACATCTTTACCCCTATCACAGGATCAAAATGTTGTACATCAACCTTATCAAGCAGGTCCTTCAACTCAATACCATCAAATGTTGAGTCCACAAACTCCAAATCCTTTGGTTAATTTACAACAACTTGTATCCGAAATCATTTATTCACAAGCTGGTCTACCATTTTATGGGATGTCACAACCGCAAACTGGTTATACATATTAACCAAATCCAAGTTATCCTAACCTGGGTTATAACATTGGTGGACAGACCCCTTGGCAACCTCAGGCGCAAATTCCTCAAAATTCATTTCAACAAGTATCAGATCCAGGTTTTGGTCACAAGAATCCTCAAGCGTTTGCTATGCAAAACAACCCCTATCTGGGTTACTAACAGGAGATTCCTTATGCTGGTGCTCAAAGGCCTGTTGCTCAAGCAATTCCATATTACCCTGGCTATGCTCAACCTGACCTTAATAGACAGTTTCCTTTTGTCAAAACTTTAGAATTTCCAGATTTAAATCAGTTAACCAATGATCCTATCAACTATGCTCCTTGGTGGCCGAAGATACCTCATAAATTACCCTCAGATATTCCTAAGTTCAATGGAAACCCTGAAGAATATCCGTCGACTCATGTCATGACTTATCATTTATGGTGTTCATCAAACTCCCTGAATGATGATTCTGTTCGACTACGTCTTTTCCAGCGTACGCTCACAGGTCCGGCTGCCAAATGGTACATTGAGTTACCTAGAGCTTCTTTTGAAAATTTCACTGCCCTAGCTATGGTCTTTTTGACCCATTTCCAGTTACTTATCAGATATGAAACTGGAACAGAACTCTTGACCAACTTCAAATAGAGTAATGCTACTCACATCTTTGATTATATTCATGAGTGGCGTCGTCGTCAACGAATGGTTAAGACGTTTGTTCTGGATCAGCTACTTGTTGAATGGTTCATTAAGTCCCTATTACCATCTATAACTAAGGATGTCGCTAAGGGCAGCATCATCATAGAAGAGCAAGTTATCACTCATTCCCAATATTTATAGTTTATTTACACTCAGTCTGGCACGCTCTATGAAAAAATTCCTAATGCGCCGAGATATAATTTCAATGTTCCTCCTCAATTAAAGGACTCTCATGCCGGGGATAGCTTGATATGCACTACAAACACACACCACACTACTGCATCTGATCCTGCTCCTACTTTTGAAATTAATGTCGTGCCATTTGACAAAGGCAAAGGTGACAAGTAACCAGGAAGTAAGAAAAAGGGGAAATCAAAGAAAAAGAAAACTTCTGACCCACAGGAAAGATCATCTGATCAACTGTCTAGACCTCGGAAACCTCATTATCCATGCATAATTTGTAACGAGGAACACTTTGTTAGGGATTGTCCTCACCGCGCTGAAGTCTCAAAAATCATCAAGACTTCCCATGCGTCAGCTGTGTTGACAGACCCATTTCCAAATCTGGACACTAATTTGGTTGCTACGGATCCAACTCCTAGTTCCCAAGTGTTAATGCTATTCGTCACAAAACCTTCAACATATATTTTGGTGTCAATGCGTAATAAATATTATGATAGTCAAGCCACTGATCAACCTACTACCTCGACTACAAATCCGTCTATAGAATCAGTACTGCCTACTGTTATTCCTAAATTGACAATTAAGCCACCAAAGGGAGTAATTCATAAATCTACATATAATCCTTGAGCAAGAGCTGCACAAAATTATAATATAGTTGAATATTCGGCTCAATCCCCTTCAAATATGTCTGCTCTTGAGGTATTACAAAATTGTCCCTCCCAGAAACAGGCTTTATTGTCGGCCATTGGTGGAATTGATCTGACTGTTTCTAATCTCGTCGTCTTTAATCATATGGGCTATGTGTCACAACTACCAACAGAATTAGCATTCTCCATACAAGTAAATGTTCTCAATTTGTTCATCGCACTATTATTAATGAGGGAGCATCTACGTGTATTATGTCTTTAAATTGCTGGAAGTCACTTGGATCGCCACGCTTATCACAATAATCAACGACGTTGAAGGCTTTTGATGGAAGAACATATAAACCTTGTGGTATTATCAATAACCTGCATGTTGAACTAGGGGGGGAAATAGTGAATGTTGATGTTGAGGTCGTTGACGAACCCCTTGACTATAACATTTTACTTGGAATGCCATGGGTATATGCAATGGCTGCAATTGTTTCTACATACTTTAGAATGATTTCCTTTTGGCATATAAAGGTACAATCACAGTCATTAATAAACTATCATTCTTTGCCTCTGCTTCGCATGTAACTGGAAGCGTTCTGTTTGTTCACATACCCCAACTAGAAATTTAGAACATTGGTGTAGGACTCTTAAAGAATTCCACTCTCATGGGAACCTTTGGATTAACGCTGCTGCGATGTCGGCAGAAATTTCAAGTATAGAGACCTGCTACATGATCTCTTCCACTCTATCTGGCTTAAGGGAGAGTACAGGTGATTCTGATATTTCTACGTTGGATGAATTTTTATCGCCCAGCCCTATTGAGCTAGCATAGAAATTAATCTATCTAGCATTAGGGGAATTTTGAGGTCTAAAATGGGCCTCCTAAGGAAATTATAAAATAATAGTGGAAAAAATCAAATAAGATTTGATGACATCATCAAATTTTAGAGTGAAAAATGAAAAAACTACTTTTTCAACTCATATTTTCAACTTATCTCCCAAAGCTTTTACTCAAATTTCGAGCAGGAGTACTCGTTGGATGCGAAATTTAATTCCTCATCCAAGGAGTACCCATGTTGCATACTTTAGATGGGTCCTACTACACGAAAAATGAGAAATACATAAAAAAAACATGATTGTAATCACGTTTTTTTATGTATTTCTCATTTTTCATGTAGTAGGGTTCATCGAAAGTAAGCAACATGGGTACTCCTTGGATGAGGAATTAAATTTTTCATCCAAAAAGTACTCCCACTCGAAATTTGAGTAAAAAATTTGGAAGATAAGTTGAAAATACGAGTTGAAAAAGTAGTTTTATTATTTTATTATTTTTTAATATTTTTACCCTTTTATTTAAAAAATGGTAAATCATCCCCCATGGTTGACATCATCATCTTGAATCCTATTGGTTGTTAGAAAGTTTATTTTTGTTGTACATTTTTCTTAGGAGGCCCATTTTAGACCTCAAAATTCCCCTAATGCTTGGGCGGAAAATCTGAAATCAACATCGCCGAGTGTTTGGGTTGATCGTTCCTTAGATTTTGGTACTCCATCTGATCCATTTTCCTCAATTTTTTTGACAAATGAAAATATTTTGGAAGATACGATGTTAGAAGGAGAACCATGGGAATATTATCATCATCATTCCCATCTTCCTGATTATGAAGAAAAATATCTCAATGAACTATATCACCCATCAATCAAAAATTTCTTTTCGAATTCTTTACCAATTATTGCAATCGATTCCGAGCGGAATTTGTCAAATATTTAAGAAAAAATTTCTATCGATATTTCGACCAAACCAGGCATTATAGAAAATATTCATGTTGGTGTATCTTGTTCTCCATCAGAACTTGAATCATATCGCTCTTTATTTCGTGAATTTCGTGATGTATTTTCTTGGTCTTACGAGGAAATTATAGGCATAGATACTAGTATAGTTGAACACACTATTAATATGTATCCTGATGTCAAACCATTCCGCCAACGGCTTCGTCCTATTCATCCAAAGAAAGCCGCTGCCATCAAAGCAGAAGTTGAAAAAATTTTGCTTGCTGATTTCATTTACCTTGTTCCACTGACTGAGTGGGTTTCCAATATCGTTCATGTTATGAAAAAACAAGGAACCATTAGAGTGTTCGTCAATTACCGGGACATCAATATGGCTTGTCCAAAAGACAACTATCCTACTCCCTTTATCGACCAGATTATTGATGATTGTGCTAGATGCGAAATCTTTTCATTCATGGATGGATTTTATGACTATAATCAAATCAATATTCGCTTAGATGATCAACATAAGACAACATTCATTTGTCCCTGGGGCACATTCGCTTATAGGAAACTTCCATTTGGTTTAAAGAACGTTGGGGAAACTTTTCAGAGAGAAATGGATTATGCTTTCAATGACATCAAGGACATTGTTCAACCATATCTAGATGATTTACCAGTGCATTCACGAAATCAGACTGATCACCCGATGCATTTGAGAGCCATTTTCTTACATTTCTGACACTACAAAATACACCTCAATCCACATAAATGTGTGTTTTGTGTTGGTTCTGGTAAATTTCTTGGATTCGTAGTCTCCAAAGAAGGAATTTGAATAGACCCATTGAAGGTTCATGCCATTCTTGATTTACCTGTGCCCTCAAATTTACTTTAGATACAGAAACTTCAAGGAAAGGCTAACTTCCTAAGGAGGTTCATTCAAAACTACGCCGAAATGGCTAAAGGATTTACTCGACTATTGAAAAAGGGGGTTCCCTTCCATTGGGACCAAGTTGCACAAGCTTCTTTTGATGCTGTCAAGGACACGCTTGTCCAAGCGTCATTAATGTATCCTCCTAATTATCAAAATTATTATTTCCTATATATCGCCGCAGCTGAAATGACCATTGCTAGGGTATTGGTCCAAGTAGAAGATGGAATTGAACATCTGATCTACTATTTGAGTCGTAATCTCAATGATACGGAAGTTAAGTACTCATACGTAGAAAATCTTTCCTTGGCAACTGTTCAAGCTGTCCAAATATTTTTCCATTATATCCTGCTCTGAAAAACAACTATCGTTTCGGATTGCAACCCCATGACTTATATCTTATCACGTCAATTTCTAGGGGGGAAATATTCAAAATGAATTGTCATTTTGCAAGAATTTGATTTTGAATTCATCAAATCCAAGTCAAAGAAGTCTTTAGTTTTGGCATAGCTTCTCTGTAACCTTCCCTCTGATAGTACTGCATCTACGTCGGAACCATCAATTCCAGAGGAGTCTTTGTTTCTGATCAGATCATCTGATCCTTGGTATGGGGATTTTATCCTTTATCTCCAAACTCAAATTTTTTGACCTGATACCTCTCACTCTGAACAATGACGTATTCGATACCAAGCCAAAGATTATCTAATCATCGGCAATACACTTTATCATCGTGGTGTCAATACAATTTTAAGGAGGTTCCTCACTCATGAGGAGGCCGAAAAAGTGTTAAATGATTGTCATGCTGGGGCTTGTGGTGGAAATTTATATGGAAATGCTACCACGCAGAAGATACTCTGCGCTAGTTATTTTTGGCCTACTATTTTTCGAAATTGCATCCTCGCGGTCAGAAGTTGTCATGCGTGCCAGATTTTTTATCGTAAGATCTGCAAACCGCCAGCGCCAATGCATTCTGTCGTCTCTGCAAGACCATTTACGAAATGGGATATTGACTTCATGACCTGTAACCCTCGTTCGTCTGGGGGGCATGGTTATATTATTTTCCTAGTCGACTATTTTACCATATGGGCCGAAGCGATGCCTACATTCAACAACACAGGGTAGACAACTGCATTGTTTTTCTTTAATAATTTTATTACATGGTTTGGGGTCCCACAAGATATAGTTACTGATCATGGGAAGCATTTTCACAACCACATGATGTCTAAATTAACTGCCAAGTTAGTATTGTCACATGATAATTCTACTCCTTATTATCCACAATCAAATGGACAAGTTGAGGCTATTAAAAAAATTCTTAAACGAATGATTCAACAAATGATAGGAGTTTGTAAAAGAAACTGGCATTTGATCCTGTACTCCACCTTGTGGGCATATTGAACCTCCGTGAGAAACGTGACCGGATTTACTCCTTTTCAATTGGTGTATGTTCTGGAAGCTATCTTACCAATCCAATGCGAAATATCATCATTAAAACTCGCAATAGACTTGTTACCTGACACCTCAGAAGAAGAGCATGTCTCCTTAGCCTCATCCATATTGATGAAACGTGTCGTGAATCCCAATTGGCCAATGAAGCGCATAAGAGACGTATAAAGGTGCAATATGACAAAAATTTGTAGCCTCGCATCTACTCAGAGGGCAAATTGGTCCTTCTTTACCATCAAGAAGCTGATGTAATAGGTATAGGGAAATTTGAGCCATTATGGCATGACCCATATATTGTCAAAAGAGTTCTTGCTAAGGGTGCCTATGAGTTAGTTGATTGCGATGGAATTCCATTGGCACAACCTAGAAATGGGTTGTATCTGAAATGTTACTATGCTTAATCATGAGCGTAGTAATTTTTTGTATTATATTGTATATATATTTTTGATATGCATTCACTGTCTTAATTTGCTTTTAGAGTTTTCTTGACGTTAGTAATCCGCTTTACATTTCATCGCAGATGTCTGAATCTTCAGAACCATTTTTTGGATATGCTGATGGTGCTAACTGTGGTACACAGAATCTATCCTCTGCAACGTGGGCCATTTTCGCTCCGAATAGTGAGTTAGTGAGTTTTCAAGGGATTTGTATCGGTAGATTGACGAACAACATTGCTGAGTATAGCGTGTTGATCGAACTTCTCGTTGATGCCATTTCATTTGATATTAACCGCATAATCATAAGATTAGACTCACAACTTGTGGTATTACAACTTACTAGTGTTTATACTATTAGAAATCTAACACTTCTTAGATTGTTTCTAAGATTTCGACTTTTGGAAAGACATTTTGATTTTATTCAATATCAACACATTTCTAGAAATTTGAAGGCATTGACTGATTCATTAGCTAATCACTTTTTAGACATACATTTGCAACATATGTAAAGAAAATATTCACATCATTGAATAGGATTGCACAATAAGCATAGGAAAAACTCTGAAATCATATAGATAGATAGTTATAGGTTTTTATAAAATTTGTGCCCAAGACACATTGGTCATCAGACCTCAAAATGTATGCAAAATGTCGTAAGTAAACTAGTGGTGCTCATGGTAACATGTTATAGATCTAGCAATCCTATGGAGTAACCACATCTAGCGGTTAGGAACCCCAATAGTGTGTTGCTACAGTCGCATGGGTAACTCTTTGATCCAGCAATCCAGAATCCCGAAGGTCAACCCCTCTATGTGTTGCCGAAGCTCAGCTAGAGTCTCAACCATATCAAGGTCCTAAAGTACTACTCTCCCGATAGCCCTCTCTTCTGGCGCATCTTCTTCGTGCTCTGGTTCCTCTACTAGTTGAACACGACCAACATCTGCATTACATCAAACATTTAGTTTATTCTTGGGAAAACGTAAAAATACAAAAACATTGTATGAATCTTAGGAAAATCAAAAAACATGGTCAAAACATTCTTACCCATTGCACCCCACTGAGCGCCTTCTGGTAATGCTAAATCTGGCAACGCCTGTGTATTCATACTCGTCAATGGCGACGATCTGTCGCCGGAACCAGGAAAATAACGTAGTAGAGAACACAACAGTCGATTAGCCTGCATGCCGACCCATGAGCTCTACCCATCTCTGCATTCGAGGATCTCAAGGACTAGCTATATCGAGTGTCACATGTTGTGGCTACATTAGTGGAATTTGTTCTAAAGAGAAGGATATAAGGATTGAACCATAACTGAAATTCTTGTTCTTTCCTCCCTTTGCTTTGTCCAGTTGTTCCTTTATCTAAGAAATAACAGCTTCAGACCAGTTGAAGATTCTTGGCTCTAAGCACTCTAGCACATACTGCATATACGATCTATTCGCTACATGTAATGTAACGGTGTCAACAACTTTAGTGATCGTGAAAGGATAGTTCTCAAAGGCAAATATATAACATCCTGGATGTTTATTTTTCCATATTTGCTAGGTTCTGCCCCTGGATAGCAATGCTACATAATATAATCCCTCACTATCTCTCCTCCAATGGTAGACACTGAGAGTGAAATGGGCAAACCTCTCCTCGAAAAACCTGTGAGAAAATACACATCCTCAACTGTTATGGGAACCACTTGGTTCTTAATATGAAATGTCTCTATCACCGGATCCCATGCTCGAACTAAGAACTCCAAGAGTTCTATTTGTTGCCTCATTCCCGATAATTTGAAGTACTTAAGCAGTCCACAATCTCTTAGGGCTCTTACAATACCTGGATTATTTAAGGAAACCATATCTTTTTCTTCATGTTCTCTTTCCCTCCATGTAATCGTCATTGTAATCCGATGGAAACCTGAATGTTGTGTAACCAGCTCCAAAAAGATATGGTTGCAAACCATATCTTGTGTAACCTGAATGTTGTGTAACCAGCCTTCAAGAAACAATTTCATTGCTAAAATTGATGATGCTTAAATTCTTTTGATAATATCCTATCCTTTGGATAATCGTCACTGCTTTTCCCCTTTTCAACTCAGAAATTATACTGTCATTACATGAAGAAAAGCTGCTGCAAAGGCCCTTTTCCCCTTTTCCCATTTTCCAAAACTAACCTCTTGTTCTCTCCTCTTTCCCCATAAGATCCCTCATTTTCATGTTTTTCCCCTTTTCCCTTTATTCAAAATCCCTTGATAAGGTTTTAAGACTCCCTCTTAGCTTTATCGAAACTCTCAAATTCCTTTGAAAACCATTAAAAAACCATTAAAATGCATATTTTATATACATTATGGACTTAAGCCCCTTGGGCTACGTCTTTAACCCTCCCTTCCATATGCCCTGGTGCTAGAACCGAGCGCCAGCCTTCCAAGCGCTTATCGCGTTGCCCAATTGCGATTAGCCCCTCCTCTTTAGGCCCCGGTCATATGACTCTCCATATAACCCATGGCCCTGCAGTCGGGTGCCAAGCCACATTGTAAATGAATATTTTAAACCTTCGGTTATATTAATTTGCCGTTTTTATTATATTATAATTTTTCTGCCAGTGCAAAGGTTCAAATCAATCTCCACCGTCAATCTGATCTGCAGATCGATGGCGCGCTGTCCATCACCCCAGTGGTCCCCACCATCCACTCACCGTTTCAAAACCATGCAGTATCCATCACACCGCTTTTGAGCGCAGGGCGGTTTTTTCCATTTCGCAGTGATTCCATACGTTGGCCGACACGTGTCTTGGGCACTATTCACAAAACTGCCATCCATTGCGTGTTAAAGATTGGACGTGGACCCAGCGCAATATTCACGTCCACCATCTGATCTGAGGCCACCCATCGGACAACGATCGCTCACTAAAGAAGCCCGACAGTTAACTAGGCTATGGCGCGGAATTCAAAATATCTCCGCCGTCGATCTGATCTGCAGATTGACGGCCTACATTCCATCGCCCTGATTCCCCCGCTTTGACTTTTCATCTCCGCTCCCGACCGTCGATCTCTGCACGATCGACGGCTCCGATTCAAATTGCTTTTTCGCTCTCCTCCGACTTCTTTTGATCAATCTTGACCATTGGATGATGCCATCCAATGGCCATGCTTCCCCCCACATGTCCTCTGAATCAATATAACCTATACATGCAGTATTTTCTAATCTTTTCGTATTTTGCAGGGTTCAAAGGTTTTTCCACTATGTCTGAAGGAAATTCGAAGGTAGAGGGTGAAGATCCTCCCACCTTCGTTTTGTTAAAGGAAAACACTTGCAGGTGTTAAAACCACGTTTCATCAATCATCCATGAAGCATTGATGCTACATAACCCCTGCACAGCCCTGCACACCAGCAAAGCATAGCCACAAAGGTTTATCAGTGTAGAAAACCAAAGATATGCCAGAACAGAAAACTGAAGACAGGCCTTTAGGGATTACGTCTAAGATGGTTTATCAAAATCCTAATCCCCAATTAAAACATAGTTAAAGGGAAAGTCATAAAGTTTTATCAGTTATAAAGCCTCCACCGCCACAGCTGAGGCAAATTGATTCCTCCTAGCTACCGAAATGCCATATGTGCCTCAAAGTATTCAATCAAAGGCCAAAGTTATTGATCAAGACCAAATATCTGCCTCACAATGCAACCAAAGGATAAATTCTGTTGACAAACTAATGACAAAATATTAGCAGAGTAACTTCGGCATCACACAGTACCTCAAAGGTCAACAAAATCTCCCACCGAGCTTAATCTCAATGTAAATTATTCAATATAGAGGACACCTGTTGTAAGCTGCTTCATTGAGCCCCCAAAGGCCAAGAAGCCATTTAAGTCTGTATTAATTAGTTTTTGAGATATTTTTTATCAAATCTCACCTCCTCATTATTCTATATATACTTCTGAAGAAGATGAGTGAGTGTGGGTTGATCACTAGTTGTAATATTAGAACTCTCTGAAATAATACATAGTCTGTTGAAGTTGAAGAAGAAATTGAAGTCTTGGAAGCCCTAATGATGTTGTTGCATGCTTGTTACTGAGAAGGCTCTATCATTGGACCCATGAGCTTGGTTTTTGGTGAAGTATTATGAACTGCTTAATGTTTTCCCTTGTTTTCATTATGTTCCATAATTTCTTACTATGGTAGGTTGAAATTTTTATGCTGAGAAATGACTCTTGGAAGCACCTTAGACCTGTTCATCCTTCATTGTTTTATGTTTTCTTTTGCTGAAGTGTTTTAGAGTCTTTAATCTCTCTCTTTAGTCTTCATGCTTTTTTATTTCTTTAATATTTAGAATAGTTGGTTTTAGCATGATTTATGGTTCTCCCTGCTTGTCTGCTGCCACTTTAAAGCTGTTATTGAATTCTCCCTTTGTATTTTTCTGTTTACAGTGAGTCAAGGAGGTCCGTTTTGATCTTGCCCTTTGTCCTTACTTAAATAGTTGTCTCAAAGGTCTTTATAGTTGTAATCATAGATGTGTTAGGTGTTCCCTCTTCTATGACTGCAATCAGTGAATCTTTTATGTTTTATAATTCATTTGAAATAAAATCTTTGAGGAAATAAGGTGTTCCCTGAATCTTAGATTTCATTTTAAAATTTGTTTTGAAATCATTGTTTGCTTAAAGGTGTGATTTGTAGAATTCATGGTTAGCCATGTCTATCAAAAAGATCTTTATTGTTCAAATTGTGCTTTCAAATTCCATTTGTTGAGAATTAAACCTCTCTTTTCAAATCATTGATGTCCATCTCATTCCAAAACCAAAGGATCCTGTGGCCAAGTTATATTTTCCCTTTGATATCCCATATCCATTGATGATTATTTTATGACCTCTTCTTGACTCCATTGCCCAATGAACCTGATGTTTCTCCATTCTTTATATCTTTCCTAGTCCTTTCATATTCTGTTGTATCATCCAACCAAACAAACAAACAAACACCTGCACTCAATAACTAGTCTAAAATCCATACTTTAAGCACACAAGATAAACATTTGCAAACAAACATTTGAGATATCCCTCTCTGAGAATAGGAGGACTAGATCCTGTGACTCTAAAGATTGGTTATGATGTTGCCCTGTCTTTTGATTTGCCAAACTATCAAAACACAAGACATGAACCTCCTCTTTCCTTTGGTATTCATTTTGTTGGTGTCTTGTGTTTTTCCAAACTATCAAAACACAAGACACCAACAAAATGAATACCAAAGGAAAGAGGAGGTTCATGGTACTAACCTAGGTCAAACGGCGACGAAATTCGTCCACATAAACGACCGCAATAAGCGATTGAAGTTCAAGGGAAAAATCAGGTTCAAAGCTCCAAAATGCAAATGGTAACTATGGAATGGTAAAAATGAATAGTGACACTACTTTTAATAGTAATTTAATTATTTGCAAGATAAATTTATTGCTATGACTATAGTTTTATTATGTTTTTATCATGAAACAAATATTTTTAATCTATTTGATGTTGTTTTGAACATGAAATACAACTGATGAACAGATTAGTCGTGCAGATTTATTCAAAGAATGACTTGACCACAAAGCATACTTTTTCTCCTTATTTTTTGAGCTTTGTTAAAAAAAAAAAAGGATTTGAAGCACACTTTATCTCTTTTTCGAGCTTCGATAATAGCAAAAAAGGAACCCCTGGAGTTTTCTTTCAGCTCTTTTCAAACTCCAATAATGTGAAAATATTGATGAGCACTTGTCTTTTTTAGCTCGTAAAAGTAAATGAATTGATATCTACTTAGTATAAGTTTAACCCTTTTCCAGGCTGAGATAGATTATTTACGAAAAAGGAATACCTTGGTTAAACATGACCAAAGAGGTTCTCTCAGATATTATTTTACACTTTTTCGGGTCTGAGTGACCAATTTATGAAAAACTACTTATGGAGTTTTCTTTTGTCCTCTTTTTCAAACTCTCTAAACATGAAAAAGGACCGGGCTATCACTGTCGTTAAGCTCTTTAAAACATAAAATAGCGACGGGCTTTTCGATCATGGCAAGAATCGAGTTTCATTCATCGCTAGACTTGTTAAATTATTAAATAGCGATACTTTATTCGCCCGAATGGTTGAATTATAGATCAAGAAAATGTTATCCTCCTCAAGCTTGTTAAAAAACATAGAGGTACTGGTCGACAAATGACCGAGGAAAATTTGGGAAAAGTGAGCAAGAATTATTTATGGTAGCAAGTCACTCTTGAACATGAAACTTCCTTCACTACATGTCCATGACTATTTGGGTTGGGTAATCTTCTTGATGGTTCATTCATACCTATGGTTCATCAGACCTTCACTTCGGTTTTGGGTCAATGCTTCCAACTCATCACAGTGTCGCCGATATATTCAAGAGAAGTCATCCAGTGAATACTTCATCCTTCTGCAATACTCATAAACCTTCATTCTCATGACTGTCATCCCTGAAAATTGCTATATCAAGTCATACCTTTGTCTCCAAAATCAGTAACTCACATTTCGCAATAAGGTTACTTCCTGTCGACGACAAATCAATATCCAAGAAGTTCACTTAGAAACATCAAATTCTAATACCATGAGGCTTGTTACAACATCGACAATATCCTCACTTCTAGACCTTTGGCCGAAAGATTTTGTTTGGCGTTCGACATCAAATCATCTATTCACGCCTTACGAAATGTACTGCAGTACCTTGAGGGCCATTTACATTAATGGTGGTTCTCTCACGTTTTTTAACAGCTCACATCATTGGTTGGCAATCAAACAATGTCTTTCCATGCCCCTTCCTTCAAAATCTTTGTTTTCAAAGCTTATAGTTGACAATTTTCTTCAGTTCAATCATGCACCATTTTCTTCATTTGCTTTCGTCATTTTTTTATAAGTGTAATGGGTCACGATTTTATTTTAATGTATTTTTCCAACCTTTAATATGACATAGTTCCCAACCTATAATATATCAACTTTTATTTATTTATTTGTTATCAATTGGCCCTTCCTTCATAACTTTGTCCTCAAAGTTTTATGGATAATAATTTATTCATCTTGTATTTGTTACCTTGGCATGTGTAACTCGACGCCATTAGCACTCGAAGTTATAGCTATTCACCCCCTCTCTTTTCTTTCTCTCTCTCTCTCTCTTTTTTTTTTTTTTTTTTCTTTTTTTAAAATTATATATATATATATATATATATATATATATATATATATATATATATATATATATATATATATATATATATATATATATATATATATATATATATATATATATATATATATATATATATATATATATATATATATATATAATTTTCATTTACTTAATTGATTGAGTTCTCTTATAATGTGGAGCAATGACTGCTATCTCCCTTTTCGTATGCTATAGCTTTCCATAATGTTCTTGATTTCAATTCTTAATAAATCATAGCAATATATTTCCGTGACCATTTCATACTACGGTGGGACATAAAAATAGCTCTATTTTATTTAATAATATGATTAGTCGATCCCCAATTGTTACATAGATTCATAGAGCTTTACAATGCTCTAGTGTTGAATCCATGCCAGGGTTTCGATTTTCGACATGAAGCTCCTCTGATCTACGGCGATGCCATTGGTGGTCGAATAGAGATTTTTTGCTGCCAGAATTTTCCCTGACGGAATAATTGCCTTGTATACTGTGGTGAATGTGCCTCTACCAATGCAATATATATCGTCGAAATTCTTTGTGGCTTCCAAGATCTCGACCAGAATGTTTCTTTTGCCGCTTATGGATGGCCACAGTGAGAAAGTACCAGTTTCCTCCTCAGATGGTCCGTTTGATAAATTGATTTTGTGCCATCTCCTCCACCATGCAAACATCAATCCTGTAACTGTTGAAGCGAGTAAAGCCGAAGCAATCAGTACAACAATGAGGATAATCTTGTGGTCTGAATTCTTACAACCATGATTATTTTTTGGTACTCCGTCACTGCAACTCTTTAAGTCAAGCCTGTCGCAGAGGTTCATATTCCCGGGGAAAAATTTTAATGAGTTATTTGACTGTTTGAATACAGGAACCGGTCCTTGGAGATGATTGTAAGACATATCTATAAAATAAAGAATCACCAATTGTGAAAAACTATCTGGAATCTAACCAGTTAGATTGTTGTGAGACAAATTCATGGCATTTAGGTTCTGCAACTGTCCCAATGATGAAGGAATCCCACCCGAGAGCAAGTTCCCAATATTTAAAGGTATGTTGTCGTTCAACTGATTTCTGTTCAGCCGTAACTCGATCAAGTGAAACAAATCACTAATATCCGACGGTATTTGGCCATAAATATTATTCTCAGCCAAACGTAATTTTTTCAATGTTGTTAGCTTTGCAAGCTGCACTGAAATTGTACTTGCATACGTGAATATCTGTACAAACACTAGAATATAAAAATCTACTGAAACAGACTAAAATAGGATAATGTAGTGTTTGTAATGGTTAGCATGGCTCTAAATACAAGAAAGAAGAATCCTTAAATCCATATCATGACAATACTTTGCACAACTAGGATATGAACCATATTTTGAATAGAAAACTTCCCCATTATTCCCACAAAGCACTGCAATATCAGTTGTTGTGCACATTAACATCCCCCCATCTGCAACTGACTGTACTACAGAGTTCAAAAAAATAGATGGTGACCCATAAGGATCAAGGTCAACCTGGATAAGATTGATGGAACCCGCAGACTGTAGAAAAAAACATCGTGGTTGGTTAAAGAAAATTTTGCAACAGGCGCGATGACATTCAGCGGATGGTGGAGTGTATTTCCCTGGAGTTTTGGGATTAAGTTCGTAATTATGGAGATGGAGCTTGGCCCTTGGTGCAAGGAAATTTCTATTATAAAATTTTACAAAACCATAACCTTTGCTTGAAATTTTCACAACATTGAATTGGGCAAGAGTTGTTTCTACAACTGCTAAAGAAGAAACATGAATTACCCATGACCTTTCCTTAGAAAACCATTCATATTTTGGAATACCAAGGAAATTTGCTACCAATTAGGTTTTATATTCAAATTTAGCTATAATTTTCCTTTTATATAAAAACATCCTAAATTATTCCAGAATTAGTCCCTAACATATGCTTCTCTTCTTGCCATATGGTTTGTATGGGTGAAGGAATTTTTCCATGTTTTAACTCTAATTGGACAAACTTCCAACTACCAAGTTTTCTTGTGGCCCAAGTGTCTAGCACAACTATTGGTGGAATAACCTCATCATCATTATGCTTTTCTCTATCTTCCTCCTCATCATAATCGTTGTTGAGGTCATCTTCATCTTCATGTGGATATTTTTAATTATGATCATGTTTTTCTTCTCCATTATTAAATGTAATGTTTTGTGAATTATTCTCATCATTTTGATCTTGGTTTTCTTCCCTCACATCATCTTCATCTGAATCTGAAATTTTCATAACTTGATCTTCTGCAGAGTGTAGTGATTCTTCATGATTATTTCTTGAATTCTTTGAATCGACTGAATTGTTCTATTGATTATGTCCAATATTCGGGAATATTGGTTCTTGCATCAGATTTATATTCTCCCAAATGGCATTTATTTTCTGCATTGCTTTGTTATCATTGTCTATGGACTCACTATGGTTTTTCCAAATTTGTCTTTCTATCCAATCTGTTGTGTCTTGAAGTTTTTTGATGTTGTCAGAATTTCCTGTAACCTTATACTCGAGATTGATTAATATTTTAGTGAATTTATCGAAATTATTATTGATCTTAATCTCAAGATCAGTCAACTTTTTGTTGAAATCGTCCATTGTCATTGATGAATACATCGAGCGGCAGCGATTTCGAGGCACCGCATGTAACAACTAAAGGCAGCCAACAGTGGCATAGGTGCTTCCTTCCAGGCGAGAAGATCGCTCCTCTGATACCAAATGGAGCAACAAAATTGTAGGCTTGTTGACTTAATTGTAAAATAAACAAGAGGTATTCGTAATAATAATGTATTATATATAAAATGTATAAGAGATAATAAAATGTTACAATGAGGCCCTGCTTATATACCTACGCAGGTGGCCTTTCATGAATGGACATGTCTTTTAGACATGCCCTTTCACTAACTTAATGACTACTTACATAATCCTTATTTGACTATTAATAATTATATTTATTATATTTGTTATGAATTATATTCATAACAGATTAGCCATAGTGAAATCACCTGCACGCCCTGAATTTGATCACTTAGAGGAATTACAAAATTTATATATCAAAATCCCTCTCCTACAAGCCATTAGAGAAATACTTATTTATCATAAAACCATTAAATAATTATTTGTTAAGAAGCCTAGTAGGAAGCCAAAATATCCTCCTACAGTTCATGTTTTACGAAAACTATCTGATATCATCATGGGGAAACAAATACCCATAAATATGATGACCCTAGAAACCCTGTAGTTACTGTCCAAATCCAGGGATATAATTTCCCAAATAATTTGGTAGAGTTGGGAGTAACCATAAATATTATAACACTTGAAACTTGTGGACTCCTTGGAATAAGTAGATTTAAACTGACTCCGACTATGTTGGAACTAGTTTATAGATACATAGTAAGACCAGAAGGGACTTTTATCACTAGAAAATCAGACAAGAAAATGACATCATGAAATTTCAAGCAGGAGGATTTACAGGAAGGAAAAACAATACAGAATCTGGAAAATTTAACTTTTCCTAAGGTCAAATAGGCAAATTTATCAAGTCGCGGACAAAAATCACTGGCACTAAGCGCTCTGCATGACATTTTCTTCGATATTAGTGGAGATCTCCACGGCTATCCCTCAAACAACCACGTGATCCTAGGTATGGCACAAGATCACCATCCGAGACCACTTTTCACAATTAAGGAAGAATATTCTCCACTCAAGGCCGCCAAGGACATCCACCTAGAGCCACCTTGAGGCCTCAGGTGCAACACACAATGGAATCAATCTCCACTCTTGGGTCACCATCCATAATTGTACCAAGAGAGGGAAGAAGATTTGAATTTTTATTATAAAATACCACCATGAGAAGAAAAATTTAGAACACATTGTTATGTTGTTCAAATTGCCCAAGAGAAAACCAATATTATCTTGTCCAAGTAGCAAAGGAGTGGAGAGATTCATTTTTTGGCCATCCAACATCTCAATCCCAAAGGAGAAGTACATCAGTTGTCTGTTATCCGACCACTCATTCAAGGAGAAAGAGAGGCTTGCAAGCAGCTTAAGGGAAGAGCCCTTCTTGCCTTGAATATTAGAGCTCCATAGCTCTAAGGATTCACTACGAGTGTTTTAGCGTTCTACCTCTTTTTACCACCAACAACTAATAAAAGGGGATTCGTTCTCTGTTGGTATTACTAGTTTGTTTAAACTCGATATTTAGCTTGTGTTATATTTGTATTTGGTGTTTCTTGTTTCCTCCTCTATTGTAGTATGCTATGTTTTATAACTAGTTTTTTTGCATGTTATGATGCTTCACTAACCATCTAACAACTCATTTTTTCCCTGTGACATTGCTTGTAGCAAATAAACCTCCCCTACCAAGTACTGTGCATTTCGTACAACCTCGGGTAAAATGAACCAATACAGGATTGGCAACTCCACTTATTTTTCTTCCTAAGCTAAGTGGTTGTTGTTTTGCAGGACCTCTCTTCTGCCCAAGATTGTTGCAGGACCATTTCTTCTCTTCCTCAGCTTCTCTCATTCACCCTCTATGAAGATATTCAGTTCAGAGAAGGAAAAAATTTTGTGCACGGAAAACCCATGCGCATTCAACCCAAAGAGATGCGCAAGTCACGTGCCTGTGTAAAAATAACCCACGTGGAAACCAATGAGCACTTTTTTCACTGATTTTCTACATTTTTAGAAATTGTAAAGTGATTAGCAGCTGATAATAAATTTGCCATAATTTTTTTATGGTGTTTCTTGACTGTTAGGACATGTTTTTGGCTGAACTTTAGCTTAGCTATTACAATGTGCTAATTTTAGTTTATTATCACAAATTCACATATTTTAATTGGGGGCAAGTAAGTCGTTTTCAAATACACACATTCTATATGAATGAACTACTTACCGATAATAGACACAAAACACATATGATTAATTAGTAGGAAGTAAGTGGCCCATATCCACGCATCTCTAGCTAGTTTCATTTTTTCAAAAAAAATCGTGAAGTTTAGTTTAAAATTTTCATTAGGATTCAAGACTAGGATCAAAGTATGAAAGAAGGAAAGTAATATCTTCCACCCTTGCACCTCTTGGTGATCCTTGGTACGCATATGAATGTTTTCTTTTGATGGTTTTCCATCTCCCTATAGTGCAACATTTAGTCTAACTAGGAAAAATTGTAAGTGGCCCATTATTCACACATTGTTTATTTTCTGAAACGAAAAATAAAACATATTCTAATTAGGAAGGAGTGTAAAGGATCATTGCATATCCACATCCTATAACATTGTGATTGTACACTTCATTACACACACGAATCTTCAGTAAGTTTGGACCTTGGTCCTCTTCTTACTATTGCTTCACCAAGGCACACCTTAAGAAAATTGAGGCAGGAATGTGTGCATGGTGGAGACTGGTTACTTGCAACGTACTTAAAATGGTTGAAGACAATGCCCCTAAAAATAAATGACTATGCATATGATAGGGTAGATTTCTAGGGAGACCCAGATCTGGTCTTTCCCCTAGGGATGCAATGGAGCGACATAGGTAAAAAAAAATGAATTTTTATATTTTTTTATTTTGTTTTTTATTTTTGGAATATTTAATTTTTTTTTTTTTTTTGGTATGGGTACAAATTTTCTAACGTGCGGTAAATGTGATATGTAGATATTTCACTGACGCACCCTGAATATTATTCTCCCATGAGGAGATAAGTACCAGCAGCTCAGGCTCAAGCGACACATGAAGCGACTAGGGAGGACGATGACATCGAGGAGTTGTAGGAATTCACTCGCAATGTCAAGGGACAAACACTAGGGGTTCCACCTAGGAGCAAGAAAGAGACTCCTCGACACATATAAAGGCATACAGTAGGGGTAACTTCAGCTCGCCGTTGAGGTCTCCTCCAACGCATTCTGAATGCAGTGTTATGTTATCATGATCACCATGATCACCACTGTGAAGCGATAGTTGGTTTCCTATGGTTGGTTTTTTGATGTTACTGCATATGGATGGCATGATGGCCAGGGCCTCAAATACCTATATTTTTTACTATGTACCAAGACTCTATTATGACACAATAAAAAGAGACAAATTCTATAGTGTGTTTTTGAAAAATATGTACTTTACAATGTTTTCTTATCATGTGCATGGTTAAAACTTTAATCAGACAAATTCCAATCTAACACATAGTTAGCTAAATAATCAATCAATGTGTTCTTTTCTCTAGGAATTTGGACATAAGAAAGATAATCAAATAATTGTTCCAGGAGACGTACCCTAAAAAAATAACGTAATATGGTAGGATTCCTTACAAAATAAATAGGGTTGAGTTGAGACATTATGAGATGGGAGTCGAGATGAACAACTTAGTGGCGGATGCCAAGGAAATTAACCTCGGTTAAGAGTTCAATGATGGCACCATATTTGACCACAAATACCCCCCGAACTCATAAGCTCATCAACGGGCGAGAAGATAACCAAAGTAGCAGAATATATGTTCTGAGTGTAACGACTTGAACCATCTGCAAATCCTACATAAGGGGTCGATGGCATTGACATTTTTCAAACAAAGACCATACACATGAGTCACACAGAAACCAACGAGAAATAAAAATATGAACAAAGAAAACTAGCAAACCCACACCTCTATACAATATGTAAAAGCAACCATGCAAAGTAACTAAGCATAGTATTTTTTAAGGTAGATCCCATTACGAAGCTCCGACAGTGGATTCCCATCACAATCAACTAACTCATAGGCCCCTTTCTTGAGAACATGTTTAACAACATAGGCACCACGCCACAAGGGCTCAATATTACCAACTCCTAACTTATGATGGTCTTTATCATAAACCAAAACCATATTACCTTAGGAAAATATACAAGTTCGAATTGATTTATCATATTGGTCCTTCACTCTTTTCGTAGGAGTTTTGTTATTGACCAAGATGACAAGGTGTTTTTCATCTAAATAAGAAAGGTGTAATAGAAATTATTCCTTGGTCAAGGTGTCAGGAAGTACTTCCATGACTAGTTCAAGTGAATAGATTTCACATTGAATAGGGAGGATAGACTCCACTCCATAAACCAATTAGAAAGGATTAAAGCTTGTAGCAGACTTAACTGAGGTTCGGTATGCCCATAATGCAAAAAAGAGCATAAGATGCTAATTGGAATTTTGATTCCCTACCATCCGTTGTAACATAGTTTTCAAGGTGTGATTAAGAACATCTACCTGATCATTGGCCTGAGGATAATAAGGGGTTGAGTGTTCATGATGAAAAACCAACTTGGATGCCAGTTCCTACATCATATTATTATGAAATTTTTTACCATTATTTGTAACAATCCGTTTAGGTACACTGAACCAAGTGATGACATGATTAAATAAGAAGAGGGTTGTGGTGGCATCGTCATTGGAATATGTAGGGATAGCCTCGTCCCACTTTGTAAAGTATTTAACAACCACAACAATGTAGTGATGATTGTGAGCTGGGGGGGTTGCAGTGCATAAAATCAATACCCCACTAAATTAAAGAACCAAAACCAACCACAGGGTGCAAAGGGGCAAGATGTGTGTGCATTTTGAAAGAGAATATTTGTAAGGGATGGAACTTTTGGACAAAAAATATTTAATATTTAAAGAGGGAATGAAAAAATTACCCAACGTGTAGGATATTTTAAGCAGTGGAAAACCCAGAGAGATGACCACCACATGCCCTAGCGTGGCAATCATTTCAGACTTGTTCAACTTCTTCATGAGTAAGGCATCAACGTAACACAATGTCAACATCACGACGGTATAAAGTATCATCGATAATAAGAATGTTGAGACTGGTGGTGAATGCACCAATGGTCATCATGAGAAATTTTAAACTGAAAATGTTGAGTCTGGAGATATAGAAGAACATTTCCATACCAAGGGACAGAATAGCTAATGAAGAACAAGGATTCATCAAGTACTAATAGATTTATGGCCACGAATTCCTAATCATTCTAAGGAAATTCAACAAGTAACAATGTGAACGCTAGGGATTTCTGAGACTTAGCAATGAGAAACTCCAAATCAAACTTCTGAAGGATAACAATCCACTTGGATTATTTACCCACAATTATTTTATGACTAAGGATATGCTTCATGGGGTTGTAGTCAGAAATGACCATGGTCTTCCGCAAGAGTATGTAGTCCCTCATTCATTAGACAAAAAAAATGGTTTCCAAAGCCAAATTTTCGACATGGGAATAGTGAATCTCGAGATATATGAGGCCTTTTCTAAGATCATAGATAGGGTGTTCATTGTGCATCTCATCCTATTGGACAATAACCATACCAAGAGAATACTCTGAGGCTGTGATATATAATAATAAATCTCGATTGAAATCAGGAGGGTTGAGTAAAGGTGCATAAAAAAAAGCTTATTTTAGAGCATCAAAAGAACGTTGGGCTTGGTCATCCCAAATAAATGGAACTCCTTTTTTCAACACGCACATGAAGCCTTGGGTAATGTGATCATAATTGGAAATGAAATTCCATAAGAAATTATCTTTCTCTTGTAGTTTTTTAAGTTGGTGGACCGTGTGTGGAGGAAAGTTAATGATAACCTCAACCTTAGAGGGATCAACATGAATCCCTTCCTTAGAGACAATGAAGCCTAGCAATCTCTTGGATCGTATCAAAAAAAAATTTTGTCGATTAATTTGTATTTTGTAGTAACAGCATTTGAGAAAAACTTCTCAAAGGTGTGCAGGATTATTCTCACAAAGCAAAGAGCAAGTGTTAATTTCATCAATATAAACCTCAGTTATGTGTTTCATATCATGAAAGGCATAAGATATGGCTCATTGCAAAGTGGCACAAACGTTTTTACAAGACCAAAGGGAAATTTATTATAACAGAACGTGGTCCAATAAGGGAAGATAAAAGTATTCTTGTGTTGGTCTTCTGGTTTGATCTCAATTTAGTTATAGCTAAAAAATCCATCCATAAATGAAAATATAGAATTTATAGCACACATGTCAAGGATATGGTCAATAAATGGCGTGGGATAACTATCCTTAGTGAAATACATATTTAAGTCACAATAATCGCTACAAACTCTAATAATCCCTTGTTTTTAATCAACCGGAACAGGATTAGAGACCCATTCTGCTAAGGGTACAGGATAAATAAAACCAACATCTAGGAGATTTTTAACTTCATATTTAATAGCAACTTCCTTTCGAGGGTTTACGAGTCAGAGTTTCTTCGAATAGGCTTGGATCCAAAATAATTCTTAATATCGTGTTAAATAATTAGAGGATCTATGCCAAGAATTTCTTCGTAGGACCTAGCGAAAACATCGTGGAATTATTTGAAGAGGTTTGTATAAATTTCAAGCTCTTGAGGAGTGCAATCTGCCCGAGTCAATATTTTTTCCATGACACCTAGTTTCATGGAAATATTTATATGAATATTGGCTTAGATGTTGTCCAAGTTACTTTCAAAGGAGATAATGTAAACCCAAGTGGGGAGCTTGGAACATTTAGCATTGGAAACAAAAAATAAGAGTTCAGTCAATGCATGAAATCTATCCACCTGAGGGAGAAAAGACGAGCAATGATGGAGACCCCCAAGGAAGGTTAAATACTGACATGACCTCCCTAATAGCTTCATTATAGGGAAGTGGAAAATATTGGAAGTCACAAGTCAGAAGATGGTCAAAAAGCCAAGTAGGCTTAGGGTAATTATCAAGTGGTGTAGCATGAGCATAACCTAACTCATCAAATGCATATTCTAGCTAAATATCTTGATAGGCATGTTTTTTTGGACTAAAAGGAATTTTCTAAACATATTGATCAATGTCAAAAAGAGAAGGCACAACCCAAGGATCATTAGAGATATGGGGTCCACATGTGTGAGAAGATATCATATGTATGGGAGAAATAGAAGTGGAAGAATGAGTGTTGAGTTAGGGTAATTCCAAAAACACATCAATAACGGATGCTTTTGAAAAAACCTACACCACTACTCTCATAATTTCCAGGGTTATCTCTGACAAGTGGGATTGAATTCCCCATAGTGGTAAGTTGGTTTGATTACACACAATAATCTATTTGATCAATGGTGGCGATATTGCCTTCATTCAGAAAGAAAATAATATGAAATATTGAAGACATGAAATTAGGAAAACCATATAACCAACTATTACCAAGGAGAAAGTTATAATCCAAAGTAGTGTTGATAACTTCAACATCAATGTATGCATTTTTTCCCCCTGTCTTAATAGAAAACTTGGGAAGAACCTCCTGAGGTACAAAGTGATTTCCATCAAATTCTTTAAGAGTTGTAGTATACTTGGTGAGCATTGGAGAGTTGAGAGCTTTATAGCATGATGCTGACATAACACAGGTATAAGAACCTTCATCCACCAGAGTTTCATGAGAATTCTTGTAAAATATTCACACATTAATCTGAAAAGCGATCTAATGGGAAAGCTGAAAGGTAGCCTTGTCAAAATTTAAAGTGATGATGTTTGATTTAGAGGGATCCACCCTTCTGATAGCAGTCAATAAGGATTTGTGTTGCTATGGATAGCTATATGAAACCTACAAAGTAGACATGGCACAGGGAGCTTGGGCTAAGTCCTCAACAATTTTGTAGTGTTGGGCAGCCCGTGCAGAAGGATTATGTGTTGAATTATGAACAACACATTTAGAAGGGGGGTAGATTGGCTTTGTAGTCTTATCTAGTGGGAGAGGTCAAGTGGAAGTAGTTAGGGTGGTTGAGTCCTTAGAATTGAGAACTCGACTGAGGAGTATCGTACGACTTAGCTCATGTGGTCACACTGACGTTCTCTTGGTACATAAGGACATATGTATTATTGGAAGTGTGGAAATAGGTATCCTCATTACCTCCTTGTGAAGGTTGAGGAGCCTGGTAAAACATTTGTTGTTGAGGTTGTGCAGGGAATGGATGAGTCAATATAGAAAGTTATTGAGTAGTAGGTGTTGGTGCAAGAATTCGGTGGACTTAATCCATTCAAGGGAACTCATGAGTCAAATTATCACCTTGAAAAATCTTGCAAGGGAACTTGATCATATGAAGACATTCAAATGTGCCCCCACCCTAATTAGGTGGGTTTGGTTGACTCTCCTAAGTGGTTTGATTCTTTTGTTTGTTATTTTTATTCTTTTTCCCACCATGTTGTTAGAGTGTTATTTGTGTTGTGGACTTCACTATGAGAACATTGATGGGTTTCTCAGAAGAGGGTGAATTTTCAAAGCCACACGCACTTTTTGGGGCTTGTGATATCACAATTAATTTCCTAAGTTGAGCAGCAAGTTGGATCATAGAATCATAGACAGAACCAATCACACCATCAGAGTGTGGTCCCGGGGTAGGTTTGGGTGGGTAAATAAAAGGGTGAGGATTATTAAGGATTACTTGATAAATCTTTCTCAACTGAGTCAAATATAGTTTCTGGGTAGCTAAAATAGTCTGTTCCAAAGTAACAGCCTGAAACATAGACACGTCTTTGGCTATGGGAAGTAACAATGATCGAATGTGACATTTCCTAAGAATTTCATCAAGGATATTTGTTCAAAATAACCTCTTGTGACACCGCCACTCATGTATGTGATTAGATATGAGAGTGGAATAATCTTGTTTGAAGTTAGATAAGAGATCAGAGTCGATGTCATACATCGTCAGTAACTGGAAGTGAGTTAAAAAAGTTTGTTCCAAGGACAAAAATTCACTTTAATATTTTGTATCTAGTTCAATTTACCATTTAGCATCATCTGCAGTTAGGGTACATTGGAAAAAATTTAATTTAATCGAATCATCCACCAAAGAGTTTTATGAACACCACTGATGGAAAGTAGTGATATGAGTGGATGGATTTTATCCATACTTCCCTTCAAAATTGGGGATATCATATGGTAACTTGGCAGGAATGGGTGGCCACTAAAGATAATGATGGATGGGGTCATTCAATAGCTTAGCTAAATATGGAAAATTAAGAGCGGATAAGAAAGGATTGTGAATTTGACTAAATTAGTCATGGGAATAAGAACCCTTAACCAACTGTGAGGTACCCCCATACCTCATTTTTTAATAACAGGTTGTGGACCATGGTGATAGTTCATCCTAACATATGAAGGATGCAAGCCAGTGAAAACGGTGTAAGGATTTTTCCCCTAGGGTAAGTGACCCCAGAGAGCAAAGGACCTCCAAGAGCATGACCACTAGTAGGTTTTTACCCAATAGGGAAAGAAGCACCACCTTCTATAGCAACACCAACATAAGGAGAATAACTCACAGGGGTCGTAGATGATGGCATCCCTCCAAACAATGAACTATACCAGGCTTGAGAAATATTAGAAGCAAGGTTACCCCCATGATGGCTAGGAGAAACATATGTCCCCTCCCCACAAATTTCCCAAGGTTACCATACCCATATGAGTAACATGGACATTAAGTTGAGAAAAATTAGGAGTCAATATTCCCAATCCTATAAGCTAACCAAGGTTAGCTCCCATAGTCGACGTTGATGAAGGAATAGGCATAGAGACATTAGGGAAATTTGCAAGAGTCACAAAAGACATAGGTGGAATGCCCCAAGATGATGTGAGAGGTGTAAAAGAAGGTGTAGGTCTCGGCGCATTCAATAGTTGCAATTATGACATAACATTAGAGACCAAATACGTAGAGGGTAAAGAGGAATTAACCTCCTCCATCAAGAGTGATAAAAAAGGAACATATATGTAGGCAAGTTTTGAATTATATGGGTTCAATCACAATAACTTTGATCCTAATGGATTGGTCAAATGTGGACTGACGGGAGAGAAAAAATCATCTCCCAATTTCTTGATAGATACCAAATCACTACCAAGAGGACCAAGAATAAAATCCACAACTATAGGCTGGTCTGGGTCTTGAGCACCAACATTCACTGTACAACCAAGGGTCAAAATTTCACCTCGTTCAGAAGGTAAACAAGTAATTCTACGTCACTGATAGTGACTGGGTTCAACCAGGGTGAATAAATGCATTTTAACCAAATCAAGTTAGTACAAACACCCCTAAGTCCAAACTACTGACTAAGACAAAAAAAAACGCATTAGAAACGCCCTAGAAGGTAGTCACATGCAACTGAAGCTTAGTACTTTGTTTAGATGGCCTTCCAAAATATTTCTTACTTGCGGTATCTCAACTCTGAAAGCATATCTATCTAAGGGAAGGTAAGGTAGAGGGATTGTTGTTTCCAAAAACCACCGCCTATAGCGTATTTTTCCTAGGAATGGACCCTAAGTTACCTTCATCCCACGGAGGTGCACGAACCTTGGTCTTCTAGGTAGTCATCCAATAACACAGGATTCGATGCCACAAGTTGGGTAGCCTCAAGGAGAACCAATCGCGTCATTACCTAAGCCTAAACCCCACTTACACGAGTTTTTGAAACGCTCTGGTTTTTCCATGCGATGATGGAGGATTTTTCACTCCCTAGCTCAGGATGCTAAGTTTGTTTTATTGTCTTAAATTATTTTGCTCATGCACCTAGCTCCAAAAACCTAGCCTAAGCTAATGTCAGTGTACTCCCAATAAAAACAAAAGATGAGTCAAGAGATCTAAAATAATAAAGAGATCAAACACACCCAAGTAAAATTTTTAGGTGACAACTTGCACAACCAAAAAAAACACCACTCTTGCAATCAAAATCAAGCAAAAAAAAATGAAATCACTCAAGAAAAAGTAACAAAGGCCAAACAAATCAAAATATGGTTGCAAAGATGAAATCAAAAGTAGATCTAAGATATTACCTAATCAACCAATAAGATCTGAAAAAAGAGATCCAAGGATGAGGACAAAAACCCCAACCAAACCACATCAAACCTCCAAGGAAAATCCTAGAGAGAAAGGAAAATAAGGATCCAATACAAACCAAGCAAAGTGGGTTTAGATCTAATATGTTCGGAAACTGATAATACCAGTGATAGAAAAAATCAAACCAGAGAGGAGATGGAGAATTGAAATTCAATTGATGAAACAATAAACCCTTTTCAAGAGAAAAATACACAAATCCAATTCAATATACCACCAGGGATTAGATCTACAACTGATATAGACTCCAAACAAAGCACAAAAACAAATCAGATTTGAGAAAAAGAGCCTTGAAGGGGCTCCTAGGGTTTTTGGCCCATAGGCTTTTCCACACGGATGAGTCTCAGTCAGAGCGGCAGAGTGGCTACAACCGCATGAAGGATGATGAAAAAGTTTAATTGTAGCATTTCAACCACCCTGTTAGACGACCTGTGAGTGTGGATGGGAGAAAAACTCTTTTTTTTTTAAAATGCGCAAGCACAAAAACAATTTAAGGGTTTAATTACAATATTTAAACCCTAGAGAGGCTCGTAATTTCTAAGAAAAAATCATAAAAACACCAAGAGCCAGATTCAGGACAAAAGAGAAGAGATCTCAAAGCAAAGAGTGCAAAAGAGAAAAATCTCTCATTGAAAGCACTAGTTCTATTGTGGAAATATTCACACATAAGGAGTTGTTTCTCTACAACCTTACGGACCTAACACGGTTACCAGAAAACAAAATATATGACCAATTAAATAACAAAAATGAATCCCGATTTATATGCTCAAGTAGTCAATCATGCCTAAAACCCCTACACTAAGGGTTTCAACTTACACCTATAGCCCTCACATATCGGTGAAGAGTGTTGGATTCATTGTAGAAAGTTTTAGCTCCAACCAAGAGATTTTGCATTCTACAAAAGATATACCGCCTGCATACATGCATCATCAAACAAATACCACAAATAGCTTTTCGTAGAAGACCATTAGCTCAAATAAACATTAACATGTATAATAAACCATAAGCATATATTTACAAGAAATGGAACATGTAATTTCATTGATCATAAATAAAATGGTACAATTATAACTTCAAGCATAAGATATCTTCTCCAGAATCCAACAGAGTCTCCCCCTCTCCGAGCTATATGACCTCAAAAAAAATGGATCGCAAAATATAAATCAAAGTAGCAACATAACAATATAATTCTCTCCCTTCCTCTCTAAAGGGATTTACCCTCTAGGATCTAGACCAACATATATAGAACCAGAGAGACTCCCAAGACATTGAATGTGGACACTCAAGGTGAAGAGAAGTTAGGAATATTCTCCAATAATGCACCCAAGTCAGCTCGATTAGGTAGGATAAGGTGATGGTCTGAACTAATCTCCTAGGGACCATAAGGGTCTAGAACAAGGTCACTAGCCACATGTACAAATCTGGAAAAACTCATATGCATCTACATTTAAGAAGGGTTTTCCATGTAGCTAGAGGCCTCTGGCCGCACTGACAGGTCTGCCTCCATGTGACTAGGGAGTAAACTAGGTCAAAGAGTGGTCTAAGTTTAGGGAAAGTGGTCACCTATACAGTGGCTCAAAAGTACTAACTCTAGGGAGAAAAATAGGCTGATGACAATGTGTTTCCATGAAGTTCTATTACATGTTATTATTGTATATAATTATCAATATGTAAAAGTAAAGGACATGACATTAAGTTGTAAATTTTGAACTATGGATGAATGATTCTAAAAGAAATATTTATATTGCATCATTACTTGTATTATAGTAACTTAGACATTTGCGCCTTATTTCATTAATAAAAAAATTAGTATCTAATAACTTGTTGGTATTATCTATGTTTGGTTGTATAAAAAAAATGTTAGTACATATAATTGAAATTAGCGTCATAGGGTTGGTCCCTACAAGAGTCGTAATGAGAAATGGTAATCCTTTCCTCACAACTATTCCTTAATATCGGGTATGATATGCAATGTAAATTTGTCTATATCTACAAGTCTTTTAGAGAATATACACCTCTAAAGACCTTGTATCCTTTAGGATAGTAAAATGGCTAATAGATATTGAGACTAAAGACCATGGTGAGATTATATGTATAGTTGACCTCGAAGGATTTTCACTAAGCACATCTACTATACAGACCACAATCCAAGCACAAATTTTGGTTTAATACAATATTTTCATCGCGATTAAAATAAAATAAAATTATATATATATATATAATACGTGATAGACGAATTTGAATATGCATAACACATCTTAAATAATGTAAAACAACTATATTAGAATATAATTTTAGTTTAGCAAAATATGTAATTAAGAAATTTTATACTAAAAAGGAGAGTTTTTTTTTTTTTTTAAACTAGTGCAAAGTATTTCCATTAATAAAAAAGAGTTTACATGGACTTCATAAAAACCATAGTTTTCAACAATACCCGCCTCGAGGAGGGGGTTTCCACAGGTTTCTACAGTACTACATCAAACATGAACACAGTAGCCATCAACACCAACTGAAGTGTAAAGAAAAGAGACTAAAACCAAACTATAAGGAGAGATTTGAGTCATGCCTTCCATAACCACGAGGCAGAGGATTTCCACACTTTCCATATTCAAATATCATAATAATATTTGCACAAGAAATATAATTTCCAACACTACCTGTTTGTCATGCCAAAAATGAATGAAGACCAACATTAAACCTTCTTCAATCCTACAAAACAAGAGCCATTGCTTGCCACAATACACCATTTCTTCAACTCTGCAAAACAAGAGCCATTTCTTGTCATAATACATCATGAGCCTAAGAACCAAAGTGGGAGCCTAAAGTAGTCCACAATGAACAACCACGAGTTGAAGAGGTTTGAAGAAAACGATGTACCAAGCCCAGGACCATTACACAATAAACCAGAGAGTGTGTCACTGCACCCAATTGCCAGCCCAAAGCCATCAAGGAAAAAATACAGGGAGAAAAACAAATGTAGGCCCAAGAAAATATATCCCAACTAAAAACTTCCGTATATCACCACCGAGATGAACATGATAACCAACAGAAACCTGAGAACCATGGAACACTGGGATATCAAAACTATAAAAGAAGAAATCCATTTTAATCAGAGGAAATTATTGTAAAGTCATGAGTATTGGCAAGAGAAGGGCCAGTAGGGTCTCTTGGAGGATCAATAAATCCTCCTAACCTTAAAAATTAAAATATAACATAGATTTGAACTTAAAAACTAAAAATATAACATAGATTCGAACGAATAAGAAAAAATAACATTTACTTAATTATTTAAAAAAAAATACCATATATATATATAGATATATATATTATAATTAAAAATTATGTAATGATATTTATATATTAATTTTAAAAGCTCTAATTTATATCATTATCAAGATTATTTAATCACAAAGATAGATTATTTTTAGATATTCTTATATAAAATTTATTTAATCATACATATGGATTAGTTTTAGATATTTTAATTTTTAAAAAATATATTATTAAACTATTTTATCATTATAAGAATTATTTAGATATTCTTTTGGTTGCGAAATATATTTTTGAGAAAGCACTTTTCCTTATTTTGAAAGTAATATTTAAAATAAATTAAATTCTTCGCATTTCAAAACCAATTTATAGTGAATAATTAACAGATCAAATATATACTAACTAAGATAAGATTTTTCTCGCAATAGCTTCAATTACTCCCAATTAACATTAAAATCAACTTAATTATTTAAATACATATTAAATTCCTTTAATAACAAAAGAAAGCCAGCTTTTAAAAAGTTTTTTCCCTACACAATCAGACTCATTAAAAATACAGAAGGTTCCACGTGATTTAACTTTTTAAACCACAGCAAAATCCTATCACAAGTCTAATAACATGCTTTTAAATATTTATATATTCACTCACATAATTTTTTATGTGAATTGAAAAAGGAATAGCTTATCCATTCATTCTAATACTTATCCCTATTGATAATGTGATTTGAAAAGCTTTCTTCGTGCGTGGCATAACCACATGGCGAAGCAATCCGTTGTGTTAAAATATCAATTCAAGCCCACCCTATTAAAGTGAAAAGATTATTCTAATTATAAATTGTCAACCATGTCTCAATTATTCCAGACATCATGTTATAATTTATGGACGGTTTCCCTTGAACATTGTGCGGGAGAATATTTTTTCTCAATAAAATATTTTCACTAAATCAGTATACCTTTCTTATTTAATAAATTATTAATAACAGTAAAATAATGCACTCTGTTTTTCATTCCTACAATGTTCCAGAAATACATTGGAAGAGTTTGTGTGCCAACATCTCCCCTCAACCTAAAACTTTATATAATGTGTATATATAAAGGTTTGTTGTCTAAGCTTTTTAACCAAGTTTAAGTTTAGCATTAAATTTAAAGTAGTTTTTTGAGATTAGCTATCATAACTATTATTCCTCTTGACTAGGAATTTTGTTTTCGTCTGAAAATGGAGGTTATTAGTAGAGACATAGCCCATATTTGTGAAGATGTATCTTCTTAGTATGAGTAAAAGGAGTACCAATGCTAGACTGACAAATCTGATATCAACAATAACTTTCCAAAGCAATATTGTCTTCTTTAAGACCATACCTAGAGCTATAGGTGTATTTTCTTGTGCTAATTTATTATTTGATTATCATAGTCACTCACAAAATATGGTGGAATTGAATTCTTTTGTAAAGAACTAAATATTTGTGTTATTTGTTTTTATTAATGTGAATGCAATGTTGTGGAGGGAGCAAGAGGGATTATTGATAGCATGATTGAGAATTATGAAAATGAAAGGTAGAAGAGGCCATGGAGAAGGAAAAGAATGTGATATATGAGGACAAGGATATGACTAGGGGTGTAATCGAAGAAGCCCACTAGAATATTACGAAATAAAGGATAAATATTGAGAGAATGTTGAAGGGCTTGGAAAATGAGCTCAGAAAAGTTTCAGTTAGGTGAATGACTTAGGTCCAATCCATTGAAAATCAAGAAAATCCAAACATGAAAAGTTATATAATTGGTGTTCAATAACCTCCCTATATTAAGAGAGAAAAATAGAGGCCTCACTAAACTCTAGTTCCTTAGCATGCCACCAATCTACTTATTTGCTCCTCTTGTTTCCAAATGGTGCAGTATGATTGTCAATCTGAAACAATCAACTAAGTTTTCTGACATATAGAATTTTCACTTTGACTCACATGCATCTATCGACCAAGAGAGATGGACTGTGATCATTTTATTTTCCATGTCCATGCACGACCTACCCTATTATGATACACCATATATCTTTAAAATATTTTCTATCATAAACTAACTTCCTTGAGTTCTCCCCACCATACCTTGGGTGTATGATTGTTGGCGGTCTCTTGTAGCAGGTGTTAACAAAAAATGCTACTACAAGTTGCTAATAGCCCAACAAACAAATTATTAGATTTAAAAGATTCAAACCCTAACACGGCTACACATTCATATGCAATTATTACAAATCTAAAACATGACAACATAAAAAAAATGTAGAATTCTAACACATACAACATGTAGTATAATCAATAACACCAAAGGATGGAATTTATTGAATTGGTGACACATGTGGAGAGACCTCGTAGTTATGCTTGGTGGGTCTCCTCTTTAGGAGGGTTCATGGTGAGTCCTATACTTACAAGTGAATGGTTCATCTCTCTAAAATTGGTAGATGAAACAAAAAGAAAAAAGCAAAAAACAAAAGCTTTAGCTCAATTAGTGGGGGGAAGACAAATATAATGGGATCATAAGTTTGACGATGATAATGGTCATGGTGAAATGGGGAATAAAAGCTCTCATTAGAGGAAATTTCAGCCTAAAATTGTCCATGAAATTTTCACGTACATAATATGTAAACCAATCAAAATCTTTTAAATTTAAAAAGAGGTAGATGTAAATGTTTTGGAGGGAAAGTAAATAAAACTACTTTTTTTAATTGTATGTTTTACTTATCTTCTCATAGGTTTACTCAAATTTCAAGTGTAGACACTCTTGGATGCAGAATTCAATTCTACATTCAACGAGTACCCTTTATGCATACTTCTAATAAGACCCACATTGATAAAAATTGAAGATACATTTGAAAAAAGCATGTTGGACACGTTTTTTAAATGTATCTTCAATTTTTATCAATGTGGGTCTTCTCAAAAGTATGCATAATGGGCACTCTTTGGATGCAGAATTTAATTCTACATCAATCTAGTGTCTATACTTGAAATTTGAATAAACCTATAAGGATATAAGCCAAAAATACAATTAAAAAAAAAGGTAGTTTTCTGTTTTTTTACATTAATGACACAAATAATGATAAATGAATTTTATGTAAATAACTAACTAAAAAATAATGATTTATTGAATTAATTAATAAACATATTCGATAAATGAATAATTTATTAAATTATTTCTCTTTGACTAGATGAAATGATTAGAAATAATTAATAAATAAATGATTTACTAAAGTATTTCTAGTTGAAAGAGTAAATTAGCTGAGGATAATTCATAAATAATGATTTAATAAATTATTTCCATAAGAATGTTTAGAATAATAAATAAATAATTTATTATTTATATAAGAATAAATAAAATGAGTGAAAATAATTATATTATTTTCAAATAAATCTGTAAAGTTATGAGAATAACATAAATTTAATGAATTTATGGGTTACTTTAATGTAAAAGGGAAAATTAACATAAAAACCTTAGAAAATTTGGTTCTTTAAGAAATTTTCCTAAGTGAAAGTGGGTTTTGATATGTAAAACTCATACTTTCATGGCATATTTTGATCCACCTAGTGATTTTGGCTAGGTAATCACTTTTTGTTTGAAAATAAATTACCCCCCAATATATGAGTGTTAGGAGCACATCATGTGACTGAAATACACTACAATTTTCTTTCACCAAATTCTAGAGTTCATTGCATAAAGAGAGAGAGAGAGAGAGAGAGAGAGAGAATTCACTATAATGATTCAAACCACTCGAGGAGGAGGTTGTTACCACTCATTGATCAATAGTCTCAAACTGGACATACATGATCTCAATGAGGTGAGGTAGACATACCCATACCCACCAAGATAAATCAGTAAAAATAATAATGATGTGCCCAAAAAAGTGGGTATGAGAAAAATAATATATAGTACATCAATTTTCTAGCATCATTGGGATAGAAAATAGTACAATGAAATACTCTTGTGTAGGTAAATCCCCTTTGCAGACAAAGTCGATCCCTCTAGCCCTAGGGTGGGTCTAGCAGCAAGAGGACATGCTAATGAGTAGATTCCTAGTTAATGAATGAAATGATCTAGGATAGATTGTCCTACCTGTGATCCAACGTGGTTGTCGTAGCTGCAGCAGCGATCTCCTGATCTTCGTCCCGACACGTCGTGATCCTTCAACAATGGTACTCGGGTACCTGCACAAATATCAAAGGATGAAAGCAGCATACAATACAATAATTTAATTCATAACTAGCTAATTAGTCAAGGAGAATTAAACGTATTGCGTAAGATAAATCGCATCAACACAAGATTGGAACCAAAACATCATTCATGTATATATTAAGAGAAATAAAGAGATTACAACTGGAGCCTTAACTTCGCAGCCTCCTTCAACGGGTCTAGTCAAAATGCGTCTTGAGCATTCGTCGGGGAATTTGGATGTGGTGAGGCAAAAAAACCTAAGCTCTCTCTCGACAGGGGTCTCTCTCTGCTCTATCTCACACCAGCTATATCAAACTATTTCAACAAAATGTTTAACAATTCCTATTCAGCTAGCTGCATCTATGTGAGAGAGGTGCATTTATAGAAGGAGAGGAGGAGGTTGGAATCCCTTAAATGGTGGAAGGGAGGCCTTATCCTTTGGGAGGTTGCCCCAAAAGGAGGAAACAAGAAGCCAAAGGAAGGTGCTCGACGTTATTCAGTCGAACAACCTAAGATGACTCGCTCACAAAGTAGTTAGCTTGGAAACTTCACTTCTATATTTAAAAAACTTTCCAAAAACAGCTCGGCGTGGGCAGCTCACTGAGACAGAGCGCCAATGGGTGCGGGGCCTAGTGTTAATTTCCTTTATCAGCGCGAGGCCATAACTGACTACCAACGCCAACCAAAAAGCATGTGTTTTTTATGGTTTATTCCAGGAAAAGTCAACATAGGAAATGTTCTTCTCATGGCAAGGGATGCAATGACACTTTTTGCAAGGCATGATACTTCATATAAATCACAGAAATTTTCCTCCAATGTGTGAGATGGGGATTGCAGGGACAGTGACAAAATGCTGTGTAACAAATTCCCCCTAAAGCATGAGGTCTGAGAGAGAGGGAGGAGTGAAATGCTTTACGAGAACACGTTCGAACCAAACACCATTGTTGAAAGACCTGCAAGTACAAATACAAATGATATCTATGATGCATGAACATGTGGAATGGGCGCAACCATCCATAATAAAGTACATAAAAATTGAGATCCGAGGTATGGACGCAACCATCCAGCAATAAGGATCAACAAATAGACTCAGGTATGGTCACAACCATCCAATCAAAAGAGTCATGCATATAGTCATGATAAACCAAAATATCTCGTAGCCTAGATCTTATCAGACAAAACCCAGGGTCTTTTCCTCCATCTCGACCTGAACAAGTACAAATTCAAGCATGCGAATATGCGAGCCTAAGTTGAACATGCAAGAAAGTCACTTGATTACCAGCCAATGATGTAAGTTGTTAACAAGCACGAGAGAAACCACCAATAATGACAATGGCTCTCAAGGTACAACTAGTACAATCCACATAATATGAACAATGATCTGGCGTCGAACACCCGTAGAATCACTCGATCGAAGGCCAATGATGTGGACCTGTCGTCGAATGTGAAGAACTTGCCATTGAGGCATGCAAGCTCCAAGGTACTGGAAGGGAGTCTCTAGATCAAATTCCTAGATAATGATCTAAAGTCGACAGGAAGTGACCGGGTCGAAGGAGGGCCATAATGTTTCCCACATCATCGACACGAGACAGAGGAACATGATGATAGTAAATCAGGACCAAAAAAGAGGATCAGAGGGAGGTTGAAAACTAAAAAGGCAAACTTCTCTTGAACATATCAGTGATACGACTCTAGATTTGGCAGTATTTGACATCAAGGATCTGAGGTCATGATGATGTGGAAAAGAGAAGATGAGAGTTCAAAACAGATTACCCAAACCCATGGAGACAAAAATGACGAAATGAGATGTCCCCAACCCGACACGAATGCAGATGAGTGTCATGTTCAAGAGTGACATACTGCCGACACGACTGAGAACTGGTTCCATTTTCCCCCACCATTTCTAGCGAGTACCCCAATTATTTTTGGAAAAAAATCTTGAAGGGGATAGAATGTACTTGTCATATAAGTTTGTACTTCGGAAAAATCCATCCTAGTACATTTTACGAGCCATAGGAAGGAGGAACTCAATGACGGTGTATGATGTCATTTAGTTTTTAACGAGTCTGACAAAGGAAAACTCGGCATATTTTCATGTTTAGAGAGTTTGAAAAGAAGCAGAAAAGGAAACTCCAGTAGGTGCCTTTTCGTAAATAGTCCCTCATGCCCGAAAAGGTTGAAAAAAAAATATGAGAGAACCTCTTAGTCGCGATTGGCTAAGGTATTCCTTTTTCGTAAATATTTTATCCCAGCCCGAAAAAGGGGTAAACGTATACTGGGTAAACGATGTTTCACAGCCTTCAACAAGTTCAAAACGACAAGATCTCAGCAATCTTTTCATGTTTTGAGAGTCAGAAAAGAGCTAAAATTTGACTCCTCTTGGAGGAACGAGTGGCATTAAGGTTAGTAACTGGTTTCATTGATGGTGGAACTGCTTAGAACAAGTAAATTTTAAGAGGCTGGCTAACAAGACCACTCATCACATATGTTCCTCAGGAATGGGTAAAAAAACCAAGTGAGGGCATTTGATCAGCCAAGAAGATAATGACGATAGAATGAGAACACCAAGGCTCATCTGGAAAAACAGGCTGATAAAATGGCAATCACAAGAGGTAAAATAAGAATGGTTTCATTTTTACACAAGCTTGAAATCAGGAAACTCTGCTTGAAGTTGGTTTCATTTTTACACAAGCTTGAACCAAAGATAAAATATGCTTGAAAAATTCGGCACGCCCCCAGCATGGTGACTCAATTTGAGGTACATGCCCCCCAAGCTTCAGTGCATTCACTAGAGTAGACTGCTAGTTAATAGCAAGTGGATGAAATGAATGTTCAATTACGAGATCAAGAGAAAGACTCAACTAGGATTTTACGAGATCTAATCAAAATTTCGAATTGAAAAAGGGAACCCATTTCATTTTTTAATGAGGTTGACACAGTAAAAGAGCTATCCTCATGACCTAATTCATTTGTTAATTAGGTTGACATAGTAAACGAACTGTCCTCATAAGAGCTTGTTTCATTTTTTAAGGAGCTTGACACAAGAAAACGAATTGTGCTCATGAAGATCTTGTTTCATGTTTTAAGGAGCTTGACACAAGAAAACGAACTCTACTCCGATGACCTTGTTTCATTTTTTAAGGAGTTTGACACAAGAAAACGAACTCTGCTCCAATGACCTTTCATCATAATGAATAAGAGGTCATGGCTTCCAAGAGGTTTGCATCCGATGGGAGAACAACATCTTGGAAATCGTGATCGAATTCCCCCAGCAGATGGTACTCGATGGAACTATCACTAGATGAGGGAAATGAACAAGTGGCCACATAATTAACTTGTGGCAAGGAAGATACAACCAGCAGATAAAGAGCTGGCAGAAACGATAGTGGGCCAGATGCCACATCAGGACCAAATAATGAAAGCTGATCAATGGTCACGATCCGACCTTCATGTGGAAAACAAATTACACGAAAGAGGGAAGAGACAAGTGCACCCATGGCATAAGCATAGCTGTGCCCCAAGAGTAAATTTAAATCCAAGGGGCCTTGAACCACAATCACGCCTATATAGACAGTTTTCCCTCCCAAACTAATAGGCAACTTTGGAAGGACCCCTAATGGTTGACTAGTTCCTCTGTTAATGCCAGTAGATTCTGCGTAACAAGCACAAGTGGTGGAGAACCAAAATATTTCCAAGTAGTTGAAGACATAACACTAACAGATGCACCTTCATCTATAATCATGCTAGGTACGACCATATCGAAAGCATGTACCGTGATCTCAAAAGGCACATAAGAAGGAAGGCGGTATCCCGCAAATCAACTCCAATCAAAGGAAGCGACCAAACTACTTGGAGGGGATACCATATAAATGAGATGGTCATCCCTTGGTGTTACCAGAGCAAGAAGAGCATCCTCCAGGACCACAAACATGGAAACAGGGAGAGAAAATTCTTGAGTCACAGAGACGGGAGGATCTTTCTCCAAGTCTAATGAATCTGATGAAAGAAGAAGAACGTGAGGGGGATGACACCCACTCTCGACGGAAAAGACCTGATGAATGATAGGCAGGATCAAATCGACTAATTCCACGACCAATGGTTGGTTGGGAATGGATTCTTGAATTTGAATTTTCGAGGGAACGGGATCAACCAAGGATGACCCTTGACCGATCATCAAATCAACTAGCGGAGGACTTGAAGAAAGCTTTTGGTAACCAACCAAAAGGTAGGGTGCAAAAACAGTAGGGTTGGCCAACACTCTCGTGGCTTCATCCATGTATGGATAAAGGTGAATGGGATGATGCCCTTCACACAACTTACAGGGATTCGTAATCTTACCCTGCTTCTTATGAGTCTTGTCATTGCTAGTCGAAGATGTGCCACCAATATGACTTCCAAAAGTCAAAGGAAACGATGGATGACCATTGGACCATACTTCAAGTACCTTGGGAATGCCAAGGTAGTCTCAAAGAAGGTGGTCACCTTTGCAAAACATGTAATGTGACTTGAATTTCCATGGAAGGTTGGATGGTTTATTAAGGGAAGGTGTCTTAGGCACAATAGCTGCAGAGTTGGCCTCTCTCTTATCTGACTTCTTATTTTTCGTCTTCTTCTTCTTCTTCTTAGCCACCGGGTTACTAGAATCCAGACTTTCACCAAGCGAAGTAGAAGAGGAGGATGAAGAAATAGGTGAAGAAGGGGGGAGGTACAAATTAGAATCAACTTGATGGTGTTCAGGTGGAGGAGATGGTTGTACAGAGGGTAGAATACTCGAGACCACAGAGGTCAAGAATAACCACACAGGAAAACCAACATTTAACCCCGGAAGGGAAAATGTTTCCATATAAGGACCACCAACATTCCCAAAAGTAGGAAAAGGAACAGGATTCCCTTCGAAGGGGATTCCTTGGTTGATAAACTCCGAAAATGTTGCCACTGGAAACAACCATAAAAAAAAACACTAAGGAAGATAACTTTAACCAGGAGTATTTCGTGGGCAGTTAATATTTTAAGACATTGAAACAAAACTCTGTCGTTTCATATTTTAAGAGTCGAGAAACAAGAAAAAGGTGAATCTATCGCTTTCATGTTGAAAAGAGTGCGAAAGGATAAGTGCTCGATGATATTTTCACTTTTAGAGAGTCACGAAAATATCAAAATGACTACTCAAGTAATATAAGAAAGAGGGTGTCCCGGATGCGGGTGAACTGGGCAGAGTTTAATGTGATGGGACCTGGGTGCGGCATAGTGTGGAGACACCTGCCCACCCAAGTCACGGCTAAAGGTAGGCATTTAAGAAATATTTTCAACGTATCTACTGCTTTAACTGTTGGTGCTGTCCGAGATCTGACCTCCACTCCCCTTTGCGATTTCACAAGCACCTCCATGCTTCGGCCTTCGGCTCTCATCAATGAGAGATTAATGTTGGGCGTTATTTGATGCAATTTCATTCGGGTTAACAATATGGATAATTTTCGTGGTTTCTCAGACGCTCCTCCGCCGATGAATTGCAGGTGATCTCCGGCAACTGGGTTCTCTAGTGTGCGCACTATGATAGGTAGAAGAAGCCCGCTGAGCCGCTGCTTAGACTTTGGTGATAATTTTCACTTCTCTCGCTCTGGCCCTTGTCTGTTTGCCTCAGTTTCTTTGAATTTTCACTTTCCTCTCTGTCACTCCTGCCCCCCCGCCTCTTCTCGTGCCCTCTGCAGAGACTAAGCCAATGCCGCGCTTACAGCAACGTATGCGTTGCCGCAGGGGTAGCACCAGAAGCCAACCCCTGTGCACTCCTTCTAGCTCCACCTCCGAGACATCTTCTCATTCCAGTGACTATTTTTCGGGCCGCTATCCTAACACCAGAAGTGGGAGGGGTTGTGTTCATGGAACTGGCCACCGTTTGGGTTTCTCGGCTCCTCCAATCCCCACCGCTTTGCCTTTTCCCACGCCTCATACGGCGCATTTCTCATTCAATTTTTCTCTAAACCACCCTCGTGTCACTGCCTCAATTATTGTTGTTTTCCATGAAGAGCCCCAAGAAAAAGAACAGAGCACTTATCTGGTGGGTAGGAGTAAAGACAAAGCCCAGACTTCAGACCATCAGGCGGGGTCGATGCACGCGCAGGGCAAGGAGGCACAAGTGAGCAGGGTTCATGACGTGGAGATGGTGTGAGGAGATCTAGGACCCTCCATGCCTGAAGCTACTCCCATCATGGACCTGTTAAAGAAATATGGAGATATATCTGCACTCTGGTGCCGAATTGTGGAAGAACCGCCTGATGAGTAACTGCTCTTTTCTTGTCTAGTTTTTGTGCCTAGTAGCCCATTCTTTCGGGCTTGTTTTTGCTTATCTTGATGTGTCAGATTATAGTTATGGTTTTGAATGTTGTAATCGAAGTAATATTCAGAAGCATCAACCGATGGTTCCCCTGTGAGGAAAGTGCAACTGTTTGAAAAATGTTCAAGGCTAGTTTCCCCTTATGAGGGCAGTCTTTTTTTCTGACTTTTTTGTCAAGATTGCCACTGGTTAGGGAAAATATTTGGCTTCGGCCATGATGTAAATTATTTCCTCTGTTAATATATTGACATAACTTAAAAAATATATATATAAGAAAGAGGGTGTACCAAGTTTCCGTGAATTTCCATATACACCTTGGGGATCAAATGAAAGAGAAATGACCAAGGACTTGACGTATGTGTAGGTAGTCTCCCCGAATGTTGTGTTTGATGTATCACGGTTACAGGGCAGCAGACTCGGCTTCCTATGGATAAAGGATTGCAACCTATGAAGTTCTCCCTTTATATACACAATGGTATGGGGAGCACAAGTCCATACTAGTGTTGTCTATTGCCAGGTGGCGAATGACAGCTACTAGGTTTAATGACGTCGTAACATGTCACTAGCCTAGACCTCTAAAAAATGTGTGTTAGGTTTCAATGCTTCCTTAAGTTGATTGAATTGATTTTAAGGTTGATCTTGAATTAATGTTTCGATTTCAAGGCCTTACTGAATGTGATATCAGATTCTTAAATTCATACTACATGCATCATTTCCATTCAATGAATGCTAGCTAAGAGAAGGATAGGAAACTTTAACAAAGTAGCAATCAATTGAAACATAAGAAGAATTTCGCTAATGCATCTAATACAACAAAACGAAAAAAAAATGAAAATTGTTTCCTAGTTCACTAAGAGCTAATTATGCAAAATAACTTTTCCATTTTCAATTCGAGCGAAAGAATGCAAATTTTTTTTTTTAGATGAATGAAGCACACAATGCACTGTTACACTAAAAATCAAAGAAAACACTAGTTTTGATCACTACGAATGTAAAGATCTAAAATGAATAAATCAAATTCAATACAAACATAAAATGCACTCAAAACAAGGATGCACTCTTCCAAGCAAATGAAGGGCTTTCGAAACGATCCAATGAGCAATGTGATCTATGCTCGAAGTGACGAAATGGAGGGTCAAATGAAAACAAAAGTGATCATCCAACAAACCAAAGACACGAAGAATCAAGAGAAAGGCTAACACAATCAGTCAGTGAATTGAAATGACAAATATCAAAGTGAATCGAACTTAACTTAGAAGTCTCAATGAGGATAAGGTTGAACAAACAGCACAAGGCACCTAGAAACCCTAGGGCTACAAACTCCACTGATAAGATGATGGAAAAACAACTGAGAAGACTGAGACTACAATGTCAAAACAATCTCAAAAGACCAATTGCAAGGAAAATAACCAATCCATAGCCAAGAAATACTGACAAAACATCAGAAAAAAGGTCAAATCAAATCCTACAGGATTCTGCGTGACTGTTAGGTTGTAATTCGTGCCTAACAGGGGCTAGCACACCTGTGACAAAAGCAACCTGCACCAATTGGTGCGACTGTTCAAGGAAAAACCACGCCAAGCTAGAAAACCATGGAAAAAGATAAAACCACTGAGTAGAGGTCAATCTTGACATTCTAGAACTGAAAAGGATGGTTTAAAATAGTCAGGAAAGTCAAGCAAAGCAGAAAAGAAATCAAACAACCAAACTCGACTCGATAAGTCAAACGCTCAACAAAAAACGAGACGACAAACACACACAAGTCCCCAGTGGAGTTGCCAAATTCTTGTGTAGGTAAATCCCCTCTGCAAACAAAGGTGATCCCTCTAGCCCTAGGGTGGGTCTAGCATCAAGAGGACATGCTAGTGTGTCGATTCCTAGTTAATTAATGAAATGAGTTGGGATATATTGTCCTATATGTGATCCAACGCGGTTGTCATAGCTGTAGCAGTGGTCTCTTGATCTTCGCCCCGACACGTCGCAATCCTTTAGCAATGGTACTTGGGTGCCTTCACAAATATCAAAGGATGAAAGCAGCATACAAGACAATAATTGCATTCATAACTAGCTAATTAGTCAAGGAGAATTAAACGTATTGCGTAAGATAAATCGCATCAACACAAGACAGGAACCAAAACATCAGTCATGTATATATTAAGAGAAATAAAGAGATTATAATCGAAGCCTTGATGTCACAGCCTCCTTCAGCGGGTCTAGTCAAAATGCGTCTCGAGCATTCGTCGGGGAATTTGGACGTGGCGAGGCAAAAAATCCTAAACTCTCTCTCAACATGGGTCTCTCTCTGTTCTATCTCACACCAACTATATCAGACTATTTCAGCAAAATGTTCAGCAATTCCTATTCAGCTAGTTGCATCTATGTGAGAGATGTTGAAAATGCAGCAAGATGATGGAGCTTAGTGAAATGAAGTCGCCTTCACTAAGTGGGCCCGCAGGCAAATTCTGGCGCAAAGTCTATTTTTAGACTATGTCTATTTTTAGACATATGGAGCATGGTTCGGGGATTCCAGTTTGAGATTCTTGGAGCATTGGTCATGTTGGTAAAAATATATGGGACTCTATTTTTGTGACCTATAGGTCGATAGGTCGATGTCTATTTTTAGACTGCCTATCCTAAAAATAGGGAAGTCAAATATTATTTACCCTTAATAATATTTGGACTCTAAACAACAGTTTACTCTCTTGGAGCACTTCAGTTCGAGCCTTGGAAGTGGCTCATGCATCTGAAAGAGGAATTACACTATTCCCAAGGGTTTGATGGCATCATGCATGGTTGACTTCAGTTAGGACTTCAGTGGCAGAAGTTTGGTGGAGTTAATGAGACAGATAGTGGAGTTGTGTTCTGTTTATTTTAGTTGAACTAGTTGAGATTAGTTTAACTAGCTAATCAATTAGTTATGAGTGGAGTGAATTAAATATTATTTAATTCATTAATTAATAACTCATTATTCAACTCAAGAACACATCAGTTCACTACAATGCATGATCAGTTCAGTGGAGACCAGTGAAAGAGGTAGATGAAAGGGTGGAGTTAGCTATCAGTGGCGACATCAGTTGTGCATGAGATTTGCACCACACTTGGAGGAATTGCCCATGATGATTGCGCTGTCAAGCCAAGGATATTTGAACCTTGGATCTCTATATAGACAGGCCTGGATTGCGCAATAGAGGCAAGGCAATTGGCGGTGATTTTTGAACCAGTAACCTGTTCAAAACTGAGCTAGATTGTGTGTAACTTTATGAGAAAGTACTGAGTACTTGTGAGGAGTATTGTACTGAGTTTGTTACATGATTTATCCATTATAATATACACAATAGCTGCGGGTTTTTCAACTATAATCTTTCCCCATACATACTGTGTTAATGTGTATGATGATTTGATGTGTTATCGCTTGATTTTATTTCCGCATGTTTGATGATCTGAGTGGAAGAGATTATGTGTTGCATATAAATTCGAATTGTATGTGATCAGGATAGTCTCGGTGGATAATTAATCATTATTCGGCAAATTTCTACATGGTATCGGAGCTATTGAAGTTCAGATTGATCATCACAGTGATTACAAACTTATTTCGGTAGACAGAGTCTGCATGCGGGCCAGGTAGCCTCCGGATTCATCTTTCTTCGGAAAGTGAAAGGTCTGGTAAACGCCCCTTGCAGTCGATCTCTGTGCTAGAAATAATTTTTTCTCACGATCTAGAGCGGTTGAACTTTGAGGTGGAATTCGAAATTTTGCAGCAGTTTTGTTTTCTTGGTGCCAGTGTTGAAAATGTCTTTCAACGGTTTGCGACTCGAATATGCTCTTGAAGGCAGTTCGAATTATGTTGCATGGAAGGATCGCATGGAGGAAGTATTAGAAGATAATGGTCTGAAGGAGTTTGTAGATACGGATGTCCAAAAGCCCACTGATCCTGCTGAAGTCGAAGCATGGCAAAAGAAGATGGCGAAGTGTCGAAGGATCCTGTTGGAGGGCGTCAAGGATCATATTATATCCAGCCTGCATGGAAAGGCTTCTCCATATTTAATGTGGAAAGCTTTGACGGATCTATTCCAGAGTAAGAGCGACCAAAGGAAGCTGGCGCTCAAAGATAAGCTCGGGAACATCAAGATGGAGAAAGGCGACAGTATCGCCAAATACCTCACGAAGTTCACTCAATGCAGAGATGAGCTGGGAAGTGTGGGGGTGACTGTCGAAGACGAGGACATGGTCGACCTGGCTCTCCTTGGTCTTTAGAAGGCTTGGCACTCATATCAAGATAGTGTCAATGGTCGGGAGAAGCTGCCGGGATGGGAGCGCCTTTGGGCGGATCTCATGCAGGAGGAGATAAGGAGGAATACTCGAGATGGATCTTCATCAAAGGGAGCTGATGAAGAAAACTGCGCTTTGGTTGCCAAAGCAAAGAAGGGGAAGGGTAAGAAAACCTCTCATTCTGGTGCAAAGGGCAAGAAGCAAGATATGGCGAAAGTGAAGTGTTTTCACTGCCATGATCACGGACATTATGCTACCAATTGTCCAAAGAAGAAGAAGAACAAGCAAGCGGGAAGATCTGCAGATGGAGAAGCTTTGGCTTCACAGTTCGAGCTTGACTTTTCACTGATTGCATGCTTGGTTTCAAGTGTGTTGGGTTCGGTGTGGTTCTTGGACAGCGGTGCGTCATTTCATATGACGGGAGATCGATATTTGTTCTCAGATATGGAGGACAAAGATTTGGGTGTGCACATCGAGATGGGCGATGATGGTAGATACAGCGCGACTGGTATCGGTACCATATCCTTTCAGAGGGAGTTTGGTAAACCCTTTGTACTGAAGGATGTCATGCATGTACCTGGATTGAAGAAGAACTTGATCTCTGTGGCGATGTTGGAGGATAAGGGGTATGATGTGGTCTTTAGCGATAAAAGCCTTCCTGCGCAGTAAGACTACTGGAGAGACCCGGAAGATAGGGGTTCGAACCAAGAACCTTTATCAGTTGCAGGTAGATGGCTGCACAGCTATGGCATGCAAGGCGGGAGAAGTGGTGAGCTGGGATGATAAGGGCGAACTGTGGCACAGGAGATTGGGCCACCTTCACCATAGAGCTTTGAAGATTCTGCAACAGATTTCTACTGGGATTCCTAAGGGCACCCTTGCGCAGTCAGATCAGTGCAAGGGGTGTACTTTAGGGAAGTATGTGAAAGCCACCTTTCACGAGAAGGATAGTCGCGCCACGACGATCCTTGAGAGAGTTCACACAGACGTGTGTGGTCCTTTATTTGTTGCTTCGACAGCAAAGAACGGGTATTATGTGATCTTTGTTGATGATTTCTCTCGAAAGTGCTGGATCTTCTTCATGCAGAAGAAGAGCGATACATTCGCGAAGTTCTGTGAGTTTAAAGCACTGGTCGAGAAGGAGTCGGGGAAGAAGGTGATTGCTCTAAGGAGTGATAACGGTGGTGAATTCATCTCGGCTGAATTCAAGGAGTTCTGCAGCGCAGAAGGGATTTAGAGAGAGCTCATCGCACCCCATAACCCACAGCAGAACGGGGTGGCTGAGCGGAAGAACAGAACGATCGTGGGTGCTGCACGGGCGATGTTGCATGATCGGGGCCTACCCCTTCACTTGTGGGCTGAGGCATGCAATACAGCAGTGTATGTGCAGAACCGTTGTCCTCACAAGGTTCTTGGCATGAGTACACCAGAGGAGGCTTATTCTGGCAAGAGGCCTGATATTTCCCATTTGCGGATTTTCGGATCTCCTGTCTACATGCATGTGTCGAAGGATGCGAGAAGGAAGCTGGATCCAACTGCTGAGGTTGGAATATTTGTGGGGTACACTGATACACCTCACAACTACCGGGTGTATTTGTCAGACAGTCGCAAGACTGTTGTGCGACGGGATATAAAATTTCAGGAGGAGAAAGCCATGCATTGTTCGCTTGAGAGGGAGCTACACTTGCATGCAGATGAGGAGCTGTTAGTTCCTAAGGAGGAGCTTCCGGATGTGGATCAGCCACAGGAGGAGGTTCAGGAGGTGGAAGAAACCACCCAGGCAGTGCCAACCATCAGAGGGCGCATGTGCACTACAGAAGCTGAGCGACTGGCTCGGGATGCAGAGAAGGTTGTAGGACCACCTACAGCACAGTGCAGACAGAGACAGTCACCAGATCGGTACACTGGATACATGGCTCTTGTGAGTCAATGTGTTGTGACGGAGCCATCCTCTTTTGAGGAAGCTGTGGAGGAACCCGCATGGGTTGATGCCATGATCGAAGAATATGATTCGATCATCAGGAACAGTGCACGGGAGATTGTCCCAAGACCGGTTGGGAAATCAGTTGTAGGTTCGCGATGGATCTACAAGGTGAAGCAGGCGGCTGACGGGAGTGTGGAGAAGTACAAGGCGAGATTTTTCACCCGTGGCTTCTCACAGATCGAGGGGATTGACTATGAGGAGACTTTTGCACCTGTCGCAAGGTACTCTTCCATACGGACGATCCTTGCTCTCTCAGCGCAGATGGGGTGGCACATTCATCAGATGGATGTGAAGACCGCGTTCCTCAATGGAGTTATTGAGGAAGAAGTGTACATAGAGCAGCCTGAAGGTTTTGAGATCTTCAGCAGTGAGTCGCATGTGTGCCGACTCAAGAGAGCACTGTATCGGCTGAAGCAAGCACCTCGTGCTTGGTACACTCGGATAGACAGCTACTTCACCGGGCTTGGATTCTCCAAGAGTGAGGCGGATCCAAACCTGTACCAGATTGTGGTGGAGGGGAAGCTGTTGATCATCGTACTGTATGTAGATGATCTAATTTTGACTAGCGATGAGCAGTTGATACTTTCATGCAAGGAGGATCTTGCACGAGAGTTTGAGATGAAGGACCTGGGCATCCTTCATTATTTCCTGGGATTGGAGATTTGGCAGCGCAGTGGAGGACTGTTTGTTTCTCAGGGCAAGTATGCCCGGGAGATTCTGGAGAGGTTCAACATGCAAGGCCGCAAGCCTGTTGATACCCCTCTTCCTGGAGGTTGGAGGAAGGGAGATGCTACTTCGGAGGAGGTAGTGGATGCCACTGTCTATCGACAGTTGGTGGGGTCGTTGATGTATTTGGTCAATACTCGACCCGATATATGCTATGCAGCTAACCAGCTTTCGCAAGCTATGGTTAAGCCTACCAAGCTCTTTTGGAAGGCGGGCAAGCATGTATTGCGCTATATCAGAGGCACATCGGGATATGGTTCATGGTACAGACAGGAGGATGAGTTGAGGCGGCAGTGCTTCAGGCATCGGTATCATCATATCAGAGATTGTGTTCAACGGAGAATCATGATGCTTTCATATGTTCCCACGGAGGATCAGGATGCCGACATCCTGACGAAGGCGCTCACCAGGAGCAAGTTCGAATTCCACAGAGGCAGGATAGGGGTTGCAGATAATCCATATCTTGCTGAGAGGGAGTGTTGAAAATGCAGCAAGATGATGGAGTTTAGTGAAATGAAGTTGCCTTCACTAAGTGGGCCTGCAGGAAAATTCTGGCGCAAAGTCTATTTTTAGACTATGTCTATTTTAGACATATGGAGCATGGTCCGAGGATTCCAGTATGAGATTCTTGGAGCATTGGTCATGTTGGTAAAAATAGATGGGACTCTATTTTTGTGACCTATAGGTCGAAGAGGCCGATATCTATTTTTAGACTGCCTCTCCTAAAAATAGGGAAGTCAAATATTATTTACCCTTAATAATATTTGGACTCTAAACAGCAGTTTACTCTCTTGGAGCACTTCAGTTCGAGCTACAGAAGTGGCTCATGCATCTGACAGAGGAATTACGCTATTCCCAAGGGTTTGATGGCAACATGCATGGTTGACTTTAGTTAGGACTTCAGTGGCAGAAGTTTGGAGGAGTTAATGAGACAGATAGTGGAGTTGTGTTATGTTTATTTTAGTTGAACTAGTTGAGATTAGTTTAACTAGCTAATCAATTAGTTATGAGTGGAGTGAATTAAATATTATTTAATTCATTAATTAGTAACTCATTATTCAACTCAAGAACACATAAGTTCACTATAGTGCATGATAAGTTCAGTGGAGACCAGTGAAAGAGGTAGATGAAAGGGTGGAGTTAGCTATCAGTGGCGACATCAGTTGTGCATGAGATTTGCACCACACTTGGAGGAATTTCCCATAATGATTGCGCTGTCAAGCCAAGGATATTCGAACCTTTGATCTCTATATAGACAGGCCTGGATTGCGCAATAGAGGCAAGGCAATTGGCGGTGAGTTTTGAACCAGTAACCTGTTCAAAACTGAGCTAGTTTGTGTGTAACTTCATGAGATAGTACTGAGTACTTGTGAGGAGTATTGTACTGAGTTTGTTACATGATTTCTCTATTATAATATACACAATAGCTGCGGGGTTTTCAGCTATAAGCTTTCCCCATACATACTGTGTTAATGTGTATGATGATTTGATGTGTTATCGCTTGATTTTATTTCCGCATGTTTGATGATCTGAGTGGAAGAGATTATGTGTTTCATATAAATTCGAATTGTATGTGATCAGGATAGTCTCGGTGGATAATTAATCATTATTCAGCAAATTTCTACAAGAGAGGTGCATTTATAGAAGGAGAGAATGAAGTTGGGATCCCTCAAATGGTGGAAGGGAGGCCTTATCCTTTGGGAGTTTTCCACAAAAGGAGGAAACAAGAATCCAAATGAAGGTGCTCGACGTTATTCAGTCAAACAACCCAATCTGACATGCTCACGAAGTAGTTAGCTTGGAAATTTCACTTCTATATTTAAAAAACTTTCCAAAAACATCTCGGCATGGGAAGCTCACTGAGACAGAGCGCCAATGGGTGCGGGGCCTAGTTTTAATTTCCTTTATCAGCGTGAGGCCATAACCACCTGCTAGGGCCAACCCAAAAGCATGTGTTTTTGATGGTCTGTTCCAGGAAAAGTCAAAAAAGAAAATGTTCTTCTCATGGCAAGGGATGTAATGACACTTTTTGCAAGGCATGACACTTCATATAAGTCACAGAAATGGTCCTCCAATGTGCGGGATGGGGATAATTTGCAGGGACGGTGAAAAAATGTTGTGTAACAAATGCATAGTCCCATATACATGTGACTAGAAAAAAGGGAAAATATTTATACAATAACTATTGTTGATATGGGTGCATAAGATCAAATGCCCCCATGTTGATGGGAGGGGGTGGGCACAACTTGAGAACCCTTGCTGAATAGGAAGGAGCTCTTAAGATATGAATAAGAAAATTGAAGGGAGGCTCACACTATGGGATCTAAGAATCATGGAAACCAATCTATTGAAATGTATTGAACTACATCTTAGGTTGGTTCACATATTCCTAAATGTTATGTATGTGGGGGAATATCAGAACGGAAACCACCTCCTAAGTTTTGGTTACATATCACACATGCTTGATGAATGTCAATGCAATCTACTCAAACATTACACCATTGGTTGTATGAACCTTGATAGTGTTATACTGAGTTGAAGTTAAGCACATGAGAAACAACCAAGTTAGGGAGCATTAAGGTATCCCTTTTCATCATCTAAGGCACCCACCAATGAGGAAAATGGATCCAATGTACACCATTCTCTAGGCCAAACTCATGGAATAAATGCGCTAAAGTTGATAAAACAAGGTCTATGAAAGTTGAGGGAATGATGAGTCCATATCAATGTCATGAGGTACATAGTATGATGTGACAAACTAAGATTGACACTACTGGTGGGAATTATGGTTTGATAGGTGGATTGCAATGTCACTTGTTTAGATAACAACATGTAAATTTGACTTGGAAACAACTAAAAACATTCAATGGGGTCACTAAGGTTATATATGTTGAATGGTAGTAAAATGCAATGAACAAGGTGATGTTGCTTATATGTGAAATGCCACATAGAATATTCAAAAGGAGACCCTATAAACTTGAATAAAGGTGGCATGCTCATGATCAAATTCCACATGTGTGTAAACATGTACAAATACAAGGTGGTGTCAAATTAAGGGAGACAAATATGAATAAATTCCATAAGGAGGGATTTTATACCTCGTGGAAAAAAAAAACTTGTGGGTGAAGTATCAAAGTGGAAAAAAATAATGAAGACCCATTTGAGGGCTCAAAAATAAATTTCTAACAATGTTGTTATTTCATTGAATGGAGCTAGGATGATCTTATAATGGCCAAGTGAAAAAATGTGTTTTTTCCTATAAAAGGTATTTTCCCTCAAATTCCATGTCATTTTTGTATTGGCTGGTTGAGAGCTATGAGAGGAGAAGGAGGCCCTAAACCTTGGTGAGTTCATTATGGAGAAAAATGACCAGCAAATTTGGGAATGGTAACTTTCATGTCAGTAGCCTTATTTTTCTATGAATGGCGTAGAAAAATCCAAAGCAGTTGACAGGTTTTTCAATAAACTCCTAATAACTTACCAAAAAACTAAATAATTATACATTTTATTATAAATTTTAGGTTCCTATGGAAATTGTAGACTATAATGCACCATATATGCTAGTAGAATCTATTATGCGTTGTCGTAGTTGTAATATTATAAATGAATGTCACAAGGAAATATATTAAGATGCTTTCACCATTTATCAGGGGAAAACCCACTACACTTGCAATCAAAACCACTCTTGAAAGAAAGTAAGAGCACACTTGTAGGAAATTAAACATGCTCGAAGGAAAGTAAACACTCTTGCAAGAAAGTAAACACGCTAGCATTAAAGGGTGACTTGCTCAAGCATGTAGATGATATTGAATTATGTAATGAGAATGCACATGAAATGCAATCGCTAACAAATGTGTAATAAACCACAAGATGTAAGATTAAAATCATGTTATGCTACAAATAATTACACCATGAAAATAGTTGAAATTTTGGTAATATAAGGTAAAGTAAAAGGTAAATCTGAAAACAAAGTAATTATCCAAATTTTCAAAAAATAGCATTGCAATGTAGAATGCAGAGTTATAGTAGTAACCTAAACTACGTACTACAACTATGATCACATGCGAATTGCAACAATATTCAAGTCACGAATGTTAAATGCAAAGTTGTAGCATTAATCTAAACTACAGACTACATATATTGATGGACATATACATCCCCCATGCATAAATGGGCCTATGGCCTGGTAAATATTGGTTTCCATCAACGTCCCCCTGTTGAGGTGATTTCTCCGACGATTGACGAAAGCCCTTGCCAAATAGCAATATGTAAATTTATTGGTACCCTTTGTAGATCACATGTGAATTACAACAATAGTCAAGTCATGAGTTATGAAAATATGAGTTATAACAATGTACATGATTAAGAGTTGTAACATTATAAGAATAATGGAATTAAATATCAAAATTCCAACAATGTGTAAATAACAGAATTAAATTTCATAGTCCCAACGCTATGTAGATAACAAAGGAATTGTTGGAAATAAAATATTGTAAATGAAGCTAAAATTGCACTACAGAGTTACAGATAGTACCTGGCTAAGGACGAGGGCCTACCTTTTTAGACAAGGCACTTGTTAAAGAAATAGAAAGGTTGTAATCAATCAAAACACCATCAACTCAAATTGGAATAGAACATAAAATTGTATTGTAGGTGTTCAAATTAAAATTATATAATAGTTGATTCTATATTTTTGTCTAAGTATCTTGTTGTTATTTTATCATGGTTTTTTTATGCATGATATAAAATGTCTAAATTAAATAAAGGATTCAATGGAAAACCATGAGAGTTTGACTATTCCATATAATTAAAATAAATTCATCATAAGACAGAAAACATGGGAAATTTTTGACTTGTTCATTTGCATGACAAGTGGAAACTGTGTCATACTTTCCTCTTTGAGAAACCAATTTCCTTTGTCACTTTATTCATTAGGAGATTGGTTGGTTGACTTATCTAGGTGATACGTTGGTGACAACTATGTGGTTGATATAATGCACTATACTAGCTCTTTGGACTTGTAGCACCTTTCTATTGCAAACACTTGACCTATGTCTCCATTTTTACTTGTCACAATTCTTTGATGAGTTTATTCACTTCCTATATCATGGAACTCTACTACTATCATGATCATGGTTTTCTATATCATTGGTACAAAGGTCATGCAACCATATTGAAGTTCAGAGGTTATATGTGTTCAAATCAAATCGATAATTGTATATCTAGTGCCATATTTTATGTATTAGTAGAGACATAGCCCATATTTGTGAAGATGTATCTTCTTAGTATGAGTAAAGGGAGTACCAATGCTAGACTGAAAAATATGATATCAACAATAACTTCTAAAGCAACATTGTCTTCAATAAGACCATACCTATAGTTATAGGTGTAATAATTGTGTCTTTTCTTGTGCTAATTTATTATTTAATTATCATATTCACTCACAAAATATGGTGGAATTGAATTCTTTTGTAAAGAACTAAATATTTGTGTTATTTGTTTTTATTAATGTGAATGCAATGTTGTGGAGGGAGCAAGAGAGATCATTGATATCATGATTGAGAATTATGAAAATAAAAGGTAGAAGAGGCCATGGAGAAGGAACATAATGTGATATATGAGGACAAGGATATGACTAGGGGTGTAATCGAAGAAGCCCACTAGAATATTACGAAATAAGGGATTAATATCAGGAGAATTTTGAAGGGCTTGAAAAATGAGCTCAGAAAAGTTTCAGTTAGGTGAATGACTTAGGTCCAATCCATTGAAAATCAAGAAAATCCAAACATGAAAAGTTATATAATTGGTGTTCAATAACCTCCCTATATTAAGAGAGAAAATTAGAGGCCTCACTAAAATCTAGTTCCTTAGCTTTCCACCAATCCCCTTATTTTCTCCTCTTGTTTCCAAATGGTGTAGTATGATTGTCAATTTGAAACAATCAACTAAGTTTTCTGACATATAGAATTTTCACTTTGACTCACATGCATCTATCAACCAAGAGAGATGGATTGTGATCATTTTATTTTCCATGTCTATGCATTACCTACCCTATTATGATACAAAAAATATCTTTAAAATATTTTCTATCATAAACTACCTTCCTTGAGTTCCCCCCCACCTTACCTTGGGTGTTTGATTGTTTGCGGTCTCTTGTACAAAGTGTTAACAAAAAATGCTACTACAAGTTGCTAATAGCCCAACAAACAAATTATTAGATTTAAAAGATTCAAACCCTAACGCGGCGATGCATTCATATGCAATTATTACAAATCTAAAACATGACAACATAACAAAAAATGTAGAAGTGTAACACATACAACATGTAGTAGAACCAATAACACCCAAGGATGGAATTTATTGAATTGGTGACACATGTGGAGAGACCTTGTAGTTATGCTTGGTGCGTCTCCTCCTTAGGAGGGTTCATGGTGAGTCCTATACTTACAATTGAATGGTTCATCTCTCTAAAATTGGTAGATGAAACAAAAAGCAAAAAACAAAAAACAAAAGCTTTAGCTCAATTAGTGGGGGAGGAGAAATATAATGGGATCATAAGTTTGACGATGATAATGGTCATGGGGAAATGGGGAAGAAAACCTCTCATTAGAGAAAATTTCAGCCTAAAAGTGTCCACGAAATTTTGACGTACATAATATGTAAACCAATCAAATTATTTTAAATTTAAAAAGAGGTACATGTAAATGTTTTGGAGGGAAAATAAATAAAACTGCTTTTTTTAATTGTATTTTTTACTTCTCTTCTTATAGGTTTACTCAAATTTCAAGTGTAGACACTCTTGGATGCATAATTAAATTCTACATTAAATGAGTACCCATTATGCATACTTCTAATAAGACCCACATTGATAAAAATTGAAGATACATTTGAAAAAGCATGTTGAACACGTTTTTTAAATGTATCTTCAATGTATCTTTAATTTTTATCAATGTGGGTCTTCTCAAAAGTATGCATAATGGGTACTCTTTGGATGCAGAATTTAATTCTACATCAAACTAGTGTCTACAATTGAAATTTGAATAAACCTATAAGGATATAAGCAAAAAATACAATTAAAAAAACTAGTTTTCTACTTCTTTAGATTAATGACACAAATAATGATTAATGAATTTTATGTGGATAACTAACTAAAAAATAACGATCTATTGAATTAATTAATAAACATATTCGATAGATGAATAATTTATTAGATTATTTCCATTTGACTAGGTGAAATGATTAGAAATAATTAATAAATAAATGATTTATTAAAGTATTTCTAGTTGAAAGAATAAATTAGTTGGAGATAATTCATAAATAATAGTTTAATAAATTATTTCCATGAGAATGTTTAGAATAATAAATAAATATTTTATTATTTATATGAGAATAAATAAAATGAGTAAAAATAATTATATTATTTTAAAATAAATGTGTAAAGTTATGAGAATAACATAAATTTAATGAATTTGTGGGTTACTTTAATGTAAAAGGATAAATTAACATAAAAACCTTAGAAAATTTGGTTCTTTAGGCAATTTTCTTAAGTGAAAGTGGGTTTTGATATGTAAAACTCATACTTTCATGGCATATTTTAATCCACCTAGTGATTTTGGCTAGGTAATCACTTTTTGTTTGATAATAAATTACCCCCCAATGTTTGAGTGTTAGGAGCACATCATGTGACTGAAATACACTACAATTTTCTTTCACCGAATGCTAGAGTTCATTGCACACACACACAGAGAGAGAGAGAGAGAGAGAGGGAATTCACTATGATGATTCAAACTACTTGAGGAGGAGGTTGTTACGACTCATTGAGCAATAGTCTCAAACTGGGCATACATGATCTCAGTGAGGTGAGGTAGACATACCCATACCCACCGAGATAAATCAATAAAAATAATAATGATGTGCCCAAAAAAGTGGGTATGAGAAAAATAATATAAAGTACATCAATTTTCTAGCATCATTGGGATAGAAAATAGTACAATGAAATACATAGTCCCATATACATGTGACTAGAACAAAGGGCCAATATTTATACAATAACTATTGTTGATATGGGTGCATAAGATCAAATGCCCCCATGTTGATGGGAGGGGGTGGGCACAACTTGAGAACCCCTGCTGAATAGGAAGGAGCTCTTAAGATCTGAACAAGCAAATTGAAGGGAGGCTCACACTATGGGATCTAAGAATCATGGAAACCAATCTATTTAAATCTACTGAACTACATCTTAGGTTGGTTCACATATTTCTAAATGTTAGGTATGTGGGGGAATATCTAAAGGGAAACCACCTCCTAAGTTTTGGTAACATCTCACAAATTCTTGATGAATGTCAATAAAATCTACACATACATTATACCATTGGTTGTATAAACCTTGATAGTGTTATAATGAGTTGTAGTTGAGCACATGAAAAACAACCAAGTTAGGGAGCATTAAGCTCTCCCTTTTCATCATCTAAGGCACCCACCAATGAGGAAAATGGATCCGATGTACACTGCCCTCTAGGTCAACTTCATGGAATAAATGTGTTTAAGTTGATAAAACAAGGTCTACGAAAGTCGAGGGAATGATGAGTCCATAACAATGGCATGAGGTACATAGTATGATGTGACAAACTAAGATTGACACTACTGGTGGGAATGATGGTCTGATAGGTGGGATTGCAATGTCACTTGTTTAGATAACAACATGTAAAGTTGACTTGGAAACAACTAAAAACATTCAATGGGGTCACTAAGGTGATATATGTTGAATGGTAGTAAAATGCAATGAACAAGGTGATGTTGCTTATATGTGAAATGCCACATAGAATATTCCAAAGGAGACCCTATAAACCTAAATAAAGGTGGAATGCTCATGATAAAATTCCACATGTGATTCAACATGTAAAAATACAAGGTCGTGCCAAATTAAGGGAGACAAATATGAATAAATTCCATTTTAAAGGAGGGATTTTATACCTTGTGGAAAAAAAAAAAATACTTGTGGGTGAAGTATCAAAGTGGAAAAAAATAATGAATACCCATTTGAGGGCTCAAAAATAAATTTCTAACAATGTTGACATTTCATTGAATGGAGCTAGGATGAGCTTATAATGGCCAAGTGAAAAAATGTGTTTTTTTTCTATAAAAGGCATTTTCCCTCAAATTCCATGACATTTGTGTATTGGCTCGTTGAGAGCTACGACAGGAGAAGGAGGCCCTAAACCTTCGTGAGTTCATTATGGAGAAAAATAACCAGCAGATTTGGGAATGTTAAATTTCATGTCAGTAGCCTTATTTTTCTATGAATGGCGTAGAAAAATCCAAAGCAATTGACGGGTTGTTCAATAACCTCCTAATAACTTACCAAAAAACTAAATAATTATACATTTAATTATAAATTTTAGGTTCCTATGAAAATTGTAGACTATAATGCACCATATATGCTAGTAGAATCTATTATGTGTTGTCGTAGTTGTAATATTATAAATGAATGTCACAAGGAAATATATTAAGATGCTTTCAACATTTATCAGGTGAAAACCCCACTAGACTTGCAATCAAAACCACTCTGGAAAGAAAGTAAGAGCACACTTGTAGGAAATTAAACATGCTCGAAGGAAAGTAAACACAATAGCATTAAAGGGTGACTTGCTCAAACATGTAGATGATATTGTATTATGTAATGAGAATGCACATGAAATGCAATTGCTAACAAATGTGTAATAAACCACAAGATGTAAGATTAAAATCATGCTATGCTACAAATAATTACACCATGAAAATAGTTGAAATTTTGGTAATACAAGGTAAAGTAAAAGGAAAATCTGAAAAAAAAAATTAATTAGCCAAATTTGCAAAAAGAGCATTGTAATGTAGAATGCAGAGTTATAGTAGTAACCTAAACTACGTACTACAACTATGATCACATGCGAATTGCAACAATATTCAAGTCATGAATGCTAAATGCAAATTTGTAGCATTAACCTAAACTACAAAATACATATAGCGATGGACATATACATCCCCTATGCATAAATGGGCCTATGGTCTGGTAAATATTGGTTTCCATCAACATCCCCTTGTTGAGGTGATTTCTCCCACGATTGACGAATTCCCTTGCCAAACAGAAATATGTAAATTTATTGGTACCCTTTGTAGATCACATGTGAATTACAACAATAGTCAAGTCATGAGCTAGGAAAATATGAGTTACAACAATGTACATGATTAAGAGTTGTAACATTATAAGAATAATGGAATTAAATATCAAAATTCCAACAATATGTAAATAACAAAATTAAATATCATAGTTCCAACACTATGTAGATAACAAAGGAATTTTTGGAAATAAAATATTGTAAATGAAGCAAAAATTGCACTACAGAGTTACAGATAGTACTTGGCTAAGGACGAGGGCCTACCTCTTTAGACAAGGCACTTGTTAAAGAAATAGAAAGGTTGTAATCAATCAAAACACCATCAACTCAAATTGGAATAGAACATAAAATTGTATTGTAGGTGTTCAAATTAAAATTATAGAATAGTTGATTCTATATTTTTGTCTAAATATCTTGTTGTTATTTTATCATGGTGTTTTATGCATGATATAAAATTTCTAAATTAAATAAAGGATTCAATGGAAAACCATGAGAGTTTTACTATTCTATATAAATAAAATAAACTCATCATAAGATAGAAAACATGGGAAATTTTTGACTTGTTCATTTGTGTGACAAGTGTAAACGGTGTCATACTTTTCTCTTTGAGAAACCAATTTCCTTTGTCACTTTATTCATTAGGAGATTTTTTGGTTGACTGATCTAGGTGATACATTGGTGACAACTATGTGGTTGAGACAATGCACTATACTAGCTCTTTGGAGTTGTAGCACCTTTCTAAAATGGTCAATTGATTGAGATTTGTAGCAACAATTTTTGGATTGAGTTTTATTAATGGTGCATAGCAATAGTGCTATGTGAGTTGAAACATCAAGGAGTAATAGCTCGAGTGATGACATCGAAGTTTTAGCATGAGTGGCAACATTTAATAGTTGTAGCACTTCGAAATTGCAACACTACACATGGAGCAACGAGTTTTAGAAACCAATAATAGGGAGTTGCAACACTTATGTTTGAACATTGAATTGCAACAATTATCCATGGTGAGTTGTAGTGCATGTGTCCTACTCATGTTTAAAGGCACCTATGCATATTTTCCTCTTGAATATAATGTGTTAGCATAGAAGGTAAGTATCTCCCTAAACACATAAGAATGAGAATTAAAATGGCATATTAGGAAGATAATTCTACCTTGACCAAAATACATATTCATGGGAAAAAAGGTTGTTGCGATGAGATGAAAATGGGAAAATACTGCACAAAAAGGTCTTATATGGGTGCTAAAAAGATGCCAAATTGGGTGCTTGACATCTACCCCCAACCAAAAATTGTTCATGTGTCACCAATAGTCAGTCCGAGTTTGAGTTATTATGGCATTCGGTCCCCCTATCCTCTTTCGCTTTCTCCCATTGGTATGGGAGGTTCACTTGGAATTCTGGATCCTCTATCATAGTAGGATATATCTGAATAATAATTTTTAATGTATCAATACGTTCATGCTCTATTTGAACAACTTTCTCTTGGGTTTCTTTCTTATTTAATTATGCTTGGACTGTTTCTCTTTCCTTTGGAAGAGGTTCACCTATTTCTTTTGTAGCAAGGAAGCTTTCTCTGTGAGCGAGGAAATCCAAAATTTTAAAGGGCATATGTTCCCTTAGTCCACTCCTTAATAGTTTCATTAACATTTGAATGTTTTTGTTTTTACTTTCAAGCACTTTATTTCTTCTAAAAATAAATGTATACAAAGGCATAAAGGAAATATTGCCTACTATTTTCCTTGATCTTTTGACATTGAAGGTTTTCTTCAACTCTAGGGTAGCAACAACTTCTTGTAAAACTACTAGTGTGCTAGGTATTGCAGTCCCATATTCTTTTACATTTTGTTCCATATCAATTTCCAAAGTTTCTGCAAGGCCTTCTTCTTGGTTTCCTCTTTTTGGTTCTTGTGTGGAAATAGGGTTTTCAACTTGTTTTTCCCTTGCTTGTTCTTGTGTTGTAGCAAGGGTTTTAGCTTCCATATTGTCCTCCAACTTTGGTCCCTTGGAGCCCTATTTCCCCCCCATACCCTCTATTGTTTCTTATATGAAAGTAGGAGTTTCTTATTCCATTTACCCTATTAGTTTTTTAGATTCCATATTTTCCTCCAACTTTGATCCCTCATAGCCCTATTTTCCCCCCATTCCCACTATTTTTCTTGTATGAAAGTAGGATTTTATTCTTCCATTTCCCTTGGTAGTTGTTGTGTGACAACAAGAGTTTCATCCTCTTGTGTTATAATATATCCCTTTTCTTTTTCCACCACTATTGTTGTTCTTTTGTGACTATTTTTGTTATTGATTTGTTAATCCTTGTTGCTGCAAAGGTAGGTTTTGTTAATGATATAATTTATGTTGATATTTTATCGTACTTTTTTCTTTACCAAGGTCGATTTGCTACATGTGCTCCGTCAAAACATTTTAGACTTCATTACTCTTATGGTTTACTGTATTGTATTGTTTGTTGGTTTCTTCTTCTATCCTTATTCCTTCTATTGGTGGGGACTCAATTGTTAAGTAAACTTTGGTTTGCATTGATTTTTTTGTCCTTGGTTTCCTTACTCGACTTGAATACCCTTTACTAGCTCTTGTCAAGAATTCTCTTGCCAGATTATGTATTTGACCTATGATTTCCTCCTGCTATGCCTATTTTCATTTTCCTATTCTACCTGCATATTTTTCTTCAAAGTATCAATAAATATTTCCTTCTCTTGTCCAAGAACTTCCAAAATCGTAGGCTCGACAAATGAGCCCATCAATTTCTTTGTCTTAGTCAATCTTCGGGTCAAATTTCCCTTCAAAGTTGTTCCTTCCAACGCTTGTTTAAATTTTTTTCTAGGACAATTTGTAGCTTCGGGTCTTCAAGGGAGATTTCTTACAACAACTCTTTCCAATTTATATCAAGATATTGTTCTTGATCCATGACAATACCTATCAACTTATTTTTTTTTGTTTATGTTGGAACTAACAAGTCGAATTTGAAAGGTATGTTGTATAATTTTTCCTCCCTTTCCTTTTCATTCCCACCATCATTTAATGGAAGAATAAGGTTAAACAAATTCTAAAGAACTACCTCTGGAATGGTGCACACTATGTTGGACTCTGTATTTCCTAACTAGTTATTAGTAAAACACTTGAAACTTATCATTAATGGAATTAGTTTTTTGGTAAATTAGGTTTCTCCGATCAGGGTGACCTAAGACATGGCTAACCACATAAGTAAGGATGGGAACTTGACCACCTTACCCAAATTTTGGTTTTATTTAATACAATTGGTCTTCAGAATGTCGATGATGTGGTATGCCCAATTGTATTGATTCGATTCCTTCACTATTTTTTCAATAGATTCAAGCATATTTAGCTTCACATCTAATGCCCGAACCACAAAAGTACGACACATGGAGACTATAATGCATTCCCACTTGATATATGGATTCATTATTTTTCTGTTAATGAGGCCCTTTGAATTTTTCATCATCATGCCTGTTGGGGAAAAATAATTGTCAGTCATTTAATTTGTCAACCCAGGGGTTTCATAAGCTTGTGAAGCATGCGTGCACTGTATGTGCTAGAAATTATCTTTTAGTTTAGATCAATCTAACTACAGAATAATGAAAACCAATTTATTTAATATATGAAATCAAATAATGAAAATTAAATTCAACTAACCTATGAAATCAAGTAACGAAAAGAAAGAAATCAAATTCAAAAGAAAATATAGTGCGCGCAATCATACTTGCAGGAATTTAAATTTAAATCTAAAAAAACATTTCAAAACATGTAAAGGAAAACAACTAATGTATTTTTAGTTACTCCAACATTCAATTATGAAGTGTGATCTTCTTGAGATAGTGTTAAGTAACCAATTATACCTAATGAACTAGAAAACCAAGTAAAGTATGCAAAAGGTAACTCAGTAATTGCACTCATTAAACATTCAATCATTCAGTCCTGAAACATGATTAAATCAATTTCTTTGGAATGATTTTTAGGAATATCAATGATGCAATGAAGTGAGGATCTGAAAGCAAAATGTGAAAGTATGTAAAACTCACTGTAAAAAACTAATGTATATTTGACTTTTGACAACATTCAATGTGAAGTATTACCCTCTTGAGATGCTATGTGAGAAGTCAATTATGCCTTAGTCTCTAAATTCCTAGAAATAAAATAACAATGTGCAAATTAAATTCAATCATTGTATGTATTAGACATTCAACCATTTAGTTTAGGATTATCATCTTGGAATGGCTTTTGAAAACATCCATTGACACAGTTAATTGACAATTATGTTCGAAGAAAATGAATGAAAAAACAGTAAGGAAACTAGGCAACTGTGTATATTTATTACTTCAATCTTAATTCGATTTGAAAACAGAGTTATCTATCTTCATGAAATATTTGAGAAGAACAATGATTACACAGTTTTTCTAAAACTAATACTAAGAAAACAAATAAACTTTAATCTATAAAAGCAAGTAAATCTCACACATTTTAGGCAGCTGATCTAAAATTATGAGAGATGGTAAATCGAGATGCTCCATATGTATGCAAAAACAAATCAAAATGAAGAAAAATTCATGAGTAAGGTGCCACAATCTAATTATGGATTCAAACCTTGAACATAACTCCAATTTTACACATGATTTGATAAGAGAAAGCTTCCCCTATTTATACAAAAAAAATGAGAAGCTATCTCATTAATGAGAGTCCATGAATCTCTCCCTTTATCTCTAGAGTTACAATCCAAATATATAGTGATAAGGCACATGTCTTCTTAGAGTTACAATAGAAATAGGAAATGAGACACATATCCTTATGATCCCATGATATTCTCCATCCAAATTCGAATTTGGCCTTAGGAGGCCGCATAAGAGTCTTTTGGAGGCTTCTTTTTGACCTACACATGGCAACAAACTCATTCCACTTGTTAGGTATAAGTATGTGCATATTATTTTCTATTTTTTAACTACAAATTCACTTAAAAATACTAAGAATTAATAAATTTTGGAAAAACACAAATGTTACCCAATAGTCGTAATGATAAGGTAAATGTAATGAAATGGAGGTGGAGTGAAAGTGATAATATGGACATATAAGCGAAAATGTAATGTAGGTGAATGACAATTTCAAGGCCCAAAATACCCCCCAACTAAAGTTATTGCATGTCCTCATGCAATCTATTACATTAATTCTTTTTGATCCTTTGAGCTTTGGCTTAACTTTGCATGATATCATTTGATAACTTCATACTTCTGCAAAGTCTTTTAGTTGAATAGCAACATGGTTGGTTCTTGTGTTTCAACCATATTTTGTTGTTGCATTCAATTTTGATCTTTGAAATTTGGATAATGATAATTTGATTATTGTTGCAAAGTATATCTTTATTAGATTTCATCATGGTTGGTTCTTGTGTAACAACCATGATTGTGTTTGCATCCAATTATCTTTTAAGTACTCTTAAAAAGCCATTGTATGCTCATAATAATAATGTAATAGATAATATCTTTTGAAAGTATGTGGGATTTTGAATGTGGTAAGAATGTGGAAAAATGTGAATATGAATGTATCCCCCCCTCCCCCTCCCCCAAACTAATGGTACTGGAAATTTTTTGAAATGAGGAAAAGAAATGTTTTTTCCAAAAATTATCATTCTAGTTTTTCAAGGAATTCTATGGTAAAAAGTTAAAAATGGCATACCTTAACTTACCTTTTGGAAATGAATGATCTACATGTGTGGTGGTTGCAAAATTATGATCATAATATTCTTCATGTGGTTGTACAAGTTATGTATAAAAGATTCAAGATGACCTTTTATTGCTTCTACTAAAACTGTTGAAATTGCTGCAAAATTCTGATCATAATCTTCTTTGTTGGCTCGAGGGGTCCTGACCTAGGTTCAGTGGTGAAGGTTTTCTAACAAACCCCTATACTATTGGCCCTTTCAGTAGTGACCTACTCTCGCAGGTCAAAGTCTCACCCGAAGCAGTATGGGAGGGTGCTGGAACCAGGTTTTTGCACCCTGAGAGAGAGTAGGTAATAACGCAGGCCCGTAGTTATCAAATCTACACAGAAGGGTGATTTTCAGGTTTCCAGAATGTAACCAGACTATATTTCTTATCATATCTTCTCTAGAAGGTTCGCATCCATGTGCGTATCATCAATTACAACCATAAAACAACATAATCGTAGCCAATATTATCAACACAGATAGTTCGCGTTCGTTAACAGAAATTCAATCAGTAAGTACAAAAACAGTCACATCATAGTAATATACTAAATGCAGATACTTTGATACCATAGAGATAAAATAGACAAGTTCTTAGCTTAATTAGACAATGAAGTAATTAGAGCAGATCCAGATAACATCACATGTTTCAGCAATGCTTCACATATATTACTTATCAAAATCCTCTTACAATCCCCAATTACCACCTGCGCACACAGCTATCAGGGTCCGCACATAACAGAATAGAGGATCTCCACGCGCACAGCCAGCAGGAGTCCTAACCCAAACAACCCAACCTAAGATCTAGCAATTCGTACTTCGCATCAATATCTATTCATTCTCTACCTATCGACTCAAAAAGGTTCAACTATTTATACTACTTTAGCCTACGCATCCAATGGTCTCCAAACCATGGTTTTAGGAATCTTGATCTACCCTTAACCCAATTACAATGCATTAGGGGCTTTGACCCACCCTAAAACCCCTGCGTTAGACTAAATATAATAAAAAATATACAAAAATGGACCAGATTCACAGCTTTGTAGGAGACCCTATTCCAACAGTCCCCCCACACAATCTTGTGACTCGTCCCAAGTCACTGAGGTGGTGGGGTCTCCACCTACGCTTGCAACAGTTTGATCACTTCAGCCAATGGGGGCAGCACGGCTTCACTTTGGGCAGCAACATTCTGGGCGATGTCGACCAATTTCTATGAAATCGGGCCTTCTGTCGCAGCGGTGACACTTTCTAGAGTTTGGTTGAGCTGCTTCACGACTACATAAACATCCTGTGATAGTCTAAGGGTGTCAGCAGTCCAAGGCTTCAGGCGGTCGGTGAGGGCCTTCTTATTCTGTCGAAGCTCTTCTATCTCAGCTTGGAGGTCTTGGCTGGTTCGTAATCATGCCAGGCACTGAGCAGGAACCAACGTAGGCAGGGTGGCTTCCAATGTTTCAAATGTCTCCTCTTTCTGTCGTAGGGCCTGGGTTATTTCACGCAGGAGCAGATCGCGTTGGACCTTGGTCCAGAGCTGCATGGAAGTATCCAGTATTTGAGCACCTTACACGATCTGCCTTGTGATGACGTTTGTAGCGGTGGTGACCAGCGCAGATTGCTAGGTCGGCACCTCCGGAGGTGTTTCAGGCTGCAATTTCGCCTGCAAATCGACAATCTGCTGCTCCATCCGTGACTTAACCTCCGCAACTTTTGTTCAAGATGCATTCAATGCAGCAACCAACCCCTCAACCTTTTCCTGGGGCATAGAAGTAGCCGGAATCTCTGCCGGAGCTTCTGTGCAGAGCTGGTGAATGAAGCTTTCGAGCTCCTTCTGCTGTGTGGTGGCAAGGAATATTGCGACGTTGCTTTCAATGATAATTTTCTTAGCCAAGCCTAGCTGTTGTTGAATCTGCAGGTCCCGTTGCTGAATCTCCTAAAATATACCTGTGTGGGGCCCCTGCAAAGCATCTTGGGGTAGTCTGGCTAAGTCTAACTGTACCTCCTAGCAATTATGGCTGCATGCTCAGGTCAGGCAGACTGATCATAAGGGCAATGCCAAGCAAAGGTCAGAGATGGCTTTTTTTTGTTGTGAGCATAGCACTGCTGGTGGCTTGCGACGTCCGTACCAAAGTCACACTAGTGTGCAATGTGTCTACATTTAGTTGTAGCTTGTGGAGCTCGGCCTATAATGTGATGAACACAACCTTCTGTTGTTCTTCAAGGGCCTCCCATCGATCCTATGTGGCTAGAGAGACTGCATCAGCAATATATTCAAGGTCACCGTCAGTCAAGGTGGCAGTTTCATCGTGTTCTGTCCGCTGAGCACGTTGCTTCTTCTAGGGTCCTTTGGCAGGCTCGTCTGTGTGCTTCTTCCCGCGAGGGGATGCAGTCCCTCCTACATCCCCTCCTAAGTCAGGCTACGAATATTTCTGTGTTTCGGCGTCCTCATCAGTCTGCTTCTGCTGCACATCTTTCTTCACAGCTGGTTCTGTGTCCTTCCTGGTACTTTCGTTGGAGAATCCAATATCCTCCATAGTGACAGGGGGAAGTACTTGTGTTGTGCTGGCCTCTTTAGGGCCCTGTGCCCCGGTCTTGAAGCCAATCTTCCACTGCAGGGGCCAGAGTGCAATAACACTGTCAATTTCCTCATCTGCGACCATATAGAGGAGCGACACCCAAGCTTTCTCCTTTCGGATCCGAATCTATATGTTATGCATGGTCACCTGAAAGGTCGCTATGCGCTTATACCTGTCGTAGACTGTGGGTGATAGGCGTGGTTGAGATTTGATGGCAACAGCCACGTTGCTTTGGAAGAGGACCCAGAAGACTTGATTATCTTCCATGCGCTGCACATCCTTGGTGTCCCACAAGTGCGCATAATAGGCTCCTTCACACATATCCGGGGTAAGCTCCGGGAGGATAGACTCCGCACGAGCTTCCCAGGCGACCAACGCTACGAGGAACAGCAACCATGAGTAACAAAAGGCGCACTCTAAGTCCTGGGATTCTTAGACATTGGCCAAAAATTCTTCACATAAGTACTGAGTCCAATTGAAACAGAGTCCCTCTGCACATTGGCCTGCTAGCTAGATCACGAAGGCAGGGATGGTGGCGACTTAGAATTTTCGCATCAACTTGCACACCAGCAACATCATGCCCAACTGCATAGCAGGATCATTGATGGATTTGATGATAAAGCCCCAGGTATTCTGCTCCACCTTGTATTTTTGGTGCATCAATTCCGCAGTCTCAGTTTCATATTTCTTACCCACTCGCTCCAGAGGGCTTGGTCTGTTCATCGGGAGACCAATAATCCTATGAATCGATGCAACATCAATAGGAGTCTTGTCCTGGATCCATAGGCATCCTTTGTGAATTAGGGCGAGCAACTGCCGTGCGAGCCGGTTCGTAATATTGTAATGACCAAAATGGGGCATCCTAAGCAAGTTCAGGAGCCTGGACCTGGCCAACCCACGCACCCAGCGCTGGGGGACGATTGTAACTCCATTTTTGTCATGAATTGTGTCGAGGTATAACGCAAGTGCTAGTTCAGGGAATTCTTTGAAGTTGGCTAGGTCGTGATCATCAAAATTGACCTCATGAAGCTTACCATAAGGTTCGCCAATGATGGGAACCTCACCTGGGATCAGTGGCATCTATAGGTAAGTGACCAGGCCATCAAGATTCTTTGGTGTGCACATTGATGTCTTGCGTGGTCGAATAAAGGGAGGTAACCAGTGAATTGGCTCGACAGTTTGTGCTTCCTCCCGAGTTGCCTACGGGGATTTTGCGGTTCGCGGGGAAGTTCGCGGCTTTCCTGCAACCCATTTGGTGGGCTTCAGGGGCTTTTAGGAGCTCTGTGGCTTTTCTTTCCCTTTCCTTGTGGTTAGGCTTGGTGTGGAGAGAATCTCTTCCACCTCAGACTTGATTTCCACCACTTCCTCAGTCCCCTGTTCCACCAAGGTCATTGGTTCCGAAGGCTCAGCGGGGTTCGTAGCCGTCATCCTGGCACAAAAAAAAAACTCCAGGTTGCTACTGTCTGAGGCAGTAAGTTGCTCGGACATGAAGGAGACACTATAAACACAGAGCATCTTGTAGCACCAAATCGTCATAGTAAGATATGCCAAGTACAAGCTGTACAACTGATACAAAACCCTTGTCTGGTCTGGTCGACCCTTTTTATAGCTAACGTGAGCAGTCAATGGTTGGGTAAGCTGCACTTGGAACTTACCATCATGCAAATGGTAAAAAATCTCCCACAATCGCCTCATTAAATTCCAGCCACCCGCTCCATTCAACAATATATTTTGCTTTTTACTCGATTTGACTATCCCAACGACTACTTTTCGTAGCTCTAGTGCGCTCAACGCACACCTGCGCTCCCGGTGCGCTTGTGTGCATTTAGCAGGCCTCCTGTGTGCATGGCAGTCTAGCCAACATTCCATCTACGTTCTGAGTGGGCCTATTTTTTTCTTTACTAGTTTGAAGCTCCCTTGACACTCAACATCCCTGTGAACTGGAATGGCCTTGCAAAGCAGCTCTTTCAGAGGTGTTGTGATCAATGCGTACTCCTGCTTGGTTTTTCTGTAGTAGCCTGTGAAGTGGAGGAGCAAGCGCAGTTGTTTCATAGTAGTAGGGGCTGCCAAAACCACAGCTTACGTAGTATCCACCATCTTGAGAGAGTTTCTATAGGAGATGCACCTATCATTTACGCACCCTTTCCCACCAGCGGTAGTTATTTCGTGCAAGTCTGCGCGGCGTCGAATTATCAGTCTAGGTTGTTCCCTGTGTAGGTGAACCAGAGGGTCAAAGCGCAGAAGTAACATAGTCTGACATGCCCCCCATTCCTGGAATTCTACCTTACGCTCATCCCACCATTTCACAGGTGCCACGCGTAGGGTGAGATTGAGGGCCCGTAACCTTCGTTCCTTTGGAACTTCAGCTTCGAATGCTTGCAAAAATTCCTTAATGTTACCAGAACCATAAAAGTAGGGAAATTATCTTACCTCTAAGGATATACATTGGAAATCCCTTATAATTCTGAGACATCGCAGCGTGGATATGTCGTAGAACCATTTTTTCCAATGTTCCAGTTCTCCGTCAGAGTCAGAACAATAGTCATTATCCTTTTCCCAGCAGAGCATACTATCATCCGTAGGGTTGATCCAATCTTCTTCCTATGTATTTAACTTGTAGATGTCATCTACCTCGTCGTCGATACACATTGTCTCCGTATACCTTTCTCCTTCTGTGGGGTCTAAAGGGACTATCACTCGCATCCCTCCGGTCTCAAATACCATGCTTCTCTTCTTCAAGTTGATAATACTACCCATGTCGATGGCCCAATCTAACCCTAGGAGCATAGGGTAAGGGTCTGCATCTTCCATAATCTGAATGACCTCAAAGTCGGTTCGGACCTTCACTCCTGCAATATCCACTACAATTTGTGATAACCGTCCTAATGGTATGATCTTCTGCTGATTGGCCATGTGCAATTGGATAGTGAACCATTCCAACTTGGGTTCTCCCATGCGCTGCTAAGTTTTCTTGGGCAACATGTTCGCATCCGACCCTAGATCCAAAATAACTTTCTCCATTTCGTAATCCCTGATTTGTGCTGTGAGCCGCATTTCCCTACCAGTGTGTTTCTTGTACTTGTACAATGTGTTTACATCCTTAAATTCCAGGGGCAAGTTGGTTTTCTCTGCGCAGTTGTTTAATAGTGCCTGGAGGTTCTCAATAGCCTGCTGGTTGCGAAGCAGTTTCATGCATGCTTGGAAAAATGGTCAGACCCCCTCTCCTTATTTGGCGGCTGCAGGGACCTGCGAAGTAGATGCTTCTGTGAATTCCTGTTGAGCTGCGATAAAGGTTTCCCTTTCCTTTTGTAGGTCCAGGCCCTCTGATTTGATGACCACTTTCCTGATCAGAGGCTTAGCCACAGCTTTTTCTTCAGCCCCCTGGTGGCAAGGCCACTACGGGTTATGATATTAATACCTGGTCCCTTGTTCTAAGGCTCCATTGTAACCCTTTCCACATTCTGTGTAGGTGTTTGTTGTTTCTCCTGCATCTTGGCCATCAAAATCGGGCAGTCCTTGATCACTTGGTCCAGCTGCCTGAAATACCTGCAGGATTGCCTTGTAGGGTTCGAGCAGTCCCTTACAAAGTGACCTATCTCCCCATAGTTATAACAGATTAGTTGGCCTCTTCCCCTACCTGTCCTTCCACCTCGGCCCCCTCCCCTACCCCCAACAGGGGAGCCCCTGATACTGGATGGGGTCCTTGGTGAAAAAGGATATGTCTGTACCCTATAGAGGTTTCCTCGGTCTATCAGAAGATCGTAAGTTTGGCAGTTCTACTCATCATGCCCCACAAACCTAAAAAACCTGCACCATTGTTTCTTAACCTCTGAAATACAAGTAGCAAGGCAAAGGCAGTGGTTGATGTCATGCAACCCCGTAGCGCGACAGTTTTCACACCATAGTGCCGGCCTACTTGGCCCCATAGCTTCTCTAGGGTGCAGTGGGCTAGGTCCTCCAGCCTGCATGTAGTCTGCTAATAGCAGGCAATTATCCTTGGTATGGCCATTCACCCTGCATCGTATGCACCATCTGTTAGGGTTAGCCTCCGCTCCTTGTTCCTTTCGTAGATTATGGATCTCCATGTGCATTGCTTCCAACTAGCCTTGTATCTGTTGTACACCCAACTGGGTTTCATCTCGTGGCGCAGCCTCCAACTTCATTGCTATCTCCAAGGCCTTCTCCTGCGACTCAATGTCTTGGTGGCCCATCGATATGTGTAGGTGGGGTAGCAGCATAGCAATGAACCACTCCACATGTTGCCTATCATCATACTGGAATCCTCCTTCTCTAATTACTATTTTCAATCATTGATCAGCTTCCCATACAGACTCAGATGGACCTTGTTTGAAATCTTTCAGGTCATTCGCTATCTGGGAGTAATCCTTAGGCTTCTTGAACTGTTGTTTCAAGGAGTTCTTAATGTCCTCAATGCTCGCATTTGCATGTTAGTCTAGGTACCCCATGTACCAGTCCAGGGCCCTTCCTTCAAAAGCAAGAGATAGCTACGCTCTTTTCACAGCATCGCTCACTACATTCTGCGCAATCCATACAGACCTTGCGACAAACCAGAACCGATCCATATCTTCGTCCCCCACGCCCTTGAAGGTGGGTAACTTCATCTGTGAAGTCATATCATCTTTTGATGGTGGCGGGGGTGATTTCTTGCCCTTACAAGGATTCAAAGATGGTGTTGATGGAGGGCTATGCATAGCAAAGTTGGTCATTGGACTGTAGACAGATCGATATCCCTCTTGATTAGTTCTGTAGTACTTACCATTGCGCTTTGTACCCTCACTTTGATCGGAGTTCATTCACTCGGTATGGCTGCACAAGATACTTTTATCGCACAATAATATTTTAATCACTAATGGCAAAGTTTGTAGAAACTTACCCCGAAAACCCTTGAAGAACCTCCGCTCCACTTCTGAGTAGGACACAAATTGTTTGATTGCAAATTTAGTCACAAATCCTCCTATCACATTGTCCACCCAATGATATAACGTGCGAGTAATGGTATTATCAATATTTTCCAACTGTCGGATCAGTTCCGGATTCCACTGCGTGACCCATTCATCTTTCCAACACTTCTGAAAATAGACCAGTCTTGCGAGCCACTCCTGCAACTCGATTGAAAAAGTTACAAAGAAAATATCGTATATTTCCAAGAAAATATACTTATTTTTCCACTCCTCCGTGGTTAAGTTCGTACTGCAATTTTCTTTTACAATGAATTCCTTAACTTTCTTTTCAAACCACTCATTGATTTATTTCTTTTCAGGCTTCCAATATGGCCTTGGCATTACCAAATATCTCTCTCAAAATGCTCCTGGTCCTAGCAACGGAACCATTTGGTGGCTCGAGGGGTCCTAACCCAGGTTCGGTGGTGAAGGTTTTCCAACAAACCCTTATACTACTGGCCCTTTCGATAGTGACCCGCTCGTGCAGGTCAAAGCCTCACCCGAAGCAGTATGGGAGGGTACTGGAACCAGGTTTCCGCACCCTAAAAGAGAGTAGGTAATAACGTAGGCTCGTAGTTATCAGATCTACACAGAAGGGTGATTCGCAGGTTTCTAGAATGTAACCAGACTATAGTTCTTATCAGATCTGCGCTAGCAAGTTCACATTCACGTGTGTATCATCAAGTACAACCATAAAACAACATAATCTCAGCTAATATTATCAACAAAAATAGTTCGCATTCGTTAACAGATATGCAATCAGTAAGTACAACAATAGTCACATCATAGTAATATACTAAATGTAGATACTTTCATACCACAGAGATAAAATAGACAAGTTCTCAGCTTAATCAGACAATGTATTAATTAGAGCAGATCCAGATAACATCACATGTTTAAGCAATACTTTGCATATATTACGTATCAAAATCCTCTTACATTCCCCAATTACCACCTGCACACACAGCCAGCAGGGTCCACACACAAGAGGACAGAGAATCTCCGTGCACACAGCCAGCAGGAGTCCTAACCCAAACAACCCAACCCAAGATCTAGCAATTCGTACTTCGCATCAATCTCTATTCATTCTCTACCTATCGAATAAAAAAGGTTCAACTATTTATACTACTTTAGCCTACACATCCAATGGTCTGAAAATCGTGGTTTGCGGACTCTTGGTCTACCCTTGACCCGCTTACAATGCATTAGGGGCTTTGACCCACCCCAAAACCCCTGCGTTAGACTAAAAATAATAAAAAATATACAAAAATGGACCAGATTCACAGCTTTGTAGGAGACCCTATTGAAATTATGTGGCCTTTTGAATGTGATATGAATGTGGCAAAATGTGAATATGAATGTATCCCCCGCCCCGTCCCCAAAACTGATGGTATTGGAAATTTTGTGAAATGAGGAAAAGAAATGTTTTTTCCAAAAATTATCATTCTAGCTTTTTAAGGAATTCTATGGTAAAAAGTTAGAAAATGACATACCTTAACTTACCCTTTGGAAATGGATGATCTACATGTGTGGTGGCTGCAAAATTTTGATCATAATCTTCTTCATGTGGTTGTACAAGTTATGTATAAAAGAGTCAAGATGACTTTTTATTGCTTCTACTAAAACTGTTGAAATTGTTGCAAAATGGTGGCTGCAAAATTCTGATCATAATCTTCTTCATGTGGCTGTACAAGTTATGTATAAAAGATTCAAGATGAATTTTTATTGCTTCTACTAAAACTGCTGAATTTGTTGCAAAATGGTGTTGATTCTGCAGTTGTCCTCTGATTCTATAGTTGCAGAATGGTGTTGATCTGTTGTGGTTGCATATATTCTTCATTTGCTTCAAAATGCTGAAAATGATAGTCTTAATGTCTTCAAAACTCGTTGGCATAATTCTTGCTATGTGAATATATGTTCTAATGCCGAACATAGCAGGAACTTTTTGACTTAGTGGCCATTAATGGATGCCACTAGTCAACACGAGAACTCTCTCCATTGATGACAATGAGAGTCAAGATGTCCAAACACATCTTGCTAGGTACGAATAATTTTGCTATTGTTGAGTACATAGAAGATCCGATGAACAAGGGACATTAATGTATTCCCATTGTTCGTCAGTGAGAAGACCTGCCATTAAGGCATCCAAGCCTCAAGGTGTTTTTGTAAGGATTTTATACTCAAAGGACTATGGACTCAATAATTTTCATTGAAGCAAGGATTATTAGCGAAATGAAAATAATAGGAGAAGGAAAATGGAAATGGATGATGAAAATGGAAAATAACAATGGGCAATGAGCATGTAAGTGAGATTTTTGCTTTTATTTGTGGGTTAAGAGTAGAAAAAGAGTAATGGAAAGTGTATGTAAATAAAAATGAACAACTCACTCTTGCTGGGAAAATAATTGTGGCTTGATTTTAATTGCTTGGTTGGATTTATAATTCAAAAGGGAGGAAAGGTAATGGTCTTGATGGATATGGACATGGACTTGTTCTTATGATTCTTATGAAATTGGTCCTTTGAAGACCAATTGTACCATAAAATTGGTTTTCTTCAATGATTATTCGATCATCCCAAACCCGCAAAAAAAACTTGACATAAAGAACATAAGTGTGTTAAAAAAGAAATGGCCAATTCCTCTTTGATTCTTATGCAAAAATTTGAATGTAAAAATAAAACAGATTAAGGAAAATCAAGTGTTATATTTAGTCCAATTCATGATACTGGTAACAATCCATTTTTAAGAAATAGCCATAAAAAATAAATCAACTCCCTGTTGTCGGATGACTTCATGCAATGTGCTTAGTAATATGATTAGCATCACAAAGATTCGTTGTGTCTTGCAAGTTAAAGCTTCATAGAGACATACACAACAATAATATTTTTAATGCTAAATATTGAGAAATCATCTAAATAATCTTCCAATTGTTCTGCAAGTCATTATTAAATCTGTCAAATTGAATCATCATCTGTGTTGCAATTTTTCTTTTTTTTTATAGGATAATGTTTTTGGAGATTTCAGGATCCCAATTAAATCTATATATATATATATATATATATATATATATATATATATATATATATAATGATGCAATTGATGGATAATCTATTATGTTGGAAAAATGCCAAGTGGAATTGAGCATGTGAAATTTGTCACAACTCTTGTTGAGTCTCAAATCTGCATCTTTCTTATACACCTTTCTAGACCTTTTTCATTCACCTGGACCTTCTAAGTCATCAATATCATTACATATTAATTGTAAAAGATCATTTAAAATGGTTTTTAACTATGTTTTGTGTCTGATGTTTGATTTAGATTTTTGCTCATTTAGCTGTGGAATCTTGTCACTTTCCTCAGCTACTGCAACTTTTCGTAGCCATTTTGTTAAAGTCTATATTGCAGGTGTCTTCAGGCAAATCGAGCCACATGGGAAAGTTAGAAATGACATGGACATGGATCATGTCCTATTGGCTCAGTCGAATTCACCTAAGAAGGTTGTGGTCAAAGGTGGCCAAGTGGTGGTCAACCGAAGAGTCCCACGGTGACAGAACTCTGTTTCTCATAACGTGAAGATTTACGTGGCCATTTCTAAATCACGGGAGACATATCAACACCTGTAAATGGCTCCATAAGCCGAATCCAACAGCCACTCTCCATAGATTTAATCCTCAAGGCGGCCATAATGCTAGATCTCTGGACGTGATGGTTCACGTGTCTTCTATCAGCGCAGACTTTAGGGAATTAGTTATATCACCCTATGTTATAAATAATGCGTTCTCATACGCATAATAGTTAGCTCTGTAATGTAATTGCGTCGCCATTGTGCTGTGACATTATTTCTCTGTTATGACCGCATTTTAATATATGAGAAGACTCTGTTCATAAGCATAATTCGTATTTGAAAGCTGCTTCCCGAGGTTTGTGCAGAGGGCCCCTGCACACGCTGAGGTTTTGTGTATTACTGTATAGTTTCATGCTTCATTTCTTTACGTTCATTGTGCCATAGTCATTCACGTGTATATAGATTACATCTTTCATGGTATTTACATTTCATCTTTGTCCATAATCTTTCATGCTTTACATTTTACTTCTGTCCATAATCTTTTATGTTTTATATTGTTGTTAACTGATCAGTGTTTTTGTTCCAGATTACAATAGGCAGCCCGGGCATTTGCACATCATTTTATAATGACTAATGACATGGAATCAATATTGTCCTTTTGCTGATTTATTTTTCTTAGTTTTTAATTCCAGCACTGTTTTGTTTATTTCAGTCTAGAACATTTGCTTCAGTAGTTAGATTAGATATTAAATTGCTCATGTCATTTTCAGTTACCTCCGAAAGCCATAGCGAAACTAATGGTGAGGGATTGAAGTATGAGTGTGTAGTTTGATATTAGTTTACTTTTCTGCAAGATAGATATTAAATTGCTCATGTCATTATCAGTTACCTCCGAAAGCCATAGCGAGACTAATGGTGAGGGATTGAAGTATGAGTGTGTAATTTGATATTAGTTTATTTTTCTGCAAATTAGATATTAGATTGCTCAAGTTGTTTATGATTACCTCCGAAATCCATAGCGAGACTAATGGTGAGGGGTAAGAATATGAGTTGATGTAATTTGATTTTAGTTTTATTTTACTTGCAATCTTTTCTTTGAGTACAGTTTCTTTTGTGTTTAGACAGCAGCAAGGGTAATGGTTTTCATGATCAATAGTTCACTGTTTGTTTAACTAGAATAGTGGCACATTTTCATTTCCTTTTAGGAACTAATTTTATCATTGTATGTTTCAAAATCCTTATGAAGCTTGAAGTTTAGTAAATCATTATAAAGGACATCATTGCCTTGAACAATCATAACCATACTTGTCTTTTATAATTTCCATCTCACATTAGGAAACCAACTAAGATAAAAAGGAAAAAAAACCAAAAACGACAAAAAGTAAGAGATAGGTTACCTTGCACATATAGTGCGCCACACTTCTTCAACTTACGAATCCCGGATTGACAAATTAATGTAGCAATTTAGGACACACTAAATTGACCAAACATTTTGGCGCCATTGCCGGGGAAGTGTAACTAGGTAGCCAATTTCTTTAAAAAAAAACAATAAAAAGAAGGGAAAACTTGATAACTTCTTGAAGTATGCTCTCCTCTTGCACCTAGTGTGATCTAGAGGATCAGAAAAGAGAGTTATTGGTTCAATAATTTCTTAAGTATGCTCTCTTCTTGCACCTAGTGTGACTTGGAAGATCAGAAAGAGAATTATTAGCCCAACTTAAAAATAAAAAAATGACATGCATAGAGCAAGAGATTCTAGGGGAAGGTTTATAGCTAGAGCCAAGAGTTCGATTTTTACAACTCCATCTTCTTCAAGGCATAGACAAGATTCACCACCATCTACCCCTAGCCTTAAGATTCTTGGAATTCAAGGAGCAGCTGAATTAGAGGATTCTCCTACACCACCTACCAAATCTCATTTAGAAAAGGATCCTTTATTTACTTCTACAGGAGAGTATATTGTAATCAAAGAAGTAGAATCACCTAAAGAAGAAAAGGAAGAGACTCCCTCTCATCCTCCCTTGATAGAAGAACCAGAGGACTTTGAGGACTCTAAAGAAACTATCATGGCAGAGGAAATAATAGATGGATTCGGAGGTAGAGGTAGAGGTAGAGGAGGAAGAAACAATGGAGACAACAATGGTAGAGGTGAAGGTAATAATGGAAGAAATAGGGAAGGAGACAACTTGTTTGGATTCCCTATAGTTGATGAGGAAACTCATACAACGATGAAAAAAATCTCACCATCTGTCCTCCCTAACTTTTATGGATTGCGAAGTGAGGATCCTGAAACATTTCTGTTTGAGTTTGAAGTCGTGTGCCGAACCTATGACTATATGGAAGACTCTAAAAAACTCAAACTGTTTCCTTCAACATTGAAGGGAGCCGCTTTGAAATGGTTCATGGGATTAACCACCCAATCTATTAGGACTTGGAATGATATGAAACAAACATTTTTGGATAGATACTTGGATTATTGTATGCCCACCAATCACAAGGATGAGGTATTCAAAATGGTGCAAAAAGAAGATGAAAATTTGGAAGATTTACTTGAAAGATTTCAATACAACTTAAAAAGAGAAAAAATGAGCAATTTAGATGAAGAAAATTTGAAAGCCATCATATTAAAAGCCATTAGAGATGAATGGATAGATATTTTAAACATGATGGGGAAAGGAGACATTTCTCAACTTCCACTTCGTGACATAACAGAACTATGTGTCCATCTCTCAAGAGGAAAATTTAAAACAGGAAAAGGGCCTAGGGATCCTTCTCTTATCAGGGCTAACAAATCTGCAACTGGATCAGTAAGTAGGGTAGAGATTGGCAATATGCTTTATGAATTCAAAACTGATATCTTAGGGAGCCTTAGTGAACAACTAGACACCCTTAAGTAAGCAGAAACAGATGCTCTAGCCATCTTTTGTCCGAAATGTAGGAAGAAACATGCTTTAAGGGAATGTCCCTTGGATGCAAAAGTTGTAGAAACATGTATGATTTTCTCAGAGAATCATGAGAACAAGGATTGTCCTTCAATTCCTGGACTCAAAGCTGTCTTTCAAGAAGACCAAAATTCAGTAGAATCTCTCTATTTTGTTGCATGAAGACCTTGGCAGGGAAAACAAACTCAAGGGTTTAATAATCCTATGAATCTTCAAACCCCACCAAATTGGAATCCTTGGCAACAACCTTGGCCCCAACATCAAAATCCATATCAACCATGGGTACAAGGGATGCAAAATCCTTATGGGAGATTTGCTAAATTTTATCAATATCCCCCATCTTTTCAAAATCAACAAGCTCCACAACTTCCAAACCCAAATCCACAACTTTCATTGCCATTTCCACAACAACAACCTTCTCAACAAAATCCAAATCCTCAACTCATGCTTCCATACCAACAAAAGACAAATCAACTTCCAGCTCAGCCATTGCCAAATCCTAACAATAAAAATCCTCATAATACTTACATGATAGAAGGACAACAATTTCCTACCTATATGATTGTTCCTCTCAATGATGTACAACTCGGATCTGGTAGAGTTTTAGAAAAACCTTCTATAGATGACCAAGAGCAAGATACCTCTGAGGAGGACTCTCTTGAAGCCAATAAGGGTTCTGAGGAAGTATCTCTTCAAAACTCAAACATTCAAAAAGAGAAAGAAAAGTTAACACCCACAACTCCTATAGTTGAGCAACCTGCATCTTCATCTACACCTCCTTTTCCTGAAAGATTACAAATTGACAAGGGGGTGGAAAAACAAATCTTGTTGCCTAACTATGATTTTCTAGATGAATTAAAGAATGTTTGTATCAATATTCCCTTGCTACAATCCATTCGAGAGATTCCTATTATAGCAAAAATAATAAAGGAGTTGAGTCTCAAAAGACCAGGGAGGAAACTAAAAGACACAAGAAGAATCCACCTAGTAGGAAAAATTGCAGATATCATGATGGGAAAAATTACCATGCAGAAGTATGTAGATCCAGGAAGTCCAATTGTCAAGACACATATAAATGGGATAGAAATTATAAACACATTGATTGACTTAGGGGCTGCTATCAACATTATGAGTAGACAGACTATGGACCAGCTAAAACTTCCTAACCTTCTTTTTACACCTACTTTACTGCAACTTGCAGATCGATCAATTATTAAACCAGATGGTGTATTAGAAGATATTTCAGTCTCCTTAGATTCTTGGGAATATCCGGTAGATTTTATGATTTTGACTCCCAAGAGTAATTTAGGAGGGCACCCACTTATCTTAGGAAGACCTTGGCTAGCCACAGCTGATGCTTTCATTAGTTGTAGATTTGGGGATATGTACATTTCTAATGGTAATTCGACAAAGAAATTCAATTTGTATCCTCCAGCAAAAGCAATCACAGAAGTAGGAGACAATGAATGGGTTGATGATGAGGATATTATACAACCTGTTCTTACCATTTCTGAAATCAGTGAGGATAGTCAAATTCTGAACACATTAGAAAATTTTGAGACATCTTCAAAATATGACCCCACACAATTTCAGTTGGAATCTAACATTGAATATTTATCATCAAGACAAATTTCTCTTTACTCTATGGAAGAGTTTGGTAGTTCTACCATTGAGATTATTCCAGAAAAAACATTGAATATCAACAAAAATTTGGAAAAGTCACAACAGGAAGAACTAACCAAAATCTTGCAAAAACATTCTACTGCATTTGCATGGGAGTATACTGATATGAAAGGTATTGATCCTAAGACCTGCATTCATCATATCTATATTGAGGAAAACAGTAGACCAATCAGACAACCTCAAAGAAGGATGAATCCAAATCTTAGGGAGATAATGAAAGAAGAGCTCCAAAAATTACTCAATGTAAACTTCATTTATCCAATTTCAGATAGCCGATGGGTTTCCCCTTTGGTTATAGTACCTAAAAAGAATGGTAAATGGAGGGTATGCATTGATTAAAGGGAATTGAACAAATCAACTTTGAAGGATCACTTTCCTTTGCCTTTTATCGATTAGGTATTAGATACATTAGCAGGTAAAAAGTACTTTTCATTTTTGGATGGTTTTAGTGGCTATAATAAAATTCAGGTAGCACCTGAAGATCAAGATAAGACCACATTCACCTATCCATGGGGAAATTTTTCCTATCGAGTACTTCCTTTTGGGTTATGTAATGCACCCGCAACATTCCAAAGAGCAGTACTAGGAATTTTTTCTGATCTAATCCATGATTGTGTAGAGGTTTATATGGATGATTTTACAGTTTATGGTAATTCATTTGAAGAGGCATTAGAAAATTTGGAAAAGTTCTTATAAGATGCAAAGAAACAAACCTTTCATTAAGCCATGAAAAATGCTTTATGATGTTTACTGAAGGGATTGTTTTAGGACATCATATTTCAGGAGATGGGATTAAGGTTGATAGATCAAAAGTTGAAGTCATCTCCAAGTCGCCTATTCCAAATTGTCAAAGAGATGTTAGAAGTTTTCTAGGATTTACTGGTTACTATAGAAGATTTATAGAAAACTTCACTAAAATAGCATCTCCACTCTTCAAATTGCTTACAAAAGATTGTGAATTCAAATGGGATCCTGATTGTCAATCAGCTTTTGAAACTTTGAAAACAAGAATATCTGAAGCACCTATCTTGAGAGGATCAAATTGGAAACTCCCTTTCCATATTTCTACAGATGCTTCAGATACAGCTCTAGGAGCTGTGTTGGGTCAAAAAGATTTAGTTCCTTATGCCATTTATTATACCAGTAAAAATTTGACTCCCACAGAGTTGAACTATACTGTGACTGAAAAAGAGTTTTTAGCCGTTGTTCATGCAATTAATAAGTTTAGACATTATATAACAGGCTATGAAACTTTTATTCATACTGATCATTCTGCAATTAGATATCTAATGAAAAAACCTGTTACTAATGGCAGAGTGACAAGATGGCTCCTACTTTTGCAGGAATTCAATATTACTGTGTTGGATAGACCAGGGAAACAAAATACAGTAGCTGATTTCTTGTCTAGGATTCAGAATACTAAAGAAGATTCTCCTGTAGAGGATAAGTTTCCTGATGAATACTTGTTTGCAGTAACTACTAAGACTCCTTGGTATGCATATATTGCTAACTATTTGGTTACAGGGAAACTGCCTCCACATTTATTTCCAAGTGAAAAAAGAAAGATTATTCAGGAGAGTTCAAAATATTCATGGATTTCTAACGAATTGTTTAAAACAGGGCCAGATCTTGTGATCAGAAGATGTGTCAGGGAAGATGAAATGCATGATATCCTTAAGGCATGTCATGATGAACCATGCGGTGGAAACTTTGCTGACAAAAGGACAGCCTATAAAATCCTCTCTTTAGGATATTGTTGGCCTTCCCTCTTCAAAGATGCAAAACAATATGTCAAAAGGTGTGACAACTACCAAAGAGTAGGGAAACCTACCCTTTCAAATGAAATGCCATTGCAACCACAGGTACTCATTGAACCCTTTGAAAAATGGGCTTTAGATTTCATTGGACCTATTAATCCACCATCTAAGCAAAAGAAGTATATATTGGTTTGTACCGATTATGTTACTAAATGGGTAGAAGCCAAAGCATTAGTGTCTGCTACTGAAAATTCAGTTGTTAATTTTCTTTATGAGGATATTTTTACTCGCTTTGGTGTTCCAAGAGAAATTGTGACAAATCAGGGAAGCCAATTCACATCCAACTTGGTGGAGAAGCTGATGGAAGAATACAAAATCAAGCATAGAATATCTACTCCTTACTATCCGCAAGAAAATGGTCAAGTGGAATCTACAAACAAATTTCTTGAAAGTATCATCACCAAAACTGTTCATCTACATAGAAGAGATTGGGCGAAAAGGCTTTCTGAAGCCTTGTGGGCCTACAGAACTACATGGAGAAATACAACAGGACATTCTCCCTATGAACTTGTTTATAGGAAAGAAGTCCTGCTCCCCATTGAGTTCCAAGTCAAGACCTTCAAGATAGCAGTTCAGTTGGGGATGGATTTATCAGAAGCTCAAAAGCATAGAATGGAGCAGTTGAATGAGCTAGATGAGATCAGACAAGAGGCAATTCTAAGAACTGATCTAGTTCAATATCAAAGAGCTAAAAGGCATGACAAATACATCAAAAAGAAGAAGTTTCAAGAAGGATATTGGGCATTGTTATTTGATTCCAAGTTTAAAGATTTTAAAGGAAAATTTCAGACTCATTGGCTTGGGCCATATGAGATTGACAAGATCTTTAGCAATGGAGCGGTAATAATCAAGACCATTGATGAATTTCAAACTCCTCTTATTGTGAATGGCCACAGATTAAAAGTCTATCATAAGCCACTCTCAAAAGAGGAATTTGTCAAAATGTTTCAAGAAAATTATGCAATCAGGCTGGTACAGAAGAATTCTTCTTCTCCACCAGCCTAGCCTTTGTTCTTTTCAGTTAAAAAAAAAAAAAATTGTATAAGCCTGAAAACCAATCATTGATTGGCAATCTTATACAGAAAATGTAGGGTGAAAATCAGGGACACCTGACACCCTATATTTTCCAAAAAAAAAAATCTCTCTTTCATTTCACAAGTTTTGTGACCACCCACTCCATTCCATTCCACTTCATTCCACTTCATTTCACTCCACTTCATTCCATTTCACTTCATTTCATCTATTTCATTTCATTTCACCAATAAAATTTTCTTTCATGACCATTTTCATTCAGTCAGTTATCATCCATCTATTTCCATTCACCCAAATAATAGTTGTGTCAGTTTCCGCAGCTGACACCTATTTCCGCAGCCGGAAGCAGATTCTGCAGCTACCACTCGGTTTTTCAAAAAAATGTACAGCTAGATGTTAGTTCAACAATCATGAAATCAAATGCAGGTATGAAGACATATTATGAAGACATGGGGCATTCAAGATATCAATGAGGAGCAACTAATTGAAGACCAATGAAAAATGGCAAGAATTCCAATGTATGAGTAAAAATTTATTTCAAATGGCATTCAAGCACATTTTTACATAGTTATAAACCATAGCTCCATTATATGCAATGATTGTGTTGACAAACTCCGTAACCATTCCACGATCTCTATATGATCCTCCCACAATCCTTGCATTCATTTTCAAACGGTCCCATAATCAAGCCTCTGATCTTCACTCATACTCCGATACTCCACCTGTGATGATGAAACGTGGTTGATTTGACTACGGCTTCTTTCAGCCACATAAAATCTGTAGCCGTTTCATAAACGTGCTTACATTTACTCTGCAGCCACCCAAATTTAAATAACTGTCGGATGCGTTATACTCCTCCTACTGTTCTATTGATCTCACAGCGGCATTTCCACCGTGCTCACGTAACCCTTCTCTGTTCCGCTTCACCCCATTTTGTTCTCTGTTACGCTACATTCCATATACCCATTCTTTGATATCCGCCTACAGTCATTGGTCTCCTCCATAAATCGTGCTCATTTCCGCTCATTCAGCTGTCTTACCTCCATTGAACCCTCCTCACGCAGACAAGTTTTAAAGAGCAGAAAGAATGATGGGTAAGTTGTTGAGAACAGAACCAGAAGGACCTAAATTCATGGAAGGATACCCGCAAGTCAGAGATATATTGAAAAAGGAAAAGTGGCTTCGGTTCATCCAAAAGTTTAGAGGCTACCATAAAGAGGTGAAAAAAGCTTTTGCAAGGTCTTTCAATGGTCTGGAAGTAGAAATTGGGGACCTCAAATTTACGGTGAATGAGGAATCCATAGCATCTGCTACAGAACTCCCTCAAGAAGGTGAACGCTGGTTCAAGAACAAAAGCATTAGTGATGAAGTCTGGAGAGTGATCCTACGTAACCCAGGTATGGATGTAACTATTTTTAAAAAGGGAATTCCTGTTCATGCTTTGAAAGAAGAGTGGGCCACTTTACTGTTGGTCATTCAAAAATTTATCACCTGTGAGGGCCGTTTGGGTCAATGTACATGTATCATACCCGATTGCTGATGAATTTTCAAGACAACCAGACCCTCAATCTGCCATACTTTTTATTAAATAGTTTGAAGAAGATGTCTGTGACCATCCAGAAGCATCTAGGGGACGTAGAACCACATTTGTATCACCATGGTCTTGTGAAAATTTTGATTGAATAACAGTTAAAAGAGAAAAAGGACACATGGGAACAATTTTTTATTAGAAATTTCTTTGAAGAACCCCAAGAAATTCCTGAAGGCAGTACATCAAGAAGGAGTAGGAGAAAGAGAACAAATGATGAAACTCAAAGCACTCCTACTACTACAGTTGAAAGAACTAGTAGAGAAGAGAGACTGTCAAAAAGAAGGAAGGAAGAAACCAAGGGTAAAAAGCCAATAACATCAAAAGAGAGAAAAAGCATTGAAGCTATGCATCAAACTCCTTCCTCAGAAGAAGATCATCAAGTGTTATCTGAGAGACTAGTTCACCTTCAGGAACAGTCATCTATGGCCAAAAAGAGGGGAAAAGAAAAACAAAAAGGAAAAGATAGTGGTCCACAGCGTGTAAGAAGAAGTTCCAGGCTTAAAGGGAAGTTGAGGAAAACACAAATGAAAGGACCCCATTTTATTGATTTGGGAGAAGAAACATCTGAACAAACTCCAGCTGGCCATAGTCCATCTCATTCTCAGTCAGACATTGAACATAGTCCACTGCATTCTCAGTCAAATGTTGACATGAGTCCTTTTCAGCCAGATTTTGAAGTCAATTCTCCTCCACGGCATTTTGGGGATAGCCCAATGAAAATGACACCCGAGATAGACCCAAAGCAGCATGAAGTATATGATTATATAGAATCTTTAGAAAGAGCAGCCACAGGTCCCAGCACTTCATCCACTTAGCCTCACACAGCAAAAGAAGATCTAGTCCAATCATTGAAACAAGAAGTCTTTGAGTTGGAGGTTTTAAATAGACACATTAAAAATGAAAATGAGGCATTGAAGGAACAAAGCAAATTGGACAAGATCATTCATGACAATACCATGCTACATCTGGGACTATGGCAGAAAAAGAATAGGAAATTGAAGAAGAAATGCCAGAAGTTAAGTAGAGCACTGATTAATATCAAATTCAGATGCTTGATGAAAAAGCCCAGGATGTTAGCAGCACCAAGGAAGAGGAGGAGAGGACTGGATGTATTGGCTGAAGTGTCAAGGCATATGAATTGAAGAAGGATTATCAAAATTTTGGTTGCATGAGGACATGCAACACCTTCACAGTGGGGGTATGTTGAGTCTCAAATCTGCATCTTTCTTATACACCTTTCTAGACCTTTTTCATTCACCTAGACCTTCTAAGTCATCAATATCATTGCATATTAATTGTAAAAGAGCATTTAAAATGGTTTTTAACTATGTTTTGTGTCTACTGTTTGATTTAGATTTTTGCTCATTTAGTTGTGGAATCTTGTCACTTTCCGCAGCTGCTGCAACTTTCCGCAGCCATTTTGTTAAAGTCTATATTGCAGGTGTCTTCAGGCAAATCGAGCCACATGGGCAAGTTAGAAATGACATGGACATGGATCGTGTCCTATTGGCTCAGTCGAAATCACCTAAGAAGGTTGTGGTCAAAGGTGGCCAAGTAGTGGTCAACCGAAGAGTCCCACGGTGACAGAACTCTGTTTCTCATCACGTGAAGATTTTCGTGGCCATTTCTAAATCACGGGAGACATATCAACACCTGTAAATGGCTCCATAAGCCGAATCCAACAGCCACTATCCATAGATTTAATCCTCAAGGTGGCCATAATGCTAGATCTCTAGACGTGATGGTTCACGTGTCTTCTATCAGCGCAGACTTTAGGGAATTAGTTATATCACCCTCTGTTATAAATAATGCGTTCTCATACGCATAATAGTTAGCTCTGTAATGTAATTGCGTCGCCATTGTGCTGTGACATTATTTCTCTGTTATGACCGCATTTTAATATATGAGAAGACTCTGTTCATAAGCGTAATTCGTATTTGAAAGCTGTTTCCCGAGGTTTGTGCAGAGGGCCCCTGCACACGCTGAGGTTTTGTGTATTACTGTATAGTTTCATGCTTCATTTCTTTACGTTCATTGTGCCATAGTCATTCATGTGTATATAGATTACATCTTTCATGGTATTTACATTTCATCTTTGTCCATAATCTTTCATGCTTTACATTTTACTTCTATTCATAATCTTTTATGTTTTATATTGTTGTTAACTGATCAGTGTTTTTGTTCCATATTACAATAGGCATCCCGGGCATTTGCACATCATTTTATAATGACTAATGACATGGAATCAATATTGTCCTTCTGCTGATTTCTTTTTCTTAGTTTTTAATTCCAACACTATTTTGTTTATTTCAGTCTTGCACATTTGCTTCAGTAGTTAGATTAGATATTAAATTGCTCATGTCATTTTCAGTTACCTCCGAAAGCCATAGCGAGACTAATGGTGAGGGATTGAAGTATGAGTGTGTAGTTTGATATTAGTTTACTTTTCTGCAAGATAGATATTAAATTTCTCATGTCATTATCAGTGACCTCTGAAAGCCATAGCGAGACTAATGGTGATGGATTGAAGTATGAGTGTGTAATTTGATATTAGTTTATTTTTCTGCAAATTAGATATCAGATTGCTCAAGTTGTTTATGATTACCTCCGAAAGCCATAGCGAGACTAATGGTGAGGGGTAAGAATATGAGTTGATGTAATTTGATTTTAGTTTTATTTTACTTGCAATCTTTTCTTTGAGTACAGTTTCTTTTGTGTTTAGACAACAGCAAGGGTAATGGTTTTCATAATCAATAGTTCACTGTTTGTTTAACTAGAATAGTGGCACATTTTCATTTCCTTTTAGGAACTAATTTTATCATTGTATGTTTCAAAATCCTTTTGAAGCTTGAATTTTGGTAAATCATTATAAAGGACATCATTGCCTTGAACAATCATAACCATACTTGTCTTTTAGAATTTCCATCTCACATTAGGAAACCAACTAAGATAAAAAGGAAAAAAAACCAAAAACGACAAAAAGTAAGAGATAGGTTACCTTGCACATATAGTGTGCCACACTTCGTCAGCTTACGAATCCCAGATTGACAAATTAATGTAGCAATTTAGGACACACTAAATTGACCAAACAACTCTCTCAATTGATTTTTTAATTTTTTTTTTATTATTATTTTTTTTTAATCATGAGATACATATGTGTCTAAAATCAAATTTATTAAGTCAAATTCGACTCTTAAACCACATGTCATGTGGAGCAGATTTTTTTATTAACTTGGATTCTTCTGCTTTCAACTTTCCATGTTTAAACAGTTCAAAACAAATCGTTTTTTCCTCACGCAATCTACAAAATGGAGCTCCGAAGAACCTTGAATTTCTCTCAAATGGCTATGAATTTCAGAAAATTGTTACATGGTTACTTAATTCACCCCATTCCCGAAAAAACCCAAGTTTTATTTTTTCCTAATTCTCCTTGGTTTGCTCCGAAAATGTGTTTAAAAATCGGGTATTTTTAATAGTTACGCATTTCTAACAATTTCGTTTTCTGGCAATTACTTCTGCAACAAAATAAAATTGTTGTGGTTTGATTTTTTATTTGTAGATTTTGATGTGTAATGGCTTGTCTCTCATAGCGAATTTCAAATAGATCACCCTCATTCCAATTACCTGCAATGGAATATGCAATCTTCTCTTCATCAGCAATCTGCAATCTTCTCTTCATCAACATTTTCTTCATCTGATACACTTTAATTGTCTATCTCTACAATTGAATCTGCAATCTTCTCTTCATCAGTGGTTTCTTCATCCGATACACCTTCTTTTTCTATCCCTGCAACTTTTAAATTCGATTTCTAATAACTGCTGCTTGAGGAAGATCAAATATGGAAAATAGAAGGTTCATTTTTTATTGCAGTGCGTGGGTCTTTGTGTGGATTGAAGGCCTACACATATGTGTAAGGCCAAGCCAAAGGCTGGCCTTACACATATGTGTGGGCCTCCTTTCCATCGATTTTTTTTTTTTTTTTTTTTTTTTTTTTTTTTTTTTTTAAAGAAAAATTGTGCACATGCAATTCAATAAATTAGAAAAATATTGAGAGGGTGAAAAACATTTAAAATTTGTAGAACCAAAAAAAAAAAAAAAAAAAGATCATGACTCAAACGACAATTTTCAATAAAATTGTAGATCAATTTCCAGCAAAATTTTTTAACGAATTTTTGAATTTTAATTTTTTAATTGACTGATCTGATTTTCTGATCTTCCAGGTCGCAACGAGGCACGGGAAGAGAGCATACTAGTCATTTTTATCAAATAAATTCATATTTTCACACAAATTTTATTTATGATGGTGATAAAAAAACAAAGTGACTCTTACTACGTCACTGAAATTTATTCAAAATGAATTAATCAACAAAAAAAAAAAAAAACTAAAATTCTAACTTTTTAGTTTTATTTTTCCTACCTATCTAAAAAAAACTATATATATATATATATATATATATATATATATATTTATTTATTTATTTATTTTTAAGTATATTCATGCTTCCAATGAAGCCATTTACAGATTAGAATCTTTGAAATATTCATATCCAAACTTGAAAAATGTACCTGATTGTTTGTAAGGATATGAAAAATCGTATCTTTTGATTTGCCGCAAGGATCTCTTGAAGAATTGATTAATGTTGTGGCGCAATCGCTTTTTTATACCATTACTCAATATAGTCTTTGGGTTTCATTCTAGATCCTCTGTCTATAATTGGTTAGTAAAAACAAAAAAATAAAATACACTCTAGACTAAAAGCTAGTTCCTATGCACACTTCCCCAGCAATGGTGCCAAAATGTTGGGGCAAAATAATTGCCTATCATTTAATTTGTCAACCCGGGGGTTTCGTAAGCTTGTGAAGCATGTGTGTACTGTATGTGCTAGAAATTATCTTTCAGTTTAGATCAATCTAACAACAGAATAATGAAAACCAATTCATCTAATCTATGAAATCAAATAATGAAAATGAAATTGAACTAACCTATGAAATCAAGTAATGAAAATAAATAAAGCAAATTCAAAAGAAAATATAGCGCGCGCAATCATACTTGCAGGAATTGAAATTTAAATTTAAGAAATCATTTCAAAACATATAAAGGAAAACAACTAATTTATTTTTAGTTACTCCAACATTCAATTATGAAGTGTGATCTTCTTGAGATAGTATTAAGTAACCAATTATACCTAATGAACTAGAAAACCAAGTAAAGTATGCAAAAGGTAACTCAGTAATTTCACTCATTAAACATTCAATCATTCAGTCTTGAAACATGATTAAATCAATGTCTTTGGAATGATTTTTAGGAATATCAGTGATGCAATTAAGTGAAGATCTGAAAGAAAAATTTGAAAGCATGTAAAACTCACTGTAAACAACTAATGTATATTTGACTTTCTGCAACATTCAATGTGAAGTATTACCCTCTTGAGATACTATGTGAGAAGTCAATTATGCCTTAGTCTCTAAATTCCTAGAAAGAAAATAACAAAGTGCAAAGTAAATTCAATCACTGTATGTATTAGACATTCAACCATTTAGTTTAGGATCATCATCTTGGAATGGCTTTTGAAAACATCCATTGACACAATTAATTGACAATTCTATTCTAAGAAAATGAATGACAAAATAGTAAGGAAACTAAGCAATTGTGTATTCTTATTACTTCAATCTTAATTCGATTTGAAAACAGAGTTATCTATCTTCACGAAATATTTTAGAAGAACAATGATTACACAGTTATTCGAAAACTAATACTAAGAAAACAAATAAGATTTAATCTATAAAAGCAAGTAAATCTCACACATTTTAGACAACTGATCTAAAAGTATGAGAGATGGTAAATCGAGATGCTCCATATGTACGCAAAACCAAATCAAAATTAAGAAAAATTCATGATTAAGGTGCCACAATCTAATTCTGTATTCAAAACTTAAGCATAACTCCAATTTTACACATGATTTGATAGAAGAAAGCTTCCCCTATTTATACTAAAAAATGAGAACGTATCTCATTAATGAGAGTCCATGAATCTCTCCCTATATCTCTAGAGTTACAATCCAAATATGAAGTGATAAGGCACATGTTTTCTTGGAGTTACAATAGAAATAGGAAATGAGACACATATCCTTATGATCCCATGATCTTCTCCATCCAAATTCGAATTTGGTCTTAGGAGGCCACAAAAGAGTCTTTTGGAAGCTTCTTTTTGACCTACACATGGCAACAAACTCATTCCACTTGTTAGATATAAGTATGTGCATATTATTTTCTAATTTTTAACCACAAATTCACTTAAAAATACTAAGAATTAATAAATTTTGGAAAAACTTAAATGTAACCCAATAGTGGTAATGGTAAGGTAAATGTAATGAAATGGAGGTGGAGTGAAGGTGATAATATGGAAATATAAGAGAAAATGTAATGAAAGTGAATGACAATTTCAAGGCCCAACAATGCCTATAATAAACTCCCTTAACCATGTATTGGAATTGATTTTTTGGGGAATTTTGTCTCCTTTTTGTGACAGGCTGGTAATTTTACAGATGTTACTTGTGTGTGATGAGTAATGGGTTTTTTATCCATAAGACACTGTCATGAAACCAAATGATGATGAGCTTAGCATATTATTCTTTCAAACCCTAGAAGTATGCAACCAGGGTGGCACACAAATAATCTTTAATTTGTGTGACATAGAATATCATGTTTCCACATTCCATTTATTTTCGACCAACACCCACTTCTTCAACATATCCCAGTTCTTATCCCATGTTATTTCCTCAATTTTCATTTATTGAATGTTGTGGAGGTGAACCTTGAGCTCTATGGTAGTAGACTTATCCAATCAAACTTTTATTCTAGGCTCTATGAGGGTCTCTTCAATTTGCATTTGTCCTCACCTCTGCGTCATTCTAAAATATTCTTCAAGCTCTTATCCTCTTAAGAAGTCCAACAGGTCAAAGTCAGAAAATTTAGGTTCAAACACTCAGAAAAGTTAGGAAGCTCTGCAAGTATTTGAACAAATATTAGATGCTCAAGTATAAGGATGGGTGAAAATGTAAACTTAATGAGTGTTTATTGCCATTAAATTTATTTCTCACTTCCAAATATGGTTGTCCCGTTAGTTTTAATTGAGCACTTATGTTTAAATATAACTCATATGGAGTGGGTGGTCATGTTGTCATGGTATTTTTGGCGATTATTTTTTTTAGTAGATTGGCCAAGACATTGGTACCAAAAATCGTGTCACCTTTGATAATCTTGTCAAGTTTGGAATGTTAGTCAAGTTATGCTTCTTTTTCGACTCTAAACAAATAATTATTTTGAAAACTTTGGACGAGTCTTCTCATTGAGTCAGGAGCTCCATCCATTTTGTATTGTTCTTGATGTCTGTATTGACACTCTTTTATTATTTCATATTGATGTCCTTTATTTCTCCTAGGAATTTTTGAATTATGATGTAAGCTTTGGTCCAGAATCATTCTTAAATATTCAACTTGTTCCATGATCCTTGCATGTGTTTTTTGTGATGAAATTTTCACTAGTACTTATTTTTTGGAGCAGTCAATTATGATACCAACTTTTAATAACTAATTATTTTATTACTAAAGATTAATAGTAATAGTAATTTAACTGATGAACTAGATATTGTTTTACAGTACAAACATCAAGAGGTTAGACTTCCACTAAGTGGTTTTTAGCCTAACCCATGCCACTGACGCCTCAAAGAATTATGAGTATAATGAGAGAGGGTGAGTTGGTATGATAGCTAATTTATCAATATATAAACAATTCAAGCCATATAAACATCAATCACATAAGAAACACATGAGAACACTAGGTGTACGTGGAAACCCTTAAAGGGAGAAAACCACATAACTTATTTGTATGAATACTTTTGTAGGCACCAACCTACTATTACATTATTTTACTATCACCAACCTAAATGGAACACCTATCCCCTAGTTTATAGACACAAACCTGAAGGATACATCGATCCCCTAATTTGTAATGAATCTATGTTCTTTTCTTCTTTGTTATTCTCAAATATATAAACTACTTGTTGCCCTATATTGTACAACTCTGACCACAAAAATAACTTAGATCTTCACAACCCTCCACACTTCTCTATGCTTTGTAATTATAGTTATACCAATGCACTTTGTTCACTACAATATTGATTTGATGCAAGGATTAAATATCATTTCTCCTCTCACATACTACATCAATCATCTTCATTTTAGCACTCAACCTCATTTTTTCCACCTAAGATAGCATCATTTTATGCAACCATAGACTTCACTACTTGATTTGGCACTATTTTCTATATGAGTTACCTACATAGATTAGATGTCTTGTCGGGTCAAGAATTGGTAACTCCACGAATAATGCATTCTATTAGGAAAACTATTAATATATATAAGGAGAGGGAGACTATTGGAATTCATATTCCAATGTTTCTTCATATTCTAATTTTTGTATTTAAAATGTTTACAATATTTTCCTAATCCCTAAATATTAGGTGTCAATAATCCCCCCCTTAATCTGAAGGGATGTTGGTGAGTCCAAGCATCATTCTAAATACTTCAAATTTTTATCTTCGAAGGGATTTGGTGAATATGTCTACAATCTACTCATTTGTGGAAAAATGGCATAGGTGAATACTCTTTGCCTCAACATGATGTCTAATAAAATGATACTTTGTATTTATATGCTTAATTCGATCATGGAAATTTCAGTTCTTGGTAAATTTTAATGCAGAAGTATTGTCAATCTAAATAAGAGTATAATGCACTTGATTCTCCTGAAAATATTCAATAATTTTCCTAAGCCACTCAATTTCCTTCATTGATTCTACAACTTCCACATGTTCTACCTATATTGTGGAATCCGTTGGAACAAATTGTTTTTGTGACCTCCTAGTGTTATTAAACCAGCTCCCAAAATAGAAGAAAAGAGAGATGAATGCATTAGAAATCAACCAATTCGAGGGGGAAAACTCATTTACATTACATAAATGAACAATTCTTGGATGATTCAAATGAAAAAACCTCCTTTCTATATATAGGAGGCCATGGGGTCACAATATAATCCTAGCCGACCTAACAATAATAATGTAAGGACATAACAATAACAATAATGGGGTTTTATAGGGCACACTAGTAACAATATTGGGACTACATGGGTATAACAATAACAATAAGGGTGATGCACTAACACAATAAGGGACTACATTGGTAATATAGGGACCTAACATGCCCCTCTCCTTCAAAAAAGTGTTTTCCTCAACGCTTTAGTAGCTCTGGATGCTTCTGTATAAAATTCTCATCCTCCCATGTGGAATCTTCAGTGGGTAAGTTCTTCCACTTGATGAGATACTCTGAAATTGATCTATTTCGTAGCTATCAAGTTCTTATTTCCGTGACTGCTTCAGGTTCCAATATGATTTTTCCTTCCTCATTAAGTTCTGGCAATATTGTTTGATCTGGAAGTGTGTCACCTATAACCTTCTTTAAGCATGAAACATGGAAAACTGGGTGCACTCAAGAAGAAGCAGGAGGCTCCATTTTGTATGCCATCATACCAATATTTTGCAATACCTTGTAAGGACCATAGTACTTTGGCGATAATTTATTATCTTTATTATCTTGATTGAGGTATACTTGTTTGTATGGTTGTAGCCGTAAAAATACCCAGTCTCCTACATCAAAACTTCTCTCGCTATGATGTTGATCTTCCTGTTGTTTCATTCAATTTTGTGCCAAATTTAGTGTATCCTTTAAGAGTTATAGAAATTGTTGTTGATGCTCGATGTGATCTTCCACTACTTGAACCTTAGAATTTTCTCTTAAATATGATGTGATGGACAATGGATGATGTCCATAAAGTGCCATAAATGGGGTCATTTTTGCTACAATATGGAAGGAAGTGTTATACCACCATTCAGCTAGAGGTAACCACTTGACCCATTGTGTTTGTTTATCAGATAAAAAACAACGAATATATCCTTACAAACATTTGTTCACTATCTCAGTTTTCCCATCGGATTGATGATGATAAGATGAGCTATGGGCTAGTTGAGTGCCCAAACAGTAAAATAATTCCATCCAAAAAATATCAGTTAAAATGGGATCTCTATCACTTACAATAATCTTTGGGTTTCCATGTAGATTTTGAATTGTTTCCATAAATGCAGTAGAAATTGTGCTTGCTTTAAATGGATGAGATAATGCACAAAAGTGTGCATACTTGGTAAGTCTATCAATTACCACCATGATGACACTCTTTCCTTTTGACTTAGGTAAACCTGTGATAAAATCCATTGAAAGCTCCTCCCAACATTGACTTGGAATGGGTAAATGATGTAGTAGACCTGGGGTCTTAATTGTCTCAAATTTATTTTCCTGGAAAACCAAACACTCTGTCACAAAATTTTGAATATTAGATTTAAGGCCATCCCAAAAAAAATATTTCTTCACCTTGTGGTAAGTTTTTAAAAATCTTGAGTGTCCTCCTATGAGAGAGGTGTGCAATTCCAAAAGAATATTTTGTTTTAGTTGGGAATTCTTAAAAATATATAAGCAATATTTGTACCATAAGGAATCATTTTTCCAACTAAATGTATCAGATGTACTAAGATATTGCTGCAAATTTTGAATAAGTGTCCATACTTCTTCTTCATTCTTCCATTCCTCCCTTGCTTCGGTTATCCAATCTAGTTGGATAATAGAAATGGCACAACCCAATGCTTCCACCTCCTCATCCTTTCTTGAGAGTGCATCTGCAACAACATTTAGCTTCCTTTTTTTGTATATGATTTCAAAGTCATAACCCAACATCTTTGTGACATATTTTTTTTGTTCTTTTGAAGAGAGTCTTTGTTCCAAAATGTGTTGAATACTATCATGATCATTTTTTACCTTGAAGTGTCTTCCCATTAGGTAAGGTCATCATTTCTTTAGTGCATGTAGTATTGCCAACATTTCCTTCTCATTAAAAACTTTATGTAAATACTTTCCTTTGATTGGATGACTTTAAAAAGAAATGGGTCTTCCTTCTTGCATTAAAACAACATCAATTCCATTTCCTAAGGCATCACATTCCACAATAAAGGTTTTTGTGAAGTCTGGCATAGATAAGACTGGTGCTAGGCACATTGCCTCTTTAATATGTTCAAAGGCCTTAGTTGCTTCAGGAGTCCATGTAAATTCATCTCTCTTTAATAATGTTTTTAGAGGTGTTACTATTCTCCCACAATTCTTAACAAACTTGCGATAATACCATGTTAACCTGAGAAATCCTCGCAACTTCTTTATGGTTGTGGTGCCTTTCCATTCCTTAATGGATTTATTTTTGCTAAGGTCTACCTTAACACCCTCCTGAGATGAAATATGACCCATATATTCCACCTCTTATACTCCAAAGAAACATTTGAAGGTTTTTTCATATAATTGTTTCTCCTCCAATAGTTTGAGCACCCTTTCAACATGTTGAACATGATCCTTCCAAGACCTGTTGTAGATTAGAATATCATCAAAAAATACTAACACAATTTTTCTAAGGAAGGGTTTAAAAATGGAATTCATCAACCCTTGAAATGTAGAAGGTGCATTGGTAAGGCCAAAATGCATGACCAAAAATTCATAATGACCCTCATGAGTCTGACCATATCTTGTAATGCATTGGTAGGAATTACCACTCCTCAAACTCTCAAGATAGAAGGAAATATAAAGAAGAAAAATGTAATAGTGTTGATTTATTCAGGTAGTACCCATAATTTTATTCATTGTAAGGTAGCCAAGGAATTGAATTGCTTCCTATACTTAGCACCAGAATGTCAAGTGATGGTTGCAAATGGAGGGACTAAAAATTTCTCTGGAAAATGTCATAATATCATTTAACCATGGGGGAATATGTATTGAATAGTCCAATTCTTTCCATTCCAATGGGAGGTGCTGATGTTGTACTAGGAGTAAAATGGTTACAATATTTGGGGACGATACCTTTTAATTTTCAAGAACTTTTATTGAATTTTTTTTCGGAAGGAAAGGAAGTTCAATTATGGGGTATTGTAGGGAAGCTGGGAAAGGTAATAAGCTCTAATGTCATGAAAAATATTATGAATAAATAACAATGAGGCGAAATTGCACAATTATGCTCACTAGAAGTTTCAAGATCAAAATCATATATTTCTCCAGATCTCCAAAAAGTCTTGGACAATCATTCTAAGGTGTTTGAAACTCCCAAAGTACTCCCACGTATTCATGATCATGATCATGCTATTCACTTGATTCCAGTAAGTTTTCCTCCAAACATTTCATATCTCCAAAAATATTTCGAACCAAGATCTAGAATTTTTACACGACGTTTCTCAGGATTTCATCGCAAATGGGTTTTTTTTAGCTTCTGAACCTTTGTAGAAAAAATGTTATAGCAAAAATGCCACGATGACCTATTTGAATCAGTGAAACCCTAGAATCCAAAGCTCTGATACCAAATGTTATGAAACCAGCTCCCAAAATAGAAGAAAAGAGAGATCAACGTCTTATAAATCAGCCGCTTCGAGGGGGCAACCTCCTTTACATTACATAAATGAAAAAGTCTTGGATGATTCAAATGCAAAAACCTCATTTCTATATATAGGAGTACATGAGGTCACAATATAATCCGAGATAACCTAACAATAATAATGTAAGGGCACAACAATAACAATAATGGGGTTTTATGGGGCACAATAGTAACAATATGGGTACTACAAGGGTATAACAATAACAATAAGGGAGATAAATTAACACAATAAGGGACTACAATTGTAATATAGTGACCTAACACCTAGAGACAAATCCTGATCCAAGAGTCATAACATAACCTAAAGTGGATACTCCATTTTCTTTATCTCCATCAAAATTTGAATCATAGTATCCAATCAAGATGAAGTCATCCACCTGTGTATACTTGAGTCCAAAGTCTTGAGTTCCCTTCAAGTACCTTAGAACTCTTTTTGCAGTAGAAAAATGATCCTCACAAGTCTTTTGCATAAACCTGGAGAGGATTTCAACAACAAATGAAATGTTTGGTCTCGTAGTAGTCAGGTAGTTAAGACTTCCTACGAGTTGTATGTACTTGGTTGCATCCTTAAATTCATTTCCTTCTTTGGATGTGAGATTTAAATTTTGTTCCATTGGAGTGGTCAAAGGATTTCACTCATCCATGCCAAATTTTTTCAAAAAATATCCAATGTACTTCTTTTGAGATAGGAATTTAAACTTCCAATGATGGGTTACTTCAATACGTAGATTGTATTGGACATATCCCATATTTTCCATATCAAAAATTTTCCTCAATTCTTTATTTATGGATGAAATCATAATTTTCATTGTTCCTTGTAATCAATATATAATCTACATACACCACAAGATAAACATCATTTTTTCCAAATTTCTTGAGAAATAAAGTTGCATCATCAAGATCATAGTGTTTGAAATTTAGTTTCAGAAGATGCTCAATGAATTTCTCATACCAGACTTGTGGTTCTTGTTTGATGCCATATAACTATTTGATAAGCTTACATACTTTGTGCTCTTGACCCTTCACAAAAAATCATTCTAGTTGAGACATAAAAAAATATTTTTTGATATCTCCATTTAAGAAAGCAGTTTTTACACCCATTTGATGGAATTTCCAACCATCATGAACTACCAAGTAAAAGAGAGTTTGTATGACAGCCCATTTTGCTGTGGGGGAAAAATTTTCCTCATAATCAACCCCTTATTTTTGTGCAAAACCTTTTTCCATGAGCCTTGCTTTATGTTTTTCAAGTGAGACATTTGCTTTATACTTATTCTAGAACATCTTCTTGCAGCCAATCAGTTTAGCTCCAAATGGACGGTCCACCAGCTTATAGGTTCCATTCTTTATCATATCATCATACTCTTTTTGCATTGCTTATTTATGTTCATCATGATAATTAACTTCTTTAAAGGAATTTGGTTCGAAATATGTTACATGTAGACAAATTTAATTCACAATCATAAGAAACATTCATATCAATAGTTGAATTAGAATCACATACGTCACCTTCATTTTTTCTAGTAGAAATTATCATTCCTATATTTCCAACCTCGTCGAGATGAACACTTTCAAGGGTCTTTATGAGCCATTTTGAAGGGAATTTTCTTAGATTTATCAGGATTTTAAATTGACTGATATGGGGTTGAATCAATATTTATCCTTCCAACTCTCTCAATCACATCAATCAAAGTGCCTTCTTGATTAGTGGTTGGAGCTTCGTGAGGGGGAGAGAGTGCTTCAAAAGAAGATTCCATAGATTTATCTAGGATAGTGATCCCCCCTTAAAGACATGGAATCTCATTATAAAATTCTTGAAAATATTATGTATGTCAAACTCTTTCAAAATGATCAAGATGTCGCTCAATAACATTATCAGTCTTGGAATATCCAAAAAATATCACATCTCTAGATAGCATAAACTTCTCATTTGCTTCATCATAGAGATGATATGCTTTGGATGTATTTTAGTACCCAAAGAAGATACATTTTTGGCTCCTTGCACCAAGTTTGTTTCTTTGTCCCTTAGGTATCAAGGCATAACAAGTGGAACCAAAAACCATGAGATGCCTCACTGAAGGAATGTGGCCATACCACACTTTATAGGGAACCTTTTTTTTTTTAGAGCATGAGATGGAAACATGTTCTTAATATACAGTGGTACATAGCATTACATCATCCTAAAACATCAACTTTACATTTTTGAAAAACATCATTGAACGTACCATATTTAAGATTGTCATGTTCATTTTTTCGACTACACCATTTTGTTGAGGATTATAAGGCATTGTTGCTTTATGTTGGATCCCATGCTGGTGAATATATTTTTCAAATTCATTTGAAGTATATTTTTCCCCATTATTAATGTGAATAGATCCAATATGAGATTTTGTATTGTTTTCAATCCATGTATGCATGTTTTTTAAAGTTTCAAAAGATTCAGATTTGTTCCTCAACAGATATACCAACACATTTTGGGATAGTCATCAATAAAATTCATCATGTATCTATTTCCATTTGCAGAAGGAACAAGAATAGGGCCACAGAAGTTAGAATGAATTAGTTCAAGATTTCTATGTGCTCTGGAATGAGAATCATGAAATTATTATTTGTTGTGTTTTCCTAAGGTACAAGAATCACATTTCTTAAGTTTCCTAGGAATGCTTGGCAAACTAGTAACACCATTTCTCTTCAATAAATGAAGACTTATATAGTTCAAATTTCCAAATATAACATGTAATAAGAGACTGGATGGCATGTACCTTCATCATACTGAAAGATAGATGCATTTTTTTTTTCATGAGCATAGGTTCCTTGCAGCTTCAAGGTTCTTTCTTCTTCTATCACAACCATGACAAGTGAGTTGTTTGGTTATTTTCTCACCTAATCCTTTCCATTAGACATGTGAACGGAGTTCCATTTATGGAGGATGTGAACCAAGGACAGCAATTTGATCCACAACTCTGGGAGGTAGAGAACATCATGTAGAATAAATTCAGGGAGTCCAGGTAGTTTGAACCCAATGGTGCCAATTCTGGATGGCTTGATTTTTTACTTGTTTGCAAAGTAGACTGATCCATCTACATTTTAACTAAATTATTCAAATAAATTTCTTTGAAAGTTCATGTGGAATTTTTCTCTTAAATCAAGCAACCATACATATTTCAACGAAGAAAGTGAAGCATTAAACAAGTCTTCAGTTACTCCAATATTGCAATGTGCCACAATATAATGAGAGGAGTAGGGTGCTTTAGATTTCCATGGATATAGTGATTTCCCTTTCTCTTCATTCCTTTATTGTCTGATTTTTTCCTGAGAGAGCTTAGGTGTGGAAGTATCATGTCCATTTCTGTTGCAATCTATACAATGAATATCAATTCTTCCACCTTGGTAATGTTTTCCCCCACTGCCTTTGTTATTCTTCTTTCCATGTCCTCTTATGCAACCTCTTCCTCTAGAATAATTGTGTGCCTAATTATTCTCTTTCTATGCAAGGCGCACAACTTCTTAAAAAGACTAATAAGTTTTATTCTTCTTCCCAAAATATTTATCTCTTTCTGCAAACTTCTCCATCAGAGAGTCAAAGGAAATCTCCTTAAGTTTTCCACTAGCTTGCAATTAATTAAGATAATGAGAATAAGTGGGATATAGTTCCTTGATGAAAGTTGAGAGAGGAACATCTATTAACAGCAGTAGATTCTATAGCATGCATGATATCTATGATTTTAGTGGCTATAGAAAGGGGATCATCATCTTTCAATTATAGATTAAATATTTTGATCATAAGTTATACTAATTCAAGCTCAGAGTGTGAGTTACATAGTCTTTCAACTTATTTAAAGAATAAAAGGAATTTGTAAATGGTGCAATATGACAACTCAACTATTCATTGACTTATGGTGAAATCAAGGCATAGGTATTTTTGTTCTTGTTCTCCCATATGGAAATCTCTTTGTCAAATGTGGGATTTCCAGGTGGACTCCCAGCTTCTCCTTCACAAAATCCTTTCCACAATTCATTAAAAATGAGGGCATGCTTTATATTTTTGTACCATTCATGGTAGTTCTATTTTCCATTGAGAAATACTCTAACTATGTAGATAAGTGAATGCATTATTAAATGGAATTCTAAACTTTGATATGTTACCATGTTAGGCCATGCATTGGTAACTCCACGAATAATGCATTCTATTAGGGAAATTATTAATATATACAAGGAGATGGAGACTATTGGAATTCCTATTCCAATGTCTCTTAATCTTCTCATTTTTGTATTTACTACATTTACAATATTTTCCTGATCCCTAAATATTAGGTGTCGACATGTCTTCATCAAAATTGATATTTATATTTCTTCATGTTTGACCCATACACTTTAATCTTCTTCAAACTTCCTTTTTGTCTCAAATCACTACACTATCACATAAAATTCATCATTTTAGACTTCTAGATTTATTTATTTATAGTAAATTTCTTTATCAATTCAACACAACATAGAATTTTGTTTCAAACATAAACCCATGTAAATGATCATGGTATTGAGCCCTTTTGGAGTCAATATGAAGGTATACAAGAACCATGGTAAAAACCATGGGCCTTATTCTTAATTACCAATATACTAACTTCCACGTGGACCAATTACAAAAGGATAGGATATCTAGATTCCCATAATCCTAGCAACTAATGTTATACTTGAACATAGCATATTTGGTGGTATAATTGTATCATGTGTCATCACTATTAATTAATGGTTGCTACACTTTCTTGTACACTGATAGAATTTTCCCCATCATTACTAGAACATTGCACATCAATATGCTCTAGCATGTTATCCATTATGGTACCTTATTATCTTTGTAGGGGACCCACCATTTCCATGTCATGCTGAAACATTTCAAAGCATGTCCCCTGTGTGGAACTATGATAGGATGTAACCATGACCCCCCATAATAAATATTGGGATTATCCTCCATATTAGAAGGAGTATGATATCACATGGTTCAGTATAATATGCATAAGGCCCCAAGATATTTTACCCTAGATCTTTCTGACCATGCCCACTACAAAAAAAAATTGACCTCTCGACCAAAAACAACAAAATGGGAAAATATTATCGAGCTCAATCCTAGTGCAATTACTAGGACCTCTGGTTATGCCACCATGGACCAATTGTTTTCTGACACATGTTCTATTTTCCATGTCTTCTACCACATCATTTTCCATGCATCACCTTTTAAAACTACCACGTGTCACTTGTCATTTCCCTGTTAGATAGCCATAAACTTCATTTTTCCACGCCACATGTCACTCATTATTTCAACCATGTTAGTTCTACCATCTATCGTCAATGTGTGAGTGCCATGTCATCTCATTTCCACATCATCTTTCTGTTGCATCATACCATATATTGGCCTATCCCTTTCAAGCTTTATACAATATAGCATCTAGTTCCAAGTGCCCTAGTATGGGACCTACCATTGTTGTGTCACACTAGATCTATTCCCACACATCCCAAGACACTCAATCAACAAAGAATATGGTTCCTGACATACTTTAAATTGTTAAATCCATCCAATATTTGGTAATGATGTTTATTAATTTAATTACCCATACTGGTAAAATACAAAATCTGGCATCTGGATCTTTTAGGCGCTCAGTACTTAGTCGTTTGACTAGATATCCATATGCCCAAATCAATGGTCTTGTGGGGGCCTAGATAGAAATGTACACGAGATATAATTTGTAGAATCCAAGATGTGGGGGCTTGAATAGCTTGTTCTTTTATCCTCAAAAATTTTTCCCTTTGACCACCTGTTGAGGCCTCAGAATTTTGTTGCCACAACATGGGGGAAAACCAACCAATCTGAACCTTAGAGCAAGTCCTTCTCCATTTGTGTGGTGGCTCCGATTGGGGATGAAGGGACCAGTTTCCCAATAAGGATGATTTTGGGGTTTGTTTTATTTATATAATATGAAATTTGAAATGACTTTAATCTATCACATGCATTTATCTAACACTTATCTATTCTACTATATACCCAGGTTGTTTCTTCCTTTATGTGATCTAAAGAGATATCCTCCAACTATTAGTAATGAATATTATTTAACAGTTGAAATAGATGAAAATTATGTAAAGATGATTTTTTTAACAAAATATTTTGATTAAAAGAATTGTGAAAAGTGTATCACATTCATATGTGTGATTATATATCAGATAAGAAATCATAGAAAAATATTAATACAAAAGTGCATTTAACATTCATTTATGATAATAGTTCAAATATATAATGCAAGTAAAAAGATAATTGCCAATCTAGAAAGAAAAACTTAATATAAATGAATAGAAGTACCATATATACGAAGTCCTACTCATATAAACTGACAGTAGATTTTCTGCTCCTCTTCACTTTCAAGCAATTTAAAGGGTAAAATAGTGCAACATCAGTTAAACAACTTAAAATGTCAAAAGATAACAAATTATGTTCCATTAATCCATCAAAGAATTTACAAACTTATAGAAGTACATTCTTTGCAAATGCTTTTGAAAAATTTCTGGACCCTTCTCTAAATGCATGAGAAGGGTTTAAATACTAAACTATAATATTTTTAAAAATAGATTATTACAAAAAAATAGAGGAGGTTTCAAACAACCATCCTCATAAGACAAACTTCAACTACAATCTAGGAAAATAAAGTAACAATATAACTTATGAGTTCTAATCTTCTTTTTGGATTTGATACCGAAGTTGACAAATATCTAGCATGGGTTTAAGTTGATCTGGCAGCGAAATTATCGATCTGACCTAGCCCTTGAATACTGCAATTGAAAATGTTGGCTGAAACCTTTTTGTTGAATCAGTTAATGACTGCATGGTTTGTTACTAATGATAAGGTTTGATCAGAAAATTCCAATAATTTTCTTGATCAAACTTGTTTACTTTTTTATTCATTTCTTCCTACATTTCTGTCCTTTGTTTCCACTGTGCTTCTAATGGCTTGATTTCTGAGAGAACTTCAGATGTGAACTCTTTGATAAGCTCAACTTTCAAAAGTTGTTCACATATAGATTCAGTAATTTCCTTTGTTAACCTTGATGCTTTTGTTGTTGGTTTGTTTGCTTGCCTTAGTTGTGCTTCCAAATATTTAAATAAACTTTCCTTGTGTAATTTATCTACCTGGGTTAGATCACCTTCCTTTCCTGAGTCTGATGCTTGCCATTGAATGAATTCATTAATTTTCTTCTCAATTTTCTCACACTCAAGTTTCTTGATAGCCACTTATTGGATCAGGATTTCACTTGAATCATAATAAGAGCTAGTGATTGAAGCTTGTTGGAAAAATACTTCTTGTTGTTGTTTTATCTTAGCATTCACTTCCAATGCTTCTCCTATGAATTTCTCTACTTGTGGCCGACTTTTTAATTTTTTTATTGTTGTTTCTAGTTGTGTTTGATTTTCTGTAAGTTGCACCTGATGCTGTAAATTTAATCTTTCAAAATCCTTTTGAAACTGAGACATTTTCAATTCCATTTGCCTGTTGGAGTTAGACTTTTCTTGCTCTGATACTCTCTTTAAATATTGTATTTTGTCTTCTCTCTGCTTTAGTAACAACTGAAATTCAGTAGCCTTATCAATAGTGGTAGTAGCATATGCTCCTACAAACTGTGATAGCTTAGTTAAATGTTCAGTAGGATCAACTAGAGGATCTTTCCATAGAACGTCAACAGATTCATTTGTAATATTTGAGATTGTATCACCAATTCTTCTCCTTTTTCTTCTATTGACTACAACCTTACGATTAGGACTGTAGAAGACATCCAGTGAAGGAATTTCTTCAATTTGTAAAACTATATGCTCTGTATGGTAGACTGGAATGATCTCTCGATCATCAGTTTCAGGTGCTTCTTGGAGCGGAGTAGCAGTTTCCACTAATTTCTGAGAATGTTTTGGCATCTGAAAATATTTAGAATTATATGTATTAGGATTTGGTTGTGATTTTTTCAGTGCCTTAGAAAAATTTTCCCATTCATTCTTCAAATCCTTTGGCTGGGATTTTTCTGACTAATCAAGTGTATTTTGGTTGTGCTGAACTTCTTGGGAAAACGATTCAGTTCCACTAATTCCTCCTTTCTCTTTCATTTCAATCTCTTTGATTACTTGATCAATTACGTTTTCTGGGCTCTCATTTCTATTTTCATATTCATTATCAGAATGATCTGAATTCTGAGATTGATGTTCTGATTGCCCTGTTTCATCTTCAGACATGTCTTTAGCTTCATTATCCAAACTAATACTTGGAGTTGTTCTGTTGACATATTCAATAATCAATAAGTCCAAAGGAATCCTTTCCAGTCCCTTGTTTTTGTATGCTTGGAAGGCTTCAAAGTCACCTTGATTGAGATGACTGGATGCAAACTTTAGTACATCTGTAAACTTTTCAATACCTTGAAAGAAATCATCAAATCTATCTATCTCTTTCAAAAAAGGCTTCACTTTGAGCTCTCTTGTGAAATTCTTAATTACATCATTGGGGTCATACGGCCGCTTTGGAATTATATCCAAATTCAACAAATTATAATTTGAAACTTCCTTGAAGGTATGACCAATATCAAAAAGTGAAAAAGTACCGCACTACCAAGGGAAATTAGGCCAAATGGGCTTCTTAACATCTTTGAGTTGTTTCAAAATACCATTTACCACAAGTTGATAATAAATATCTCTAACAAGTAGCTTATCAGGAACATAATATGGCAGGACGTGGGGAGAAGCATAACTCCTGAAAACTCTGAAATAGGTGAAACTTTCTTCGGCAAACCATATGGAAATGGGCAAGATTTCTGTACTAGCCTCTTTGGAAATCCTAGGGGCTTTCTCATTGAATATAATCTAATGCATAGGTAGAATGACTCTATGGAAAATTTTATAAAAATGTAGATGAAAATCTGACTCCCAAAGGGCTCTATGGTAAATTTGGATTGGAGTGGGGTCTTGGGTCATCCATTTCCATCCCATGGTAGGAAAACTCGAACAAAAGCAAATTGCATCCATGACATAGGCACTCATGTAAAACGAGGGGTATTGCCCTAGAGGAAATACTTCTTTTACTTCTATACTCCATGATACCTTTAGCCAAATTATCATATAGGATATTTTCCCAATTCATAATTAAATAATTGACGATTGCGTCAATTAATGGGACCCAATCTAAAGAAAACCTAGTAGTATCAGGCTTTGAAAATAATCTACACAACATTTCAGCAGCATAGCAATAAGGGGAAGTAATTTGTGCTATCAGATACATACCAAGTTTTTCCCGTTTTAGCTTGCCTTGGTCATCCTTCCATTCCTTTATAACTCTCATCAGGTTTGGAAGTTTCTTTGTAAATCTTTGGACAAAAGCTTTGTCATAGTTCTGCTGTGGGGTGGGTAAGTGGTACATTGTCTTCAAATCTTCTATCGTGAATGAACCAATATTATCATCCTTTGAATTCTTAAATGTTCTATATTTTATGTTCAAGTGGTCAATTGCCCACTTAACCATATATTTATAGGGGAGAATCTTCGGCCTCGCTGTTACTTAATGAATGAATGAGCATGCAACATCGAAATAGGTCGGGTCTGAAGAAACTGACGCACCTACTATAGCAACTTTGATTATTACCCTTGGTTGTTCATTCTCAAGGAATTGATACATTTCCTCCCAGAGGAATTTCCACAATCCTTGTTACAGGTGGTATCTGAGAATAAGGGACACATATCTGAGTCTTCAGTAGATGATTCTTAGGCAATTTCCTTGCCTTTCTTGTTCATCCCTGTTATCCTTGCTCCGTTAAGTGGTTTCCTGAATTCAAGTGAACAAAGTGAACTTTAGATATAAGGTAAATGAAGAGAAGGATTTATTTAAAATTGATATAATAAAAAATCCGGTGTATAATCATTCAAATCATGCTCGAAGTAGATATGAATCTTTCAAACCTTACTCCCATTAAATGTCATTAATCACCCATAATTATTCCAATCAAATCTCTTACACACCTTTACGTGAAATGTCTATCGATCAATTTAAGACGTTAGATATTATATCCGGTTGATTAGATATGAATCATTTCGCACACTTGAACAATAACTATCAATATTGCATATCCCAACTCAAGACTATTTCTATTAGTTATGTTTTATGTTACCGATGAATTTTGCGAAATGTGATGTGCGCAAATCGTAGATCGCAATTTACATACAGTAATAAAACTTGCATTTGGTTATTTGTTGCGAAATGAAAAGTGCGCTATGGAATCATGTCGATGCGCTTTATCGGACATTTGAAGTTTTACGGTTATTGCTTTATTAATTCGTCGGGTCCGATTCATCGCAACAGTTATCGAATTGTCATTAGTTGATAATTTTTAAAAGGTGCGATGTGAATTTATTTTAAAGCGGTGTTTAAAGTTTTTGTAACGGGATTTTTATATGACTTCGAAAAGGTTTAGTGAATATTGCAGCTTGCAAGACTTAATATGTTTTAAGTTGTTAGGCTTGTAAGCTATGCGGTTTGTGATAAGCACTAAGAAATCAAAGTGAAAAGGGAAAGAACTTTATTTCCTAATTTTTTTAGACTTAGGCTAAGATAAAATCAAACAAATCATATTTCCTATTTATTTTAAAGGGTCCCCATTTAGTGAAAATAAATGGGGGGTGTTGTATAGTACAACAATTGGTGATTCACTTGGGAGAATCAGCTATCTCTGATTAATTTTTTTTATTTCTAAAAAAAAAAAATCGAAATAAAAATAGTTGCAGGAATGAATTTCAATAAATAATATCTCACTAAGCTATAAAATCTCTCTTAATTATAATTCATAATAGTTCCTCTTTAAAAATAAAAGTATGAGTATCTATATCAGTCTTTACTTAATTCAAAAAGATAAAGCAGGTGGCTCTTTCAGATTAGCTTTATAAATATATACTCTTTTATCACATGTAGAGCCTCTGATCCAATAGGAAATTTAAGCTTTTGGCAGGGTTACCTTTTACCCAACAATGATTGATTGTCCCATCCAGTATTTCTTACAATCTTCAAAAATAAATTCCAACTTTATATACTTGATCTCTTTTGGAACTTATTTTCTTTTTTGTAGATATTTTCTATTGTATTTTTATTTACTTAAAAGCCATTGTCTGGCTTGGTGACCAGATATCGACAATTCCATTCATTGGCTATAATTAAACTGATCAAGATGGCTCTTGATGAGACCCCTTGTCCTCTTGATATAATCTCAATTCATTACCCTATTTTGGTAGGCATTATTGGTAATGTTAGTTTAACTATTTCCCTATGAACATGGTAAACAAGATCGTGATGAGACTTATTATATTCTAAGATATTTAGCATAAGTTTTTAAATTTCTTTCTAAAAATTGACAAGTTTTCCTGGATGGGGTGAATCATTGGTCCTTTTGAGGATTCTGGAAGATAATGTTTTGAGTTTTAAGATTGCTTCTCTCCAAAAGAGTCTTTACTATGTTAAAAAAAAATTTCTTGACTGACAATAGAATAACCATGCTTTATAAAGATGAGAGTTCATTAGAGAATTAATAACTTCAGTGAAATTTCATCTTTCAGTAAAATAGAATCTATTTTATTTTTGAATCTTTCGATTGTTTCCTTAACATTTCTTATTTTTGTAAGCGATAAATCAGAAAGATTTTCTGAGATATTTACTTGAAAAGCCAAAAATCAATACTATGCAACTTTTTATTTTCCTAAGGAAAAGAAAAGACAATAATATATAGGGAATAAAAGGGGTTACCTCCTATGAAAATTTTTTCTTTAAAATCTCCCTATTAACATGCAAAGAGTCTCTTTTTCCTTATAGATCTTGCAATAGAAATGTTGATGGGCCTCTTTCCTCAATGATTTGAAATGGACCTAACCATAGTGTTTGAAATTTTGTGTGTTTACCTTTATCCTCATGTAATTTTTCCCATTTCAATACCATATCACAAATCTGAAAGTTTTTTGGAATGACAGAAGTTGAATTAAATGAAGCTTTTACTATTTTTTGATGATGTGCATGAGTAACTTTATCCCTTTCTCTTTCTTCTTCAAGCTTAAGAATTTGAAATTGTCTTACTTGCAAGGAAGAAGGAGATTCATCAATAAATTGAACTAAGGCAAGGGAAGGAATAACTACATTGGTAGGAAGAACAACTCCTTTTCCATAAACAAGATTGAATAGAGAAGTGCCAATGGAGGCCTTCTAAGTTATTCGGTCTGCCCAAAGAGCAAAGGTTAATGACTTGTGCTAATTTCATTGGTTTTGATCAACAGTTCATTTTATGATTCTAATAAGGTTTTTATTTGTGGATTATGCTAAACCATTTCCTTGCGGATAATTCATAATACTTAAGTTCAAAACCTATTTTGATTGCGAATTCTATCATAGAAGCTCCTGAGAAATAAGATCCATTATCGAACATTAAAGCAGTAGGTAAACCAAACCTAGTTATGATAAATTGATCAATGACATCAATAATATTCTCAGAGTTGGATACCTTTAGTGGAATTGCTTCCACCCATGTAGTAAAATAATTTGTAGTTGTGAGAATATATCTATGATGTTTGGAAGAGTTAGGAACGATCTCACCGATTATATCTAATCCCCATTGTTCAAATGGTTGCTCAATATTAACTAGTTGTAATGGGAAGGTTGGTTTCCTTTGTCTTCCAGATGCACTTTGACAAAATTTTCATTTTCTTGCATATTCATGAGAATATTTGAAAAGTGTAGGCCAATAGTAACCTGCATGCAGGATTTTATGTGTTGTTGTATTTCCTCCAAAATGTCCTCCAGCTGGTCCATCATGGAGTTCCTGCAAATTTTTCTCTGCTTCAGTTTTATCTAAGCATATTAATAGCACATAATCAAAGTTTCTTCTAAACAATACGTCATTGATTATTTCATATTTCTTGGCCTTTAATCTCAAAGCACATTTTTTTATAACTGAGTTGGGTTAGAGAATATCCATTTTTCAAATAAAACTTGAGATCAGTGTATTGAGATTGCACATCGTTGAGGCTTACCTCTGATATTTGTACATTATTACCTAAATCTTCCTCTGATGATAAATGGGATGCTCCTGTTAGCATTCTGAAGAAACCTTGACCTCTAAAAATTTTATAAGGTCTAATTTCTACATCATATTCTTGTAAAGAAGTATCCCAGTTAGCCCTTTTCTCTCCTAATTATCTTTGCATCAAAATTTGTCTCACTGCAGAGAATGGAACTATTATTTTGGTGTGAGTTTTAAGGGGGAAAGGCCTAAAATGATTTATAGCTTTAAAGCCATCAAATGCTTTTTTATCAACAGATGAATAATTTATTTATGCGCCTTGTAAATTGGAACTGAAAAATGATATTGGTGCTTCAATTTTTTGGTCATTAAGCTATGTTAGAACAATAGCGTAAGATGTATCTGATGAGAAGGTGTATAAATTAAAAGGATTAAGAAAATTGGGGGTAGTCATGAATGGAGCATTGATAATGGATTGTTTGATTAAATCAAATTCTTCTCTTTCGTTATGTCCCCACTTAAAGACTGATTTTTTCTTAATCATGGTTTGCAAAGGTAAAAATATTTGCGAAAATTCAGGGACAAATGTTTTTACAAAATTTATCTGTCCAAGAAACGACTGCATAGTTTTCTTGTTATGAGGAAAAGGAATTCTTTTAATCTCTTCAATTCTTTCAGGATCAATATAGAAACCTTTCTTTGACACAATGAATCCTAAAAATTTTCCTTCATCTAAATCAAAATATGAATTCTTTGGGTTTAATTAAATTCCATACTTTTTACATCACTCAAAGACTTGCTTTAGGTCATTCACATGATTGGTTGCTTGTCTAGAAAATATTGTAATGTCATCCAGATAAATAACCATTGATTTGTTGATGAGTCCTCTAAAATTTGTGTCCATTGCTCTCTAAAAAGTGGCACTTGCATTAATTAACCCAAATGGCATCTTTTGATAGGCGTAAGTTTCCAAATTAGTCCTAAATGTACTCTTTAATCTGTCATCTTGATGTACGAGGATTTGGTTATATCTTGAAAATCCATCTAGAAAAGACGTAAGTTCAGAACCAGCTACTGTTTGCGGTACTTTTTCCATGGTTGGTAATGGAAAATTGTCCTTTTGACATGATTTATTTAAATTCATAAAATCAATACAAATCCTAATATCACCATTTTTCTTCCTGACAGGAACCAAATTTGAAACCCATTTAGAATTTCTAACTAGGAAGATGAACTTTTCTTTGAGGAGTTTATTCAACTCTGTTTTTATTTGATTTTCAAGATTCAGGTGAATTTTCCTCAACTTTTGTTGTATAGGTTTCTCATCTGAAATCATAGGAATAGTGTGTTGAATCACAGAAGTGTCATATGTTTTAAGATCAGTGTAATCCCAACCAAAATCACTTTTGTACGTTCTTAATAACTTTACAAATGATAATCTTTCATCAGAAGATAGACCAAGACCTAAATTGACATTTTGAGGTTTATCATCATTTTCAAGATTTACTAACTCAAATATTAAGGTAGAACTTTGAGTTTTAGAGTTGGTAAATTTTTTAAGCCTATCTTTTAGATCATAAAGGTCTTCTAATTTGACAACTGACTTAGGAATTGGATTTTCATCCAGTTCATCCTTTATCTGAGTGTCATGTTAATTTTCATCTAAAATTTGACTATCATAATATCCTTAAGATGTAAGGAAATCTATAATATCTTAATCATTATTAAATACTCTCCAATTGGTAATATTGTCAGGAACAAATGGTATAAAAATCAATTCAATGGAAAATCTATCAGGACTAAATTCTTGAGATGGAATTAATTTCGATGCTACATTAGACAATAAATATGCACTAGAATTTTGTATTCTAGGTATGGAAGAAATATTGAAGGCTAAGAAATGAATGGTCATTTATTGGACTAATGATTGGTAATTCTTTGAATGTCCAGAATGACAATGGATGGTATTTCTTACCTGTTTAACAATGATTTCCGAATATCCTGGGACTTTCATATATTTGATGTCAAGATAAATTGCTTTGTACAAACCTTGGATTAATGCTTCGTATTCTGCTATATTTTTTGTGCAATCAAATTCAAGTCTACAAGCTAACATGGTTTTTTCTCCTTTTGGGCTTATTAAAATACAGCCAACTCCTACACCATATTCATATTCGGAGCCATCAAAATAAAGGATCCAAAATAAAGAATTAACTATTGGTTTATCTACAATTTTTTTACATTTAGAAGTGTTTGTCTGGGAAAAATTCTTGATTTGAGATATAACTACATTATCGAAAAAGGGTGATGGTTGAGCATTAAAATTTCCAAGAAATTATTCTGCTAAGTAGTTTCTAATAATATTATTATTGAATGCTACTGGCTCGTTTTTTCCTTCAAGATAAGTGACTGTATGCTTCATGAATTTTTCTGGGTCTACCCAGATTTGATTTGGTTTTCCATTGTGTGGTAGCCACATATGTGACTAGTCTGTTGCAAAATATCCATGAAGTTTTTCATACCAATCTCTACTTAACACTAAACCATAAAACTCAGGAATATCAACCGCCAATATATCAATTATCTAAGCAACCTTGGGGTTTGATGACAATCTGGTAGAAACATAATTTATTTCTCCTACAACCTCTACTTTAGTTCTATAAAGTTGTACTATATGAACAGGGGAACTCTGAGAAGTTATGTTCAACTTAGCACATACTGATTTTGGAAATGATATCTGCCATTTGATTTTTCATAGTCTTTAAAACTTTCTGAAGAGCTTCTACATCAAAAGGGTCTTTGGAAGGCTTATTTTTTTAATCATCTTAAAGGATACTTTCTTTGATTTCCTATCTTCTTGGGAATTCTTCTTTTCAAGAGTGATTATGTGGTTCTCTACAGATAAAGATTCCTTCATATTTTCTGCCAATGTAGGCAGTTTTTCTCTATCAACAAAAATGGCTATATTGGATGGGAGAGACGAAATATACCACTCAATTTGAACTTCTGCAACAGGAACTGCTATAGCAGGAATTTTATTGAGAAATTTATTAAACCTTGAATTAAAATATTTTATTTTCTCCCTTGTTTTAGCCTTTAAATTTGATAAATCATTTATGAGCGATGCAGTCGTTTTTTCATCTCCAAACTTAGCTAAAAATTGTTCTTCGAACATACTTCAGCTAGTTATAGAGCGAGCAGGTAATGAAAAATACCAGGATCCTACAAATCCTATGAGAGTATATGGAAATCATCTTACAAAACAATCTTCTTCAACTACCTCTTTTAAATTAATGGCTAACATGTAATTATGAATCTGTTCTTCAGTTGGAAGACCATCATCAAGATTAAATTTAGGTAACCATATTTCAGGGTATTTTGGTAGAGGATGAAGAGGAGTAGGCATTTTTACAGCCCCTAGATTGTTCCATGGTTGTACATTTGGTGGAGGTACTGGGCCTGCCATTTGTCCCTTGGTGGATGTGATGGATTGAGTTTGAGTTGAAGAAGAGGTAGGTTGAGTGTTAGAACTAGTTGAAGGAATAGTATTTTGAGTACTAGAACTAGTTAAAGTAACACCGATTGTTGGAATGGAAGTTGTGGAAGTGAGTGGAGGTAATGGAGGTGAATCGGGTGGATTATTAGATAAGACCTCGCTGGTGATTGAATCTAATTCATTCCACTTTATCTTCCTTCGAGAAGTATCGATGGGAAATTAAAAAGGAGGAATACCTGTCTTTTGAGTTTCTAATCAAGTTAATATTATTTTTGGGTTGTAAAGAGGATGAAACGCTAATCTCGAATGATTGAGAAGTTTCAAACTTTTCAGCAGAAATGGATACTCTCTCTAACTTTTCTATCAAAGACTGAACTTCAGGGTAATTTTGATGAAAATTGGGAAACAGTATGGGTTGAGTATCACTAGGAGACTTAGGAGAAGGATGTTCAAATTTAGATCTTAAAGATTTAGATCTAGCTAATGTTCTGGAAGTTGAAGGGGATCTAGAGGGAGAGAGACTCTTATATTGACTTTTATATTGATCATATCTTCTTTCCATTCACAATTTTCCCTCCTTCTAGCACCAAAATGTTGAGGCCTCAAAATTCTGTTGCCACAACAAGGGGGAAAACCACCCAGTCTGGACCTTAGAGAAAGTCCTTTTCCGTTTGGTGAGGTGGATCCAACTGGGGATGAAGGAACCAGTTTTCCAATAACGATGATTTTGGGGTGTGTTTTATTTATATAATATGCAATGGTAAATGATTTTAATCTATCAGATGCATTTATTTAACACTTATCTATTCTACTATATACCCAAGTGTTTCTTCCTTTATGTGATCTAAAGAGATATCATACAACTATTAGTAATGAATATTATTTAACAGTTGAAAGAGATGAAAATTATGAAAATATGATTCTTTTAACAAAATAATTTGATTAAAATAATCGTGAAAAGTGTATTGCATTCATATTTGTGATTATATATAGTGCATTTAACATTCATTTATGATAACGGTTCAAATATATAATGCAAGTAAAAAGATAATTGTCAATATAGAAAGAAAAACTTAATATAAATGAATAGAAGTACCATATATATGAAGTCCTACTCATATAAACTATAATATTCCCAAATGGGAAAAGCAGGAATATAGTGCATAAACATGGAAATAAAAGTGTATAATATCACATCAATAATGGAGAATAATATGGAGCTTCTTTATTCATCATAACAACAACAAACATATACAAAATAATGGGGCATAAATCATATAACATGAATCAACAAACCTCCAATAGATAAATCCCCTCAATAATGAGGTGTTGCTACTACATAAAATGCCAGAAAACTGCTACAACGCAGTCATAAGAGCACTGCTATAGCATATGAACATAAAAAAGATGATATTTTTGATATATGACTGAAGAGATACAAAAAATAAAGATCTAGGCTCTATACAACCTCCAACAAGAAACCCAATAGGGTTTTCAGAAATACACCAATATACAAGAAATGAACCAAAGCCCTAGGGCTGAAGATTCACTACAACTACATAGTTGGAAAGATGTGGCTGATATGATGTAGCAAATAATTTAGCCTCCTGTAACAGACTATCCAAATGAAAGGTTGATCCCTTCACTGGAAAACCTTCTCCCCAAATGGTGTACTGAAATCACCCCTACAAATCCTCCCTAAAATAACGCAATCCAAGACTGAAACTGCGCTGTAGGGGAAAACGATAGTGTGGCCTGGTGCCAAATTCTTCAATAAGGCTCAAGGGCCTTCCTTACTAGCCTCCCAAAGCAAGGAAACCTTCCTCCACTGAAATCTAGCTCAAAAATCACCCAAATGTATTCTCCACTACTGCAACCTGCAACACAACACAACCCTCTGCAAAGACTGCGCTATAGATGAAAGATAGAGCTTGGCCTGATGCCGGAATGTGGAAATGTAGTGCAATCACTTCTCCTGAGTAGGCACTCTAATTACCCTGAGGATGAAGGTGGGATTCCCACTCGGGAACACCCAGTGCTAAAAAACACTACAATCTTAGCTAAACAGCTAAAGAGAGCAAACAAGTCTTAACAGACCATATCAAAATAATAATAATAAACATATCTTCTATGGCTGCCATCCCCTTCCTTATATAAGTGGTGAGCTTCCTCACCCTTGGCCCCATTCATTAATTCCACTACTTCCATGCATGGAGTCTCCCTCCAAAATTGTGTTTCTCGACAATGAACGCCACTCCTCCATGACAGTGTTGTTGATTTGGTCAAAGTTGACCTAGTCTACATGCTCTAGCCCCTTTTCACATATAAAGGTGCTTTATCAAGCCACTAAAGTGATCCCCATTCACATTAGCAGTGATTTTGTTCCTATTAAGGATATTTATGGGTCTCCATACCCTCTTATTCAACAAATTAAGAAGGAAAAACAAAAATTAATATTTCAACTAGCTCATGGCTAATTGGGAATATTACAATCCTCCCCTCCCAAATGTTGCTTGTCCTCAAGCAATTGTAAAGGTGAGTGTTGCAACTCTTCTCCTCCTTCCTTGGTGACACCTCCATGTGATAAGCTCTCCTCATAATCCAAGTGTCTCCCAATCAACCCCTCCATGAAATGCTCCTCCCAAGTTCTCATGAGATGCAATTGACTCATCTCATAAGGAAGCAAAATATCCACTGTAGAAATTATGGTTTGCCCAATGTTCTCCCTGAAACATGAAGCATACGTGTAATATTCCAAAATTTGAATGCAGCAAATTGGAATATTAATTTTTTCTTATATCATCTAGGGGATGAATAAAATGGGTAAAGAGACCCATAAGTAGGAATAAATCCCTCACAATGTGAAAGGGATCAATGGAGTAGATTTATTTTGCACCTTACAATGTGAAAAGGGGAAAATGCATGAGGACAAGGTCAAGTTTGGCGAAGTCAACAGCGCTGCCTAAGAGGTGTAGCTTTCTTGGGAAGATAGTGCAGTTTGAGAGGGAGAAAGGTTTTTTGTGGAAGAAACCATAATGTGTGGGGTCCAGGGCAAAGAGAAATTCACTTGCATAAAAGGAGGAAGAGGTAGCCATAGTGAGATATCTTTGAGGATATTGATTTTGGTATGAAGACTATTTTCATTCTCTGGTTGTTCAGCTGAGTTGCAGTGCTGCTTAGCACGAGGGATTCCTGTTTAGGATTTCCTCTCCTTCTTGAGAGGCCTCTTGAAGGATTGCACTTCATTTCTCCACATCTTGGCTCAAGGCCAAAGCCACTCCTTTTAGTCACTGCGTTATTTCTGCTGAAGTATAACGTAGTGTTGCTAGGTGTTGCAGTGGAGGGTTCCACAACACCTTTCCTTGGCTCATATTTCAGAGGAGGGAGCTCCTATTCCTCCAGGAGGTTAGTGAAGGAGGTTTCTGAACTGATTGCACATCTTTGGCACCAATCCAAGCATTCTCTATCTCCCACAGCGCATTCCATCTCCTTGACTGTGTTATTTCTCAGCATATTTGCAGTGGGGGTTGCACCACTATTTTGGAGGGTAAGATCTCCAGGGATTGGATCAACCTTTCACCTAAGAGATCCATTGGATGACATCTATGCATCATATGCAGCATCATCAGCTATATTTATCCATTTCTATTTTCTTAGTTGCAGCTGCTGCCCAGCAACTCCGAAATTTCTACAGATTTTCCATTTGTACATATACTTCAGCCAATCCTCTTAATGATTGTTGTATTATTATTTTTCAGGGGTTGAGAGCTTGCTCCCCCACATTTCTTGAGTTGATATTTTCATATCATTGTATTTTCATTTTATATGTTGCAGTGTCTCCTATAGACAACGCTGTCATAGCCTGGGTTTATGTCTATATAGCAGAGTTCTCCATTTCCTTGTACATGTGTTGCTGAGGCTTGCATTGCCTATCTTGAGTGACTCTTTCCTCAAGTAATTGTACCCTTTTGCTGATATATTATAAATTTGTTGGCTATTCATATCTTCATGTATTCATGGCTATAAAATAACGATGTTATTCCATTACATGTGCTTACATTTGCTGCAGTCCCTCAACGGGCACTTTCTGAGGACAACTAGGTGTGGGAGACCTGTTTAACCCACCTATAGGGATTTCTTTGGATCCTCCTCTTGGATTTAGGACTTAGACACATTTTTCTAAAGGATCCAGGTCTTGGTTTCAAATCCTGTAGCAACCATTCCTGGAAAATACGTTTTCCAGCCATGCTTTTCTAGCTGTTCCAGATTTGGGACATTATAGTGGTATCGGAGCTACTTTCTTGGCTTAGCCTGTGAGTATTAGTTAAAAGATATCAGAAGATTGAATATGATGAGTTTTATCTCATCATATTTCAGATCCATGAAGATCCTCCCCAAGGAGGATAAGAAAATAGGAGAGGAAGTACCCTGCACTTCCTATTCTCATCGAGAGGAGACAGAATGATGAGCAGGAAAAGGTCTTCATCTGTTGGAGGAGACAAAGGGGATAAGGTTACAAAGCTTCTTCCTAAATCTATACATAGTATTCATGAATATTTCAAGAATATTAGAAGGAGATGTATGAAGAATCCATAAGAGGTTTTGAAACTAAAGCAAACTCTAGATTGTCAAATGAGGAGTGTGAGTAAGGATCTACACACCAGAATACACAGCGCAGTCACATGCCCAAGATTGCCAGAATAGAGATGGAAAGAAAATATGAAGTTGCTAGGAGGGAAAATCTTAGTGATTTCTTGAGAGAGTGTGAGTCTCAAACTCATAAATACCAAGATCATCTCAGTTTTTCAGAGTTTTGCAAGATCAAGGTGAAGAGAAGAGAGCAGCAAGATAGATTTCTTCTATCTACCTTTGAGGGTTCACCTACATGTTCAGCCAAAGCTTGGGTAGAGGAGTTATATGCCTTCTTGCAGCAACACCAAATTCTTGAAGATGAAGCCATCAAAGTTGTAGCGCTGCATATGAGAGGTAAGGCCTATGCCTGGTGGATCTTTGAATCCTTTTCCTTAAGAAATGTAAACCTTGCATCTTATGCAAGTTTCACTAAGGAATTAGTGGAAAGATCCATGGATAGAAGGATCCATGAGACACACATGGTAGAGCTAAATAATGGAACTCAAACAAAACCCTTGCATTAAAATGCAATTCCATTTCAAAAAACCATGAAGGAGGTTGAAAACTTGCGCCATACTTTGTCGGGAGAAAGATTTTCATCTCATACCTTCAAGCAAGGGAGCATGGAGATCTCTTTTTCAAAGAGGGATCCAATCATTGGGAGGTTTCCCATTCATGTTGCAGATATTGAGGGCAACAACGCTGTCTTATCTAGAGATTATCTAGTGCCTCATGCAGAGGAAGGAGGGGCTCTTGCTCCAAATAGAGGGGTTCTTGCATATTTGCAAAGAAGTCCCCAGGATCTCATGTGTGGAGATCAAGGCACAATTAATGTGCCATTGTTGAGGAGGTGTAGAACCATGGAGACACAAGGAGGAGGTAGGGAGAAGAACCAGCATCATGAGATGAGGAGTAAACACCCCTATCCATTTCTGGAGGTTGTTACACCTAGGAGGGAGACTGGATTATGCAGTGAGAGAATGGGAAGATTTTTCCATTCATATATGTATTCATCTCTTGTTGATGTTGTCTCATTGCATGGAGACATTTCACCGGGGGAACCACTAGGTCAGCAGAGGAAGATGGATGCTTCACATGTTGAGGCACCACTCATTGATTTCAGGAGGGTGGAGACCTTGGGAGAGCTTGCTATAGCATTAGGAGTCTTGGGTAAACCCAAGGAGAGAGGGAGCATTCTCTCAAAATCACCATTACCCACTTCCATTTCAGATTCTGCGCTGTGGCAGAAGCAGCAAGGGAAGGATAGCAGCCTTCCAACTTGCATCTTTGGCATGGGAGATGTCAAAGAAGAGGATGACCATATGACATATGTTCTTCATGAAATATCATCAGCACTGTCACTATGGAGGATAGATCCATATTGGATTTCCCAGTTATTGGTGGAGTATTCCAAGGATCTTCATACTTGTCGGATATTGGATGGCCAGTTGCATGAGGAGGAGTATTCAGTCATAGATGGGGTCATCTACTATCATGGTAGGATCTTCTTATCTGGAGCTTCCAAGATCAAGGAGAAGTTGCTACAAGCAACTCATGAGGATTTCCTTTTCAGCCCCACTTGTTCCATGAGAGCATACCACACCATCATGGAGGGGTATTGTTGGAAGGGATTTGAGGAGGAGATTTATCAGCATATGAGGAGATGCATGGATCATATGGAGATGGAGGAGAGACATAACTCTTTGAAAGAGTTAGGACAACCACCTCTTTTCTCTTTGAGGATGAGAGGAGACTCATTTATGAGCCACTCCCTTTGTATGAGAAAAATATGTGGTAAGGGTATTCGTTATAGTTTGCATGATTATTTGTATAATGTATATATGCATCCCTTAACCATACATGTGCAGGATGATGCTCCAAGGAGGAGCATTCTTTTTTCTAGACCTCATGGTTTATTTGAGGCCATAAGCATGATTGATGGCCATTCCCTAGGAGGACTTGGGGAAGAGAGATATTATGGAGGACATGCTCATTTTACACCTTGCATCATTCACTTCCTCCATACTTATGAGGAGATTGGAGCAGTAGGAAAGTGGTTGAGAAGCCACACCTTTTATCGGTCTCTATTGCAGTTGAGGGTCAAGCTGCGTTGGTTACACTTGAGGGACCATTTTCCTTCTCATTTGTTACATATTGCAACAAGCATGATTCTCATTTTTTCTCCCTATGGTTCTATTTTCTTTGTCTTTATGAGGAGCACGCTTGGGAGAAAGACACATTGGGTAAATGTGTCCTTTGACGGAGAATCCTCCCACACTTTTTACACTACATGTTCTGAGGGGAGCATGGGAGATGGTATGGCCACTAGAGCAACACATTTGTTTCCTTATGTAGTGAGCCATATGATGGATATGATGCCATATGATGATGATTTCCAAATCATCATATATGGGGATATCTGGGCTAGCTTGATTTGCAGCATTGGGGGAGATATATATGGAGATATAGTCCTCATCTTGCCACTTGAGGGCAACATTATTGCAGACCAAGGACAACCAACACTCTACACTTATCATAAGTTGAGAGATGGACAGTGTGGGGTAGGCTACCTTGTCTACCATGTGTAGATTTTCATCCCACCTACTTTGCCGGAGCCAAAGATGGAGGAAAGTTTTCAGGAGTTGCCTAGTTGGGAGGTGACTCATTTTGCATGTCTAATAGCTTGGGGATGGAGGATCCATATGGGAGAGATAGTTCCCATTAGATTTCAGATTCCATTTCTCAAGGGGACCTCTAGACATCACTTTGATATCCTCTTGAGTATTTCACCTTTACATGATGATGGCTTGATAGCTGACTTACATGCTGAGGAGGAGCAATGTAGAGGCTTGATTGATGAGATAACATCTCTTTCCTTGGAGGAGATAATCATACATGGATGCAATAGGGAGAGGAGGAGAAATAACTCATTCTACCCTTGCACTTGCTTGAGGACAAGCAATGTTTAAGAGGGGAGGACTCTAATATTCCAAAATTTGCATGCAGCAAATTGGAATATTAATTTTTGCTTATATCATCTAGGGGATGAATAAAATGGGCAAAGAGACCCATAAGTAGGAACAAATCCCTCATAGTGTGAAAGGTATCAATGGAGCGGCTTTATTTTGCACCTTCCAGTGTGAAAAGGGGAAAATGCATGAGGACAAGGTCAAGTTTGACCAAGTCAACAGCATTGCCTAAAAGGTGTACCTTGCTTGGGAAGACATCGCAGTTTGAGAGGGAGAAATATTCTTTGTGGAATAAAACCTAATTTGTGGGGTCCAGGTCAAAGAGACATTCACTTTCATAAAAGGAGGAAGAGGAAGCCATAGTGAGATATCTTTGAGGATATTGATTTTGGTTTGAAGACTATTTGCATTCTCCGGTTGTTCAGCAGAGTTGCAGTGTTGCTTAGCACGAGGGATTCCTGTTTAGGATTTCCTCTCCTTCTTGAGAGGCCTCTTGAAGGATTGCACTTCATTTCTCCACATCTTGGCTCAAGGAAAAATCCACTCCTTTCAGTCACTGCGTTATTTCTGCTAAAGTATAATGTAGTGTTGTTGGGTGTTGCAGTGGAGGGTTCCACAACACCTTTCCTTGGCTCATCTTTCAAAGGAGGGAGATTCTATTCCTTCGGGAGGTTAGTGAAGGAGGTTTCTAATCTTATTGCACATATTTGGCACCATTACAAGAATTCTCTATCTCCTACAATGCAGTCCGGCTCCTTGACTGTGTTATTTTTGAGCACATTTGCAGTAGGGGTTGCACCACTATTTTGGAGGGTAAGATCTTCAGGGATTGGATCAGCCTCTCACCTGAGAGATCCATTGGATGATATATATGCATCATATGCAGAATCATCAGCTATCTTCATCCATTTCTATTTTCTGAGTTGCAGCTGTTGCCTAGCAACTCTGACATTTCTGCAGATTTTCCATTTGTACATATACTTCAACCAATCCTCTTAAGGATTGTTGTATTGTTATTTTCAGGGGTTGAGAGCTTTCTCCCCCACATTTCTTGAGCTGATATTTTCATATCATTGTATTTTCATTTTATATGTTGCAGTGTCTCCTATAGACAACGTTTTCATAGCCTGGGTTTATGTCTATATAGCAGAGTTCTCCATTTCCTTGTACACGTGTTGCTAAGGCTTGCATTGCCTATCTTGAGTGAATATTTCCTCAAGGAATTGTACCCTTTTGCTGCTATATTATACATTTGTTGGATATTCATATATTCATGTATTCATGGCTATAAAATAACATTGTTATTCCATTACATGTGCTTACATTTGCTGCAGTCCCTCAACGGGCACTTTCTGAGGACAACTAGGTGTGGGAGACCTATTTAACCCACCTAGAGGGATTTATTTGGAGCCTCCTCTTGGATTTAAAACTTAGACACATTGTTCTAAGGGATCCATGTCCTAGTTTCAAATCCTGTAGCAGCCATTCCTGGAAAATGCGTTTTCCATCCATGCCTTGCTAGTTGTTCCATATTTGGGATATTACAATACGAAATATGGAGAATCTCTCTCCCAAAGGGAATTTTTAGTCCTTGCATCCTCCCTCCAATAATTCCCATAAAAATAATAAGGACATCATCAATGTATGGGATCAAAACTAAGGATACATAAGCTGCCATATGCAATAATGTAGGTTGATCATAGTCCCACATGTGGAACCAGCGCAATATATCTCCTGACTGCCTCAGATAATGATATGGTAAGTGCTTTCCCCACCAATTACTTACTTCCATAGTCTTCTAACATGCTTTGAGAAGGTAAGAAATGTTTGGTGCCTTTGGAGTGCACCCTAAATGGTATGTCATCTCCCTATATCCTCCTAGGGAGTGGCCATGCTCAACATTGTTTATGGCCCCAAGTTGGCCATGAAGTTTATAAGGAAGAATGCTCCCATTTGGAGCAATGGCCTGCACACGTATGGTAAAGGAATGTAAATACTCATTAAGTAAATCATTATGCATAAAAACATGATCCTTACCATATGCTTTGCTCACACCATTGGAGTGGCTCATAGATAGATCCCCTCTCATTCCCAAAGAGGAAAGTGGTGGATGTGAAAAATCCATCAAATATTTATGTATCTCCTCCATCTCCACATGATCCATGCATATCTTCAAATGCTGATATATCTCCTCTTCAAAGCCTTTCCAAGTATACCCCTCCATGATGGTATGGTATGCCCTCATGTAATAAGTGTGGCTAAAGAGAAAATATTCATGTGTTGCATGTAGTAAATTCTCCTTGAAATTGGATTCTCTAGATAAGAATATCCTACTCTGATAGAAGATGACCCCATCTCTTACTGAATATCCCTCCTCTAGTAGTTGGTCATCAAGTATCATGCAAGTCAAAATATCCTTGGAATAATCCACCAACAGCTGGGATTTCTAATATGGATCTATCCTCCATAGTGACAGCACTGATGATCTATCATTTAAAGCATATGTCATGTGGCTTCCCCCTCCTTTGACATCTCCTATGCCAAAGTGACATACCGAAAGGTTGTTATCCTCCCTCTGCTTCTCCTCCTGTAGTTGTTCATGCTCTAGTAAGGATTGAAGCTTTTGGAGGTTAATCTTCCATGGGAAGATATCACCTATCCAAAACTTCTTGATTTTGGCTAAATAATCCATGAGTGGCCACCATCCTCTACGATGTGTGGAAGATTTATCCCCAAGTGAGAACATCTTTTGAGCCTCCAAAGTCAATGATTAGTCACCTTGCACCATGATAGTGCCATCCTCCATTCATGTAGCATCCTCTCTCAGTGCAAGATGTGAGGTGAGAGTAGGTAATGATGATATTGATAGAACGTCTCCCTCCTCCTTTATTCTACACAAAACTCTCAGTGTTGTACCATGACCTCCTGATGTTCCCACTCCTCCTAGATCTATGAGTGGTGCAACATGTTGTGAGACATTTCTCACCATCTCCTAATCAGGTGGCCTCCCGGGTGGTTTTTCACAAAATAGTAATGTCTCATGGGCCAAAGTCATGTGCATAATAGATGGGATTTTTAGGTCCTTACTTCCACTACACAAATCCAACTCTGTTTTTTGTGTGGAATTTGTTTGTAAGGGATATGTGTGCAGGCCCCTAATCATATGATACTTAGGTACTCCGCTCAATGATGCAAGAGTCCCTCCCGTTGGATAAAATGCTCCATTACCACCTCCTAGTGGTGGTGGATCCTCTCCTACTATCCTAGCGCTATGACCTCCTTCTAGTTCTTATTCTTCCTCCTCATCATCATCTGAAAATTCCTCTATATAGTGTGCCTTTCCTGATGCACATCTATCTCTGGGTGCCCATGATTCTTGGCATGTGAAGCAAAGCTTCCTTCTCCTCAAGTCTCTTCGAACATCATCACTAAGAGGTAATTTGTTTTGGCTCTCCTTTGAAAGAGGAGCCTTCTCATCTTTTCCCTTTGATGGAAAAGTGAGATTTTGTTGAAATGTTTCCTTTTCTTTTGGCAAGGCATATTGTAGATATCTAGCCCTTTCAATGGAATCTTGAAGGGTAGTGGGTTTGGTAGAATTAACAAACCCATGAAGAGGTTTTTCTAGCCCATCAATAAACATATAGACCCTCCTTGCTGCAGATAAATCAGGAACCATAACATAAAGTTTTAGAAATTCAAAAATATAAGTTTCTAGATTACCTGATTGTTTGAGCTTAGCTAGCCCCATGAAAGGTGCCTCTGGATCTCTTCGATCAAACCTCTCCACCAACCTCCTTGTGAACTCTGAATATGCAATCACATTGGCATGACCCAATGTAGAAATTCCATGAAACCACCAATCATGTGCTTCACCCTCAAGCTATAGCGCTGCTATTTTGATGGCCTCCATCTTCGGTACTTGGTTCAGCTGGAAGTAGATGTCTAGCTTCTCTACCCATGATTTGGTAGTGCATTTTTATGACCCATCAAAGTTGGGTAAGAAAAATTTTTCCATAGTCCGGTGTAGATCATGATTCTATATGAATCCTCCACCTCTACTATGATGCTAGGGTCTCCTATTGTCCTTGATCTGACAGAATTCTTGAAAACTAAAATTATCCTTGAATCTCTGAGATTGAGACTCATACTCCAGAAAATAGTCTTCAAGAGTTTCTTGTTCTTGAAACCCTCCATTTCCCACTGCTAAAAATGTAGGCATTGTAGAGCATTGAGAAACCTGGTTCTTCACTGGTTGATCACTCCAATGATGATAAATGTCGGAACCTTCACCATGTAGAAACCCTTTAGGGGATTATTTGTGTCTTTCAATCCTCATCTCCTTTATTTCTCTTGCAATGTCTTGCATAGTTCAAAGAATAAGCTTAGGAAACTCCTTCTCCTCATGTTCTCCTGATAAAGGGGTTTTACCCTTGTATTCTTTATCATCTGTATAATCATACTTCCATTGTCTTCTGAGATACCTCTTCTCTCTAATTGTGAGAGGATCTCCTTCTTATAATGAAATATTGGCTTAAGATGCACATACTAAGCCAAGATTATGCTTTGATAACACTGTAATATTCCCAAATGGGAAAAGTAGGAATATAGTGCATAAACATGGAAATAGTAGTGTATAATATCACATCAATAATGGAGACCAATATGGAGCTTCTTTATTCATCATAACAGCAGCAAATATATACAAAATAATGGGGCCTAAATCATATAACATGAATCAACAAGCCTTCAATAGATAAATCCCCTCAATAATGAGGTGTTGCTACTACACAAAATGCCAGAAAACTACTACAATGCAGACATAAGAGCATTGCTACAACATATGAACATAAAAAAGTTGATATGGCTGATATATGCCTCAGGAGATACAGAAAATAAAGATCTAGGCTCTATACAACCTCCAACAAGAAACCCAACAGTATTTTTAGAAATACACCAACATACAAGAAATGAACCAAAGCCAAAGCCCTAAAGTTGAAGATTCACTGCAACTACACAGCTGGAAATATGTGGCTGATTTGATGCAGCAAATAATGTAGCCTCCTACAATATACTCTCTAGATTAAAGGTTGATCCCTTCAATGGAAAACCTTCTCCCCAAATGGTGTACTAAAACCTCCCCTGCAACTCCTCCCTAAAATAATGAAGTCCAAGACTGAAACTGCACTGTAGGGGAAAATGATAGTGTGGCCTGGTGCCAAATGTTGCAATAAGGCTCAAGGGCCTTCCTTACTAGCCTCCCAATGGAAGGAAACCTTCCTCCACTGAAATATAGCTCAGAAATCACCCAAATGTATTCTCCATTGCTGCAACCTGCAACACAGCACAACCCTCTGCAGAAATTGCACTGTAGATGAAAGATGGAGCTTGGCCTGATGTTGGAATGTGGAAATGTAGTGCAATCACTTCTCCTGAGTAGGAACTTGAAATCCCCCGAGGATGAAGGTGGGATTCCTGCTTGAGAACACCCTGTGCTAAACAACACTACAATCTTAGCTAAACAGCTGAAGAGAGAAAACAAGTATTAACAAACCATATCAAAATAATAATCAAAAACATATATTTTATGGCTTTCATCTCATTCCTTATATAAGTGGTGAGCTTCCTCACCGTTGGCCCCACTCATTAAATCCACTACTTGCAAGCATGGAGTCTCCCTCCAAAACTGCGTTGTCCCACAATGAATGCCACTCCTCCTTGACAACGTTGTTGATTTCGTCAGAGTTGACCCAGTCTACATGATCCAGCTCCTTTTCACACATAAGGGTTTTTTATCAAGCCACTCAAGTGATCTCCATTCACATTAGTAGTGATTTTATTCCTACTAAGGAGATTTATGCGTCTCCATACCCTATTATTTAGAAAATTAAGTAGCAAAAATAGAAATTAATATTCCAACTAGCTCATGGCTTATTGGGAATATTACATAAACTGACAATAGATTTTCTACTCCTCTTCACTCTCAGGCAATTTAAAGAGTACAATAGTGAAACATCAGGTAAACAACTTCAAATGTCAAAATATAACAAATTATGTTCCCTTAATCCATCAAAGAATTTACAAACTTACAAAAGTGAATTCTTTGCAAATGTTTTTGACAAATTTCTGGACCCTTCTCTAAATGCATGAGAAGGGTTTAAATACTAAACTATAATATTTTTGAAAATATATTATTACAAGAAAATAGAGGAGGTTTCAAACAACCATCCTCGTAAGACAAACTTCAACTACAATCTAGGAAAATAAAGTAAAAACATAACTTATGAGTTCTGATCTTCTTTTTGGATTTGATCCCGAAGTTGACAAATATCTAGCATGGGTTTAAGTTGAGTTGGTTGCGAAATTCTTGATCTGATCTGGCCCTTGAATACTGCATTTGAAAGTGTTGACTACGAACTTTTTTTTGAATCAGTTAATGACTGCAGGGTTTGGTACTGATGATAAGCTTTGATTACAAAATTCCAATAATTTTCTTAATCAAACTTATTTATTTTTTTAACCATTTCTTCCTACCTTTGTGTCCTTTGTTTCCATTGTGCTTCTAACAGCTTGATTTCTGAGAGCACTTCATATGTGGAATCTTTGATAAGCTCAGATTTCAAAAGTTTTTCACATACATATTCAGTAATTTCCTTTGTTAACCTTGGTGCTTTTGCTGCTACTTTGTCTCCTTGCCTTAGTTGTGCTTCCCAATCTTTAAATAAAATTTCCTTGTGAAATATATCTACCTGGGGTAGATCAGCTTCCTTCCTGAGTCTGATGCTTGCCATTGACTAAATTCATTAATTTTCTTCTCAATTTTCTCACACTCAAGTTTCTTGATAGCCACTTGTTGGATCAGGATTTCACTTGAATCATAATAAGAGCTAGTGATTGAAGCTTGTTGGAAAAATACTTCTTGTTGTTGTTTTAGCTTAGCATTCAATTCCAATTCTTCTCTTATGAACTTCTCTACCTGTGGCTGGATTTTTAATTTGTTTATTGTTGTTTCTAGTTGTGTTTCATATTCTATAAGTTGCACCTAATGTTGTAAATTTAATCTTTCAAAATCCTTTTGAAATTGAGACATTTTCAATTCCATTTGCCTGCTGGAGTTAGAATTTTATTTCTCTACCAGTCTCTCTAAATATTGTATTTTTTATTCTCTCTGCTTCAGTAATAATTGAACTACATTAGCCTTATCAATAGTGGCAGTAGCATATTCCCCTACAAACTGTGATAGCTTAGTTAAATGTTCAGTAGGATCAACTAGAGGATCCTTCCATAGAACGTCAACGGATTCATTTGTAAGATTTGAGACTGTATCATCAATTCTTCTCCTTTTTCTTCTCTTGACTAAAGCCTTATGATTAGGACTGTAGAAGACATCCAGTGAAGGAATTTATTTAATTTTTAAAACTATCTGCTCTGTAGGGTAGACCAGAATGATCTCTCAATCATGAGTTTTAGGTGCTTGTTGGAGCAGAGTAGCAGTTTCCACTAATTTCTAAGAATGTTCCAGCATTTGAAAACTAGTAGCTTGATGAGTATAAGGATTTGGTTGTGACGTTTGCAGTGCCTTAGAAAAAATTTCCCATTCATTCTTCAAATCCTTTGGCTGAGACATTTCTGACTGATCAGGTGTATTTTGGTTGTGCTAAACTTCTTGGGAAGACGATTCAGTTTCATTAATTCCTCATTTCTCTTGCATTTCAATCTCTTTGATTACTTGATCAATTACCTTTTCTAGGCTCCGATTTCTATTTTCGGATTCATTATCAGAATGATCTGAATTATGAGATTTATGTTCTGATTGCCCTGATTCATCTTTAGACATGTCTTTAGCTTCATTATCCAAGGTAATACTTGGATTTGGTGTGCTGACATCTTCAATAATAAATAAATCCAAATGAATCCTTTCCAAACCCTTGATTTTGTATGCTTGGAAGGCTTCAAAGTCATCTTGTTTGAGATGATTGGATGCAAACTTTAGTACATCTGTAAAATTTTCAATACCTTGAAATAAATCATCAAATTTCTTTCCAAAAAGGCTTCACTTTGAGCTCTGTGGTGAAATTCTTAATTACATCATTGGGGTCATATGGTCGCTTTGGAATTACAACCAAATTCAAAAAATTAACATTTGAAACTTCCTTGAAGGTATGACCAATATCAAAAAGTGAAAAAGTACCGCACTGCAAAGGGAAATTAGGCTAAATGGCCTTCTTAGCATCTTTGAGCTATTTTGAAATACCATTTACCACAAGTTGGTAAGAAATCTCTCTAGAAAGTAGCTTGTCAGGAAAATAATATGGCAGGACGTGGGGAGAAGCATAACTCTCGAAAAATCTGACATAGGTGAAACTTTCTTCAGAAAACCATCTAGCAATGGGCAAGATTTCTATACTAGTGACTTTGGAAATCCTAGGGGATTTCTCATTGAATATATTTCGGTGCATAGGTAGAGTGACTCTATGGAAAATTTTATAAAAATGTAGATGAAAATATGACTCCCAAAGGGCTCTGTGGTAAATGTGGATTGGAGTGGGGTCTTGGGTCGTCCATTTCCATCCCATGGTAGGAAAACTAAAACAAAATCAAATTGCGTCCATGACATAGGCACTAATGTAAAAAGGGGGGTATTTCCCTAGAGGAAATACTTGCTTTAATTCTATACTCCATGATACTTTTGGCCAAATTATCAGATAGGATATTTTCCCAATTCATAATTAAATAATTGACAATTGTGTTAATTAATGGGACCCAATCTAAAGAAAACATAGTAGTATCAGGCTTTGCAAACAATCTACACAGCATTACAGCAGCATAGCAATAAGGGGAAGGAATTTTTGCTATCGAGTACATGCCAAGTTTGTCCTGTTTTAGGTTGCCTTGGTCATCCTTCCATTCCTTTATAACTTTCATCAAGTTTGGATGTTTCTTTGTAAAGATTTGGACAAAATCTTTGTCATAGTTCTGATGCGAGGTGGGTAAGTGGTACATTGTCTTCAAATCTTCTGCTGTGAATGAACCAATATGCTCGTCCTTTGAATTATTAAATGTTCTATCTTCTATGTTCAAGTGGTCAATTACCCACTTAACCATATCTGTATATGGGAGAATCTTTGGCCTCACTGCTACTTTATGAATGAATGAGCATGCAACGTCAAAATAGGTCGGGTCTGAAGAAACGGATGCGCCTACTGTAGCAACTTTGATTATTACCCTTGGTTGTTCATTCTTGAATAATTGATACATTGTCTCCCATTAGGAACTTCCGCAATCCTTGTTGCAGGTGGTATCTGAAGGGAGACATATCTAAGTCTTTAGTATATGATGCTTGGGCAATTTCCTTGCCTTTCTTGTTCATCCCTGTTATTTTTTATCTGTTAAGTGGTTTCCTGAATTCAAGTGAACAAAGAGAACTTTAGATCTAAGGTAAATGAAGAGAAGAATATATTTGAAACTGATATAATAAAAAAATCGGCGTTTAATCATTCAAAACACGCTCTAAGTAGATTTGAATATTTCAAACCTTACTCCCATTAAATGTCGTTAATCACCCATAATTCTTCCAATCAAATCTCTTACACACCTTTATGGGAAATGTTTATCGATCAATTTAAGACATTATATCTTATATCTGGTTGATTAGATATGAATCATTTTGCACACTTGAGCAATAACAATCAATATCGCATATCGCAACTCAATACTATTGCTATTAGTTATTTTTTCTGTTACCGATGAATTTCGCGAAATGTGATCTACGCAAATCGCATATTGCAATTTCCATACGGCAATAAAACTTGCATTTGGTTATTTTTTGCAAAATGTGAAGTGTGCTATGGAATCATGTTGATGCGCTTTATCGTACATTTGAATTTTTATGATTGTTTCTTTATTAATTCGTCGGGTCTGATTCATCGCAATCGTTATCGAAATTTCATTAGTTGGTCATTTTTAAAAGGTGCGATGTGATTTTCTTTTAAAGCGGTATTTAAAGCTTTTGTAACGGGATTTTTGTATGACTTCGAAAAGGTTTAGCACATATCACAACTCACGAGACTTAATATGTTTTAAGTTGTTAGGCTTGTAAGCTATGTGATTTGTGATGAGTGCTAAGAAATCAAAGCAAAAAGGGAAAGAACTTTATTTACTAAAGTTTTTAGACTTAGGCTAAGATAAAATCAAACAAATAAATTTCCTATTTATTTTAAACGATCCCCATTTACTGAAAATAAATAGGGGGTGTTGTATAGTACAACACCACCATGGAGCACCATCCCTTTGACCACCTTGGACAGCTTTTATTTTCCCTTTGACCGCCTCGATTCACTCACTTAATATTAAGGACACTACAATCAATGACTTATTGGACTTCCTTTTACATAAATGACAACACATTTTAACAATATCCCCCATTGGCATTGATTTCAACACTAGACATAGTCTAGTAATTGATGCACTATTGTTGAGAATTCCTTCTGTCTATTGGCTCTCACCATGTCTATTTAATTATCCCCTTTTTACATCAATGGAAAAACACTAAATCTAGTTTCAACTTCTAATGTTCATGGTTACATCTTCTTTGGGTTGAGGACTCCCCCTCCCTCTGATATTTCCTTTTGTGTGCATATTCTCCACCTATCAAGGATATTTCTATGCAATAATTCCTCATATTTTTATCTCCTATTATGCTTTCTTTTGCAACACAATTCCCTTTGGTAGTAAGTACTCTATTTTTGTACTTTTGTCTCACTAAGAAACTACTCCTTGTTGGGCCATGGAATTGGTGTGTTTCTTCCCTTTGTTTCCCCAGTTAAATGTATATTTTACAAGTCTCTTTAGTCTAGTTTATCATAATTTGAGAACTATAAGCTTTAGAAAAATTAATGAATGATTATTTAGTATTTCATTTTAGTAGTAGTTTAATTTGAGTATTTTAGTTATTATAAAGTAGTAATTTGGGTAAATTTGTGAACAGAAGATATTTGTTGATCAAATGTTGTTCCCTTAAGCGCTGAAGAAGAAGACTACTCCTGGACAACCGTTGGATTGATCCTAGCATGTTGATTAAATATTCCTATTTATCTGCATGAAACAGTCGAAGAAATCTACGCTTTGTTATTTTTAAAAATCTTGTAATTTAATTAGCAATCATGATAATATTTTGATTCTTAGGATAGATTTATCATTCTAATTTTAGAGAAGCGATGTAATATGAATATAAACCTTCAGTAAGAATGAGGATGACGATGATATGAGATTAATTCTAGTGCTTGTAAAAGTGAACAACAAAATTGTTTTAAGTTTACAAACCGCTTTTGTAACTTATCTTTGATGTTAATGAAAGCTTAATGGTTTGAGTTTAATACACTATGTTGAATCCTTCTTAAGGTAGCTACTTCCAGATGTCATGGCCCCAGTCACTGGAGATACTGTTTTCATTTATGTATTACTATTCTTTATTTTATTTCCCTATTTATAATTAACATTGTGTGAATTCTTGGATTTATTTCTTAGTGCGTGAATCTTTAGATTTATCTTTCAGTAACATGAATGGGTAGATTTGTTAATTGAATTGGGTAATTTTTCAATTACAATGTGGATTTCCACATTTACATTATAACAGAGTAAATTCTTAGTCTCATATGATATTGTAAGCATCTATACAAGAGTATAATAACTAGTAACTAGAAGTAGATTCTTTTTTGTTAGATCTCTTAATGCTTCGCATCACAATAGGAATGAGAGATTTTATAGGATTTAATGCTTGTTTCTTAATTAAGTAAAGTAGTTCCATGATTTATGTCAGATGATTTATTTATGTTTGCATATTGAATTTAATCTTTTTGAAAGCATTTCTTCATAGCTTTTCCTTCATATTAGTCATACATACACTTTTGTAATTTAAAGCACTATCCCTACATCTACTGTGCCAACAAACTTGAAACAAAAAGAAGAAATATAGGTTGATAGATTAATGAGTAGAGGATTGATTTGATTCGTTAGGAACATATTAAGCATGCAAATTTTTGGCGTTGTTGCTGGGGAGGTTGTCAAAAGAGTGATAGATTGTGTCTCTAAAGGTCCAGGTAGTAAAGAAGGAAGGTAAAAACCTACACACGCATCAAGTAAAGAGCTTGTGCTACTACCCACCTTTGGTTGATACGTTGAAATTATGTAGGTGTGTATGACTAGGAAAAAGAATAAAAATCAGGTAGTAATAGAACAAAAACCTTTATCAAAAACCACAAACACCCAAAGCCCGGTGAACCTTGGGATATCGACCTTCATAGATGAAATAATTCAAAAAAATGAGTCTCAAGCATCCGTAGTTCTAACAGTATCTAGGAATGGATCTACCATTGCCCCTCAAGAAATAGAGTCATCAACTGCAGCTCACACTGAGATTCACAACAAATCGAAGGATTTGAACAAAGCTTTCAAGATACAATCATTAAACATTTCAGTCCTTCTAATAGCAATGAGGGGAATTTTTGTAACTTGGAAGAAGGGGAGTGAGAAACAAGCGGAATAGATTTATGATCTATTGAGACAGATCCACAAGTTTCTAGACCTAAACCCCTTGTGATTCCTGCTAAGGGAAAAGCATCCAAAATTCCTGATCTAAGCAGTGCGGTGAAACCCCCTCGTGATTTGAATACCAATCAAAATCCCATTGCTCAGATAATATTTCCTGACCACTATATCCCTGAAAATTAATGGCAAATTTTTGACAAAATAGAAAACGCAGTACCCCAAAATCAAACCTCGACCTTAGAATATCCAATATTCAACCCATTGGCCAATGCTTTGATGAAAACCATCCCACTGCAAACCCTGTCGAATTTTCATGGGATGAATTCAAAGGATCCTGATGCATTTTTATTCAAATTTTATGTTTGGTGTAAAGGGTATGACTACACCACTAATCTCCAAAAACTGAAATTGTTCCCTTCTACCTTAAGGGGGGAAGATTTACAATGGTTAATGGGATTAGGAGGAGGTACTATAGACTCTTGGGATGCGATGAAAAATGAATTTATTACCTAATATCAGGATTTTTGTCAATCTATGGACTTAAAAGATGAAATTTTTAAGATGTATGCAAATAAAAGTGAAACCTAAGAGGAATACATTGAGAGGTTTCAGTACAACCTACAAAGATCAGCTTATGCCACCTCTCCAAAGGACGTACTGAAAGTTGCTTTAATTAAAGGCATGAAGGAAGAGTGGATAGAAACACTCAATCTGATGGGGAAAGGTGATATTTCTCAAGAATAATATGACAATATTGTTAAACAGTGTATCAGGCACTCGTAAGGAAGTACGTGAACCAGATCTGGAATTCAGGACTCTCGCACTTGAACCAGCAAATTCTCGGGTGGAGGTGTAACTCGAGCAGAAATGGGTAATCTTTTAGAAGATTTTAAGACTGATAGTTTGGGCACATTAAATATATAATTAGATTTTTTGCAGGACAAAAAGAAACAATTCCAAGAGAAACGAGCTTTAGGCATATTTTGTCCACATTTTCGAAAGAAACATAGCCAACGAGAATGCCCACAGGAGACGGTTCATGCATGCGCTATTTTCACAAAAGATCATTCGACTGACCAATGTTAACATCTTCCAGGGCTTAAGGTTATGTTCAAAGAGGCTAAGGAACATCTAGAACCAACGTATCTTATGGAGCAACAATGAAAATGGCAGGTTCGTCCTTCAGGTATGATGCAATATCCATCTTTGTTTTATTCAGGATGGAATATGCAACAAAAAATACATGGATCTGCATGGCAGGGACAACTTTCTTTTAACTCCACTTGGAAATCCCATCCTTATACCACACCAAAATGGCCGAATCAACCATTTTTTGGTCCTGTATGGCACAATTCACAATATTCATCTCCATCATGGAAGAACATAGCCAAAAACCCCAATCCTTCACAATGGATTAATTCACCCACGCAAAATTCAATGTGGCCTCAAAACTGGTAGTTCCCCGCAGGACCGATCAATCACCCTGTCAGGACCATTTCCCAGTCTCAACCATCATTGCAATCTCAATTTCAGCTACCATCGAACCCTCAATCCCCAATACGTCCACAATTACCAGCTTATCTGAATTCCAATCCAAATAATAGGCCGGTTCAATACGTTCAAATTTTCAAAATCCTAGACCCTGAAGAAAATCCTCTTGAATGTAATGAATTACGGTTGAGATCTTGGTGAGTTGTCTTGCCCAAAGAAAACAGAGCTGACCAAGAGCCAGAAGACAATGAAACTCACATAGAGGGGTAGCCTATACCAAAACCTCCAACTATAATCATTTCTGAATTTGTCGATACCGCAATCAACCAGAGACGTTCTAATAAAATCGCAATTGTTGCTCCTCCATTCCTCGAAAGACTCACGATGACTAAACCTACTAACTATCTCGATTTTGATCTTATGGGGGAATTTAAAAACTTGTGTATAAATATTACTCTCCTTCAAGCTATATGAGACGTTCCAATCTATAATAAAGCAATCAAATAATTATGTGGTAGAAATCCAGGGAGAAAACCCAAAGACCCATCAACAGTTCACGTCATAAGAATATTACCTGACCTCATTTTAGGAAAACAACTACCTGTCAAGTATGATGACCTAGGAAACCCAATAGTAACTTTCCAAATTCAGGGTTGCACCTTTCCAAATACTCTAGTAGATTTGGGAGCAAAAATCAATATTTTGACTAATGAGGTCAGTACTATTTTGGGCATCACATCTTTGAAGCAAACTTTAACCTTACTAGAATTAGTCGACAGGTTTGTAGTCAAACCTAAAGGTACTCTGGAATACATTATTGTGTTTGTAGATTCCTGGTAATACCCAGTAGAATTTAGGGTTATTAATCCAAGGAATATATTAGATGGGCATCCGCTGATATTAGGGAGGTCGTGGCTGACAACAATAAACGCATATAGGTTGTCGAACAGGAAACATGACGATTACTAGGGGAAACGCCATGAAAAATCTCATCCTGTATCCACCTTCTTAACCCAGCCCGCCTATTAAAAACTATCGGACATGCCCATGTGGATAATGAGAAGAAAACGTGCGCTCCACTCTTATGGTAGACGAAGCCCTTGAACTTAAAAATCAGAAAAAAGATGATGTAATTAATGGCTGCATTAAAAGATCGGTCGCCTTAGGGAACCCAACATGTCAAATTCTAAAACCCATACTTGATAATAAGGCACAGGAAGATCCATTAAAAATTACAAATGACAATCATATACCCACGACTGTCATTCATAATAGCATACCAATTGAAATTGAGCGAGGCAAAACCCTTAACATTAATGCCAATCTGGATGACCAACAATTGAAAAACTTAATCCAGATTCTTCATAGATATAAACAAGTTGTTTCCTAGGAGTATTCAGATATGAACCATTGACCCGCAATTATGTACACATCATATTTATTTATAAAAATATGCTCGCACTATTCGGAAACCCCAAAGAAGACTAAATCCACATCTCAAGGATATAGTAAAACATGAATTACAAAAACTTCTGGATGTAAATTTATATACCCCATTTCATACAACCTGTGGGTTTCTCCGTTAGTTTTCGTCCCCAAGAAAAACGGGAAGTGGATAATTTTTGTAGACTATAGATAAATTAATAAAGCTACCCATAAATACCATTTCCCCCTTCCATTTATAGACCAAGTCCTTGACACTCTTGTTGGGAAGAAGTTTTTCTTCTTCCTATATGGTTTCAGCGGTTATAATCAAATCCAGATCACTCCCATAGGTCAAGATAAAGCAACATTTACCTACCCATGGGGAACATTTGCGTATATATTTTTACCTTTTGGGATGTATAATGCACCAACCACTTTATAGAGGGAAATCTTGAACATTTTCTTTGATTTGATTAACAAAGGAATTTAATTGTACATGGAAGACTTTACTCCGTATGCTGATGAATTTGATCAGGTTTTAAATAATTTCGAAAAAGTGCTTGAAAGATGCATTGCTACCAAACTGTGTCTTAGTCACAAAAAAATTCATATGATTATGAACAAGGTGTAGTTTTAGGACATTATATTTCTTCTATAGGAATTTAGTTGGATCCGGAAAAGATCGAAGTAATTCTTAAGTTACCCACACCCCGTACACCAACTGAGGTATGTATTTTACTTGGCTATGCTAGATATAATTGCAGATTCATAGAACATTTCTCAAAAATAGTTGCACCGTTTTATCTCTTAACAGGTAACGTTGAGTTCAAACGGAGTGAAAAATGCGATGTTGCTTTTGCAAATCTTAAGAAATTAGTTTCGACAGCCCTGGTACTGAGAGGAAAAAATTGGAATCTTCCCTTCCATATCTCTTGAGACACATCAGACACAATAGTAGGCAATTTCCTTGGACACAAGGAAGACAAGAAACCATACTCCATTTACTACATCAGGAAAAATATTACACCGGCCGAATTAAATTACACAGTGATAGAGAAGGAATTTTTAGTTGTTATATATGCTATTAATAAATTTTGACATTATATAGGAAAATATCCAGTTTTTCCATACACATGTCATTCTGATATTATATATTTGGCTAACAAACCTATTACTACTGGTCAGGTGACTCGATGGTTGTTGTTATTGCAGGAATTTGATATTACCATCAAGGATCGTCCAGGAAAGGAAAATCGTGTTGTAGATTTATTTTCCCAAGTCCCTAGAATAGTTGATCCATCACCTATGGTGACCAATTCCCGGACAATAAATGCACCTTAGTATGCTAATGTGGTGACTTACCTGGTATCGAGAAAATTTCCAACACAGTTTTCACCATGGGAGAGGAAATTGATTGTTCAGCGTAGCACGCGATTTTCCTGGATCGGTGAATATCTCTTCCACATAGGCTCTTATTTTCATATTCGTAGTTTCATTAGAGAATATGAAACCTATGATATTTTGAAGGCCTGCCACAATGAGCCATATGGTGGGAATTTTTTTGATCGTAGAACTGGACATAAGGTACTACAAATGGGAATATACTAGCCCATGATATTTAATGACACTAAAAAGCATGTCCAGAGTTGTGATAGTTTCCAAAGAATGAGTCATCCTGGCTAAGCAGATGAAATGCCTTTGCAGCCACAACTGGTAATAGAACCTTTTGAGAGATGGGCATTAGATTTTGTGGGTCTTTTTAACCCACCATCCAACCAAAAATCATGCATCCTTGTCTACACAGATTATGTGACCAAGTGGCCCGTGGGTGGAAGTAGTAGCCCTTCCAAAAGCCACAAAAGAAGTAGTGATCAGCTTCTTCTTTGAATTTTTTGTGCAATACAGATTACCCAGAGAAGTAATAACAGATGGAGGGTCACAATTTACTGCTAACAATATTTTGTCTACCCTCCATAATTATCACATTAAGAACAAATTTACTTCTCCATATCACCCCCAGGCGAACGGACAAGTATAGAGCACTAATAAAGTCCTCGAGGAAATTTTAGCAAAGACAGTATCCACATATCATCGGAATTGGGAAACCAAACTTTCAAAAGCCTTATGAGATTACTGGACGACATGGCACAATACTACTTTCCACTCACCATATCATCTTGTTTTTGGCAAAGAACCGATTTTTCCAATTGAAATATTTGAAATAAAGACTCTCAAAATCTCACAAGAAGTTGGATTGGACTTCACAGAAGCACAAAACCAATGCTTACATCAGCTGAATGAATTGGACGAAGCACGACTCTCGGCCTTCTAAAGCACAACTTTTATGCAACAACATAGGGACAAATGGTAAGATCGTCTCATTAAAAAGAAGACGTTTCAAAAGGGTGATTGGGCATTGCTATATGATTCCAAATTTCAAGAGTTTCCAGGAAAAATTCAGAGGAGATGGCTTGGATTGTTTGAAATTGTCGAAGTACATGATAATGGTACAACGAGCTTGAAAACAATTGATGGGTATGGTACCTCTTTTCGGGAAAACGGACATCATTTACGTCTTTATCGTTGGAGGCTCACAAATGAGTATTTTTATCATGAGGTAAGTAACGATTCTAATTTTTAGGTTATAGCTGACTGGGGAGCTAACCCAACGGCTACATTTCCATGAAATTTAAAAGAAGTATTTGCGTACTATACATAATGTATATATTTTTTAGTATAATTTACTTATTTTTTATTTTACTTTTGATCTTAAGAAACCAAGGGAAGAAGGATTATTGATCCTAGTACAACTTGTTGATTTTGTCATAGTTGTTGCTCCTTTGGGGACAACTTCTGCTCTCTTGTGTATAGCTCGTTGTTCCATCAATGCACCACTATTATTTATTTTAATCACAGCCATTGTTCCTTTGGGAACAAATGGCATCTCTTTGGTCACGGTAGTTGTTCTCTCTCATACAAATTTTTGTTCCTTTTATTACAGTTTTTGTTCCCTTAATCCTAGTTAACATTTTTACGACTGTTGTTCTTTTGGGTACATATGTTGTTCCCTTTAACACAGTCTATTTTTTCTTCACTATTAATTCATGACGTCACAGTTGTTGTTCCTTTGGTTACAATTGTCATTCCATTGCCGCCACTTTTTCACAATTGATGTTTCTCTTTGTCATGACTACTATCACTCGTTACAACAACTCCCATTATTTTGGATATGAATGATGTTCCTTTGTTTACAGCTACCAATCCTTTTTAAATACGTGATTTTCTTTGTGGTTTCGAAGCATTCTTTCATTATCATGGTGAAAACATCTATATTATTTTAAACATTACCTTATGAAGAACATTTTATTTGATTGGAAAACCCTATCAAAATAAAAATTATAGAAATCTAGATATTGGAAATAACATAAATTTTTCATAACCTATTACCTTAATTACCATCATAGTGGTTTTTGTTTTCTCCATGTGGACTGATGATTTCCTCCAAACATAAACTTGTGGAAATAAAATCACAAACTAAGATGGCAGACTTGTCATAATGCTTCTTACGCCATCCTTAACTCTTAAGGAGTTGATGATCCACCATGTTCACAAACTTACATAAAAATATATATAGGCATAAAAACTTATAAATTGAAATGTTTTCTCTCAAAGGAATAGGAGGTCTCATTAAGAGTTGACCTACCATGTTCATTGGACTTGACACAGTGACATTCCCATCATGTTCACCAAGCCAGGGTAATGACCTTTGACATAACAATCAAAGTACAAGAGGTCTCATCACGAGCCAGCTTGTTCACTTTGCTAAGATCTAGTGAATGAAATTATTACCAACTAGTCACCATGCTAGACTAATGGTATTTTGGGGAAATTTTTCAAAAAGTGATAAAAAATTTAGTGAACGGGATACTAGCATATTAGGAGGTTAAAAGGCAACACTATTGAGGCTATGTCACCTACTTGCAATAGAGGCTTTTCCTATGGTATTGAAGTATACTTGGAATCACCATATCAATACGTAAGTGATTTTGAATTTTCTTATTTCAACAAACAAAGGAGGAATCACCACAACTACTATGGAATCTATTATATATTAACTAAGGTGGTAATTCAAACATTACATGAAAAATATTTTTATCCATATTATATATCAAGAAGGCATATTATTTTATTATAAAAGGGACCTTGCTATAATCATTACATAATCTCTTTTAAAAGGTGATATACGACGCACATTTATTTCCCCATGACTTATCTCTTTATGCGTCGAACGTCAGAAATATATGCATATGTCAACCCTAATACACCTCATTATTACACCATCTACCATATTCACCCATTTCCAATTATGGTAATTTAATGCATTTAATGCACCGTTGTTGTATCCTATCACTAAAGGTCAAGGTCGACCTTTCTCATCATTAGGGGGGGAAGTGAAGTCTCGCATTAATTTGCTGACACATTTAACAAGGATGGAAAATAATTATAGTAACTTTATTTGCATATGATATATTGTGATCATTGTTATAGATTTCTATTTCTATGCAAAATTGTCTTTTGAAGCTTTGTACGTAGAAACAACAAAGTGTAAACATGGTGGATAATATATCTGGAATGAACCAGCTCAACTACAAGTATCTGAAAAAGCATAGTGAATTCTGGAAAGAGTAGGTTGGTGTTGAACCCCAAAATTTCCCTTTCCTTACAAATTTCTCATCTCATTTCACCTCTATTTCATCAATTCATAAGCCCTAATCAATGAAGAATGTTTAGGTTTGTCTCAAGGATACACGCAATTGATTGACATATTGTATTTTCATGGTTTTTTCTATTTTAATAAATTTTGTGCAGAATAGCTACAGAATGCAGATGTTCCGTAGTTGACTGGATGTTTCGTAACTACTCTTGTGGTTGAATATGTTACAGGTGTCTGTTGAAGGAATGGTCCACATGGGTAGACTCAGAATCCCTCCTACATGGATTTCTTCCTATCAACAAGGACTAGATCGACAAATAAAGAGGCCTAATCCGATGGTCAAAGCTCAAAGTCAAGAGATTGTTTCACACAGCAATTAGGACTCTTGATTTTCTCTGTAGAAAATCATGAGTCATAAGAGTCCCAATTTGATTGTAATTTGAAGATACACCTGTAACTATCTTTATCCATAGTCAGTTATGCAAATTTCTTATAAATAGAGGTTCTATAGAACCGAGAACAGGTGAAGTTTTTGTAGCACAAGTTCAAAATTACAGTGAGATACTTTGTTTTCTAAAAACTCTGTTTCAATAAGAAGATCAGTTCCTAGATGTTGTTTTTTTACATTTTTAAGGAGCTAAGGAGTTGACCAACTTGGTAGTAGAGAGCCCCTACTGCTAAAGGAGGTTTTTAATGTTTTCTAGTTAGATTTGCTTCAATTTTGTTTAGTATTTTTCTGTTCATGCTTAATTTCTAGTTTTCAATAGTTTAGATGCAACTGTGTAGATTTTCCTTCCGAAATGTTTTCAAGGAGATAGGTAACTCTGTCTTCAGGATTGGAATAAAAGTTGAAGTTTCGAGAAACATGGTTGCTTAGTTCCCTACTTTATTCTTTCAAAAATAGTAGTTAATTGTTGTGTCTAACTGAGCATTTATGAAGTCCATTTTTCCTATTTACCAAATCTTATATTGAATGGTTGAATGTCTTATAAGTGCAGTGATTGAATAGATTTCCTTTCCTGTCATTTTCTTGCTAAGAATTAAGGGTGTAATTGATTTATCTAAAAGCCATACCAAGGGGTCACAAGCTTCAGAAATGGATGAGACTTTATAAGTTAATTATTCACTTAATTGGTTGTATATAGAAGATCCTCATTTCATTGCAACAAAACAATCTTCTTAAAGGTCATCCTGATAGAGACTAATTTGAATATACTTTGCAAGGATGATTAAATGATTAGATTCAATGCAGTGTTTGAGTTATTGTAATTCTTTAGTTTATACAGATGAAATGATTACTTAGATACATTACCTCAAGGGGGTAACTCTCCACATATTGGGTAGATGGAGTAATTAAAGCATCTTAGATCAATTTCAATTGCATTCTCTGTTTTCTATTTTAGATTTTAGCAACTAAAGTGCAAACAATTGATTTCATCTCATAGGGATTTGACCTAATTATTGAATGTTGAAAAAACCTGAAGTACAATAGTTGACACATTTCCCTGCTTTCATTTTTCAAATCTCAATTGAGTCTTAGATCCATGGATTAGGTTTACTCACTAATTGAAGTACTTGCTTTGTCTTTTTTTCCAAAACTAGGTCTTAGAACTTGTCCATAAACTTTGGTTTCTTTCATAGAAAATTAACTTAGTTTCATAACACTTCATTTTCTTCCTTTTTAATTATATTTATTCTCACTTTTCTAAATAGCCTAAGATATCAAACTAAGGACTAAAAATACAAAACCCCCAAAACAACAAATAAAAACACAAACAACGAAGTAAGGGAAGGGTCACTTAGGCACATATAGTGCACCACACTTCATCAGTTTGCTAGCCCTGGTTGATAATTAATGGAAGAAAATTAGGAACACTAAATTGACTAAACATTTTGGCGTCGTTGCTGGGGAGTGTAATTAGGTAGCCTTATTTCTTACATCCCAAAAACAATGATATGCATAGAGAAAGAGACTCTAGGGGCAGATTTATAAGATGCAGAAGCTTAATCCCTACAACACCACTCACTCCACCTAGACCAAGAAGTAGTACACCTCCATATCAAACTCATATCTGATACTATACTGGTCATAGACTTCCTGAAGTTTTAAGATCAGATGTCCAGTTAGGAGAGTCTCCCACTTCATCCACTAAAGAAATTATAGAGGAAGAAGATCCTAGGACTCCAACAGGGGGAATAACCTTTTTCACTTCTACAGGGGAATACATTCCAATTGAAGAGCTATAAATCCCTAGTGAAGAGGAAGAGGAAGAACCTTTCTTCAACATACCATTGATAGAAGAACAATTATCCCTCCAGGTTGAACCTTATATCAATTTTGAAGAATATATCATGGCAGGAAGAGGAGAAGAAGGAGGAGGAGAAGAAGAAGGAGAAATATTTAATGGAGAAAAATTACTATTTGGAGGAGGTAGAGGTAGAGGAGGAGATAGAGGAAGAGGTAGAGGAAATGCAGAAGGGGAGTTGAAAGCTCATTTGGATTCCCCATAGTAGATGAAGAGACAAATGCTACCATGAAAAATATCTCACCTTCTATTCTTCCAAAATTTCATGGATTGAAAAGTGAAGACCCTGAGACATTTTTATTTGAATTTGAAATTTTGTGCAGAACTTATGACTATCTACAAGATGCTCAAAAACTCAAATTATTTCCTTCAACATTGAAAGGAGCAACCCTAAAATGGTTCATGAGTCTAATCACTAGATCTATTGGGTCATGGAATGATATGAGGAGAGAATTTCTAGAAAGGTATTTGGACTATTGTATACCTGTTAACCATAAAGAATAAGCGTTTAAAATGATGCAAAAGGAGGATGAAAATTTGGAAGATTTACTTGAAAGATTCAACTATAACATCAAGAGAGAAAAAATGCAAAATCTAGACCAAGACACTCTAAAATCTCTTTTGTTGAAAACAATTAGAGATGAATGGATAGACATCCTTAACATGATGGGGAAGGGAGACATATCTCAATTCCATTAGCTGATATAGGATAATTATGTATTAATCTCTCAAGAGGAAAATCAAAAATTTTGAAAGGACCAAGGGACCCTGCTCTTGCTAGGGTAAACAAATCTGCAACTGGAACAGTAAGTAGGGAGAAAATTGGAAACATGCTTGATGAGTTCAAAACTGACATTCTAGGGAGTCTTAGTGAGAAAATAGACACCCTTAAGCTACAAAACAAGTAGAAAGTTGAGACTGATGCCTTAGAAATATTTTGTCCCAAGTGAAGAAAGAAGTATGCCTTAAGAGAATGTACTCTTGATGCAAAAGTAATAGAAACGTGTGTGATTTGTTTAGAGAACCATGAGACCAAGAGTTGTCCTTCAATTCCTGGTCTTAAGGCTGCCTTTCAAGCGGAAACAACTACACATCCTATAGAATCTCTTTGTTTCGTCTCTAGAATACCTTGGCAAGGGCCTCAAACTCAAGGGTTTAATAACCAAATGTATAATCAGTTGCCACCAAATTGGAATTCTTGGCAGCAACCTTGGCCTCAATCTCAAAATCAATCTCAACCTTGGGCTAAAGGGATGCAAAATCCCTATGGAAGGTTCTCTCAGTATTATCAATATCCAACATCTTATCCATCCTATCCATCTTATCCAAATTATCCTCCCCAACAAAATCCTCAACAAAATCCACAACCTCAATCTCAAAATCAAAATCCACCACTTTCACTACCATTCCCTCAGAAACCAAATCAATTACCTATCTAGCCAGTACCAAACCCCAACAATAAAAACCCTCAGAATACCTATATGATAGAAGGTCAAAAATTTCCAACTTATTTAATTACTCCTCTAGATCTTAATGATGTCCAACTTAGATCTGGAAGGATACTTGAAAAGAAGAAACCTTCTGTGGTAATACAATAACAAGACAATTTTGTGGAAGATTCTCTACAAGTTAATAAAATTTTTGAAGAGAACACATCTCTTCAAAACCAAAACATTGAAAAATAAAAACAGAAAGAACCAATGAATTCAACTCCTATGTTAGAGCAACCATCAACATCTACTTCTACACCTCCTTTTCCTAAAATATTACAAATTGATATAGGTGTAGAGAAACATATTATGTTGCCTAATTATGATTTCCTAGATGAATTAAGAAATGTTTGTATTAAAATTCCATTATTACAAGCCATCGAAAATCCCAATCCCAAGCTAAAGCAATAAAGGAGTTGAGTATGAAGAAACCGGAAGAAAAGTAAAGAAATAAAGAAAATTCAACGGTAGGAAAAATAGCCGGAACATAATGATGGAAAAATTGCCCATTCAAAAATATCTGAATCTAGGAAGTCTGATTGTCAAAACACATATCAATGGAATTGAAATCCCAAACACATTAATTGATTTGGGAAGGCACTAAGCATCATGAGTAAGAAAACCACGAGAACAACTTAAACTTCCTAGTCTTCTTTACACACCCACATTACTCCGATTAGCGGATAGGTCTATAATCAAACAGGATGGTGTGTTAGAAGATATTTCGGTGTCCTTGGATTCTTAGGAGTATCACAATGACTTTGTAGTTTTAACTCCTAAAAATAGTCTAGGGACATCCTCTTATACAAGGAAAACCCTGGGTCTAGCTATAATTGGTCTTTCATCAAGCGTAGATACGGTGATATGTACCACCTCTAATGTTAATTCAACTAAGAAATTCACTTTATTGTCTCCGGCAGAAGGAAATCACAAAAATAGATGACAAACAATGGATTGATGAAGAAGAGATATACGACCTCTTCACACTACTGAGCATTAGTGAAGATAGTCGGATCTTGAATACTTTGAAAATTATGAATCATCTCGAGCTGGACATGATCAATTCAAGAAAGATCTAATATTGAATTTATGTCATCTGGGCGAATATATCTTTACTCTGTGGAAGGAAGTTTGGCGGCTCTACGGTTGAAATAGCTGGGAAAAACCTTGAACATAAACAAAAACCTAGAAAAATTACAACAAGAAGAGCTAGTCAAAAATTACAAAAACATTCATACGCCAGCAAACGGGAATACACTAACATGAAGGATTAGTCCTAAGACTTGCACTCATCACATATACATAGAGAAAATTGTAAACCTATCGGAGAACCTCGAGGAGAAGAGTGAATCAAAATCTTAGGAGATTGTCAAAGAAGAGTTGCATAGAATTGTTGAATGTCAACTTTATCTATCCCATTTCGGATAGTCGGTGGGTTTCTCCTTTGGTGATTGTACCCAAGAAAAATGGTAAATGGAGGGTATGCATTGATTATCGAAAATTGAATAAAACTACACTCTTAAGAATCATTTTCCTTTACCTTTTATAGATCAAGTGTTAGATACATTAGCGAGTGAAATTGTTCTCATTCCTAGATGGTTTAGGTGGTTATAGTCAAATCCAAGTTGCACTGAAGATCGAGGATAAAACCACATTCTTTGTCCTTGGGGAACTTATGCCTACGAGTACTACCTTTTGGATTATGCAATGCACACCCAGCAACATTCAAGGCGGTACTAGAAATTTTGATCTAATACATGATTATGTAGAATTATTTGGATAAACTTTCAGGTCTATGGTAATTCATTTGAAGAAGCTTTGAAAACTTGGAAAATTTTTTTAAAAAGGTGTAAAAGTAAACCTTTCACTAAGTCATGAGAAATGTTTCATGATGTTTATAAAGGAGTTGTTTTAGTACATCACATCTCGGGAGATAAATTAGAGTAGATGAGTCAAAAGTTGAAGTCATCTCCGGACTATTAGTTCCAAGTTGCTAGAAATATGTTAGAAGTTTTCTAGGATTCCGAGAACTATAGGAGATTCATAGAAAACTTCCCCAAGATAACATCCCCACTCTTGAATTACTCACCAAAGATTGTGAATTCAAATGGAATTATAGTACTTGATTAGCATTTGAAACCTAAAAGCAAAAAAAGTTACAGTACCCATCTTAGAGGGCCTATTTGGAAGCTACCTTTTCATATATCAACGGATACTTAGGACATGGCTCTAGAGAGCATTGTTGGGACATAAAGACACGATCCCTTATTCCATCTACTATACAAGTAAATTTGACTCCTCAGTTGAATTATCCTTTATGGCCAAAAAAAAAATTCTTAGTTGTTGTTCATGCTATCAATAAATTCAGACATTACATAATAGGCTATGAAACCTTTTTTCACACAGATCACTCTGAAATTAGGTATTTAATGAATAAATATGTTACTAATAGCAGAGTCATAAGATTGTTATTTCTCCTACAAGAATTGAACATTACTATTCTAGATAGGCCTGGAAAACAGAATACAGTTATTGATTTCCTATCTAGAATCCAAAATATCAAATACAACATTCCAGTTGAAGATAAATTTCTAGATGAATACCTCTTTTCAATAACTACTCAAACTCCTTGGTTTGTAGATATTTCCAATTACATAGTTTCAGGAAAATTACCTTCAAATATGAATGCTAGAGAGAAAATAAAAATAATTCAAACAAGTGCAATTTTTTCATGGATTACTAATGAATTGTACAAGACATGTCCAGATCTTATTATCAGAAGGTGTTCGAGAAGATGAAATGCCTGAAATTATTAAGGCATGTCATGATGAACCCTGTGGTGGACATTTTTACGTGAAGGGATAGCCTATAAAATCCTTCATTTAGGATAATATTGTCCATCCATATTCAAAGATGCCAAAGAATATGTTAAAAGGTGTGACAATTGTCAAAGGGTAGGGAAACATGCTCCTTCAAATTAAATGTCATTACAACCTCAAGTACATATTGAACCTTTTGAAAAATGGGCTTTGGATTTTTTTGGACCTATCAATCCTCCATCTAAACAAAAGAAGTATATCCTGGTATGCACTGATTATGTCACTAAATAGGTAGAGACTAAATCATTACCTTTTTCTAATGAATTGTTTGTAGTCAATTTTCTTTTTGAGGATATCTTTACTCGTTTTGGTGTTCCAAGAGAAATTTTAACAGATCAAAGAGCTCAATTTACATCAAATATGGTGCAAAAGATGGTAGAAAATTACAAAATCAAGCACAGGAAGTCTACCCCTTACCATCCACAAGCAAATGGCCAGGTTGAATATACCAACAAAGTGATTGAAGGAATTCTCACAAAGATTGCTCATCTACATAGAAGAGATTGGGAAGAAAGGCTTCCTAAAGCCTTATGGGCCTATAGAACTACATGGAGAAACACAACAGGACATATATGAACTTCTTTGTAGGAAAGCAAGTCACTGTTCCCCATAGAATTTCATATCAAAACCTTCAAGATGGCGGTCAACCCTAGGCAATTTTGATAGAAGCACGAATCATGGTCGGAAAATTAATGAACTAGATGAAATCAAGCAAAGATCACGATCCAAAAAACTAGCATAGTCTAGCGACAAGGACTAAATGGCATGACAAGTATATCAAAGAGAAGAATTTTCAAGAAGGGACTAGGCACTCTTGTTTGACTCAAAATTCAAGGATTTTCAAGGAAATTTCAGACTCATTGCTTGGGCCATATGATATTGAGAAAGTCTTTGAAAATGGAGCAATAAAGATACGAGAACAATAGATGAAGAAAAAGTATCTTCTTGTAAATGGTCATAGGCTAAAAGTATATCATAAACCACTTTCAAGAGAAGAGTTTGTTAGAAAATTTCAGGATAACATTGATATGGAGTTAGTGAAGAAGAATTCTTCTTCCTCACTAACTTAGATTTTATTTTTATTTTGATATATATATATATATAAGTATGAAAACCAATCAATGATTGGCATACTTATGCAGAAAGTACAGGGTGAAAATTAGAACTCTCTGACATCCTATACTTTCATTTTTATTTTCTATAACTAAGTGTTCATGATTGCAAAATACAAATTGAAAATTCATTTCATTTCACTCCATATTTCATCTCATTTCACTTAAATTCTATTTTTCACTTTCATTCCATCATAAAATTTTATTTCACTCCATATTCATATTCCATCTCACTCCACATCCACATTCCATATCCATATTTTATATTTTTTGGCAGATCACATTCTGCAGCCAAGTACATTTTGTAGCTATTCACATTCCGTAGCTGATTCTATTCTGCAGCCAATCTGATTCTGCACCCAATCTGATTCTGCACCCTACTCCAACAAATAAAGACAAGATGATTGCAAGAAGGGACCATGGGACTATGTTCTAAAGACCACCATGCCACAAAAAAGAGGACCTAAGGAACAAAATCAAGCACAACATGCAACAAGGTTAAATTCGAGGTAAATTGTGAAAAATTATTTTAATAGCAAAAAGTTAAAGTTGTAAAATAGGTACAATGTGTATAATCATATGTTTCCTAAGCAACCTATCATTTGAATTGATTAACCCCTGTCATGAAATATCTTTACCATTTCCCTTATCTAACGTTCCACAACGGTCCATCATTAAAATTATGATTAATGACTAACGGTCATAATCATAAATGTGCCTATTAGGCCATGTCTCTCTAAGATCGTATCATTCACTTATTCCCCACAAGTTCATCATAAACTCTCCATAAGATCCGTAGCAATTTCATTCTCTTCCAAAGCTTAATTACTTCCATCATTCATTCACTTCCATCACACTTTGCAGCCAATCCATTTTCAAACACAGAAGGGTAATTCCGAAGGAGAAGATACTTTGCACGAGAAGAGATAGGTGCAATTGTCGGAAACGGTGTTAGGGTCGAATATTTGGATGGATGTCCACGAGTCAGAAGACTACTACGGTAAGCGGGGATGGTTGAATTTTATAGAAAATTTTGATGGCTTCCATAAGGATATTACCAAATAATTTTCTAGATCTTTTCATGGGGCTAGGGTAGAGATTGGAGACATCAAATTCACAATAACTGAATCATTTTTGGCTAAAGAAACAGAACTCCCAAGGCAAGGAGAATGGTGGTTCAAAAACAAGGAATTTCATAATGATTCTTGGAAGGAGATACTTAAAAATCCAGGTATGGATGTTTCAATCTTTAGGAAAGGAATTCCAATCTTTGCTCTGAAAAGTAAGTGGAGAAACATGCTGCTAATTTTGAAAAAATTTATAACATTTGAAGGGAGGTTTGGAACTATGTATGTTTACCATATCAGGATATTAATGAATTTTCTAGAAGATGGTGAAATAAACTTACCTTTATTTTTTCTCAATAGTCTAAAGAGAATGGCTTCCAATCTCAAAAAGAGAGTCCAAATTTTAGAAACCACTCTACATCATCATGGTTTAGTAAAAATATTGGTTGAATTCCACTTAAAGAGCATAGGGCACAATTGGGAATATTTTCTCGTGAGAAATCATTTTCAAGAATAGGAAGAATCACCACCAAAAGAAGAAAATGTTAGGAGAAGTAGAAGAAAGAAAACTGACATGGTTATTGAAAACAAACTTGACACTCCACCATGGGAAGAAGATGAAGAACTAATTTCTAAGAAGTTAACAGAAATTAGAAAATAAATTAGGGCCAGAGGAAAAGAAAAGAAAGCAAGTGAGGATATTAATAAAGAGGATGAGAATCCACCAAAGCTGAGAAGGAGTTCTAGACTTCGAGGTATTATGAAAAAGACATTGACAAAGGAGACAAAATTTATAAATATAGAAGACGAAGAAACCCTGGTTCAAACACTGTTAACAATTCTCCTACATTTAGTCCTCAAACTCTCCTCTACATCATTTAAGCCTAGTAGAATATCTCACAGTATAGACACATTCCCGGCCAACAAATATATGATTATGTGGAATCATGGAAAGAAGAGCCTCTATGAGTCAAGAAATAACTGTCAATCCCACAAGAACCTCCAGTTGAAACTCTTAAGCAAGATAAGTGTGAATTGGAGATATTGAACGAGCACATTAAAAATGAAATGAGATTAGAAAGGATTAGAGCTAAGTTGAAAAATGCAATGAATGATAACTCTATCTCTACGATAGGGATATTACACAAAGAAAACGAGAAGGCGAAGAAAGAGAACAAGAGATTAAATAGAGCTCTCATAAACCTTAAGTTCAAATTACTCATGAAACGACGAGGATGACCTTTGACTTCCAAAAGACCACGAGAGAAAATAAGGTTGGATGTTTTGGGTACAGAAGTATTAAAACACATGCGATGAGGAGAATAACTTAAAATTTTGGTAAAGTGCATGAGGACATGCAATGGTTTTGCGATGGGGGTATGTTGAACCCCAAAATTTCACTAAACTTTACAAATTCTCATCTCATTTCACCTCTCTTTCATCAATTCATAAGCCCTAATCAATGAAGAATGTTTAGGTTTGTCTCAAGGATATATGCAATTGATTGACATATTGTATTTTCATGGTTTTTGCTATTTTAATAAATTTTGTGTAGAATAGCTACAAAATGCAGATGTTCAGCAGCTAACTGGATGTTCCATGGCTACTCTTGTGGTTGAATATGTTACAGGTGTCCATTGAAGGAATGGTCACATGGGTAGTGCGAATCCCTCCTACATGGATTTCTTCCTATCCACAAGGACCAAATCAACAAAAAAAGAGCCCTAATCCGATGGTCAAAGCTAAAATTCAAGAGACCATTTCACACAGCAATTAGGACTCTTGATTTTCTCCGTAGCAAATCATGAGTCCTAAGAGTCCCAATTTGATTGGAATTTGAAGATACACCTGTAGCTATCTTTATTCATATTTAGTTATGCAAATTTCTTATAAATAGAGGTTCTATAGAACTGAGAACAAGTGAAGTTTTTATAGCGCAAGTTCAAAATTATAGTGAGATACTATGCTTTCTAAAAACTTTGTTTCAATAAGAAGAAGATGGGTTCCCAGGGATATTTGTTTTTATTACATTTTGAAACTGAGAGTTGACCAACTTGGTAGCAGAGGGCCTAACTAATAAAGGGGGTTTTTAATGTTTTCTAGTTAAATTTGCTTCCGAATTGTTTAGTATTTTCTATTCATGCTTAATTTTCAGGTTTTCAATAGTTTATATGCAACTATGTAGATTTTCCTTAAGAAATGTTTTCAAGGAGATAGGTAACTTTGTCTTCGAGTTGGAATAAAAGTTGAAGTGTTGAGAAACATGGTTGCTTAGTTCCTAACTTTCATATTTCAAAAATAGTTTTTTTCCAATTATTTTGTGTCTAACTAAGCATTGCAAGTCCATTTTCCTATTTACCAAATCTTATATTGAATGGTTGAATGTATTATAAGTGCGAGGATTGAATAGATTTCATTTCCTATCATTTTGTTGCTAAGAATTAAGGGTGTAATTGATTTAATAAAGCCATACCAAGGGGTCACAAGCTTCAAAATTGGATGAGACTTGATAAGTTAATTATTCACCTAATTGGTTGTGAATGAAAGATCCTCATTTCATTGCAACAAAACAATCTTCTTAAAGGTCATCTGACGGAGACTAATTTGAATATACTTTGCAAGGATGATTAAATGATTAGATTCAATGCGGTGTTTGAGTTATTGTAATTCTTTAGTTTAAATAGGATGCAATGATTGTGAATACATTACCTCAAGGGGGTCACTCTCCACATATTGGGTAGATGGAGTAATTAAAGCATCTTAGATCAATTTCAATTGCATTCTCTATTTTATATTTTAGATTTTAGCAACTAAATTGCAAACAATTGATTTCATCTCATAGGGATTTTACCTAATCATTGAATGTTGAAACAACCTAAAGTAAAATAGTTGACACATTTCCCTGCTTTCATTTTTCAAATCTCAATTGAGTCATAGATCCATGGATTAGGTTTACTCACTAATTGAAATATTCTTTTGTAAGTATGGTGAATAAATCACTTGTTAACGAAGATTAACACAGTGTATATCAATTTGAATTGCATACATAACACATAACCTTCTTCTACAATTAATTGTCACGTACGGAAATAACAGAAGCAATCTCACATCAATTCAATCACACGGTAACTACGATATGTGTAAGGAAAGCCTATGGTAAGAAAACCCCCATGACTGTGTGTATATTATAATGGAGAAATCAAGTAACCAAACAAGTACAATACTCCTCACAAAATTATAAGTGCTCTCTCATGAAGTTACTCTGATAAATAATTTGAACAAGTGCGAGGAGTTCAAAACTCCACAGCCAATTGCCTTGCCTCATTAACAATAATGACGTATATGAAGAGGTTCGAGGTTTGAATCCCTTCCCTTGATTAGTAATTGTCATGGACAATTCCTCCAAGTGTAATACCAAAACTCATGCAAAACAAATCTACTGTTGATGACTTTACTCACCTTTCATCTACCTCTTCACTGATCCTTGTGGGCAGTCATGCACGTAGTGGTAGTGTTCTTGAGTTGACTAATGAGTTAATATTTAGTAAATTAAATATTATTTAATTTTACTCACTCATGTCTAGTTGATTGATTGGTTAACTAATCCCAACTAGTTCAACTAAAACAAACGAACACAACTCACACTACTTATCCCGTTAACTCCTCCCAAAACTCCACATACACTTTGAAGTCTAGCTGAGCCAATATCCTGGTGCCATCAAACCTAGGAACCACGTGATTCCTTGTGTCGATTTCGCAGGTCACCTCCATGACTCAAACTGAAGTGCGAGAAAATGGCTACTTTGTTTATAGTCAAAATATTATTAAGGGTAAATAATATTTGACTTCCATATTTTTAGGAGATCGGTCTAAAAATGGCACAGGTCTAAAATTAGGGTCTCATCTGTTTTACCGACATGTCGCATACTCCGAAATCTCCCAGTAGAATTCCCAAATTGTATAAAGTATGTCTAAGTAGACATGGTCTAAAAATAGACTTTGCGCCGAGAATTTGCTCGCGGGCCCACTTAGTGAAGGCGACTTCATTTCACTAATCATCATCTTGCGTTCTCCTTGCTCCTCTCGACGGACGCGGATTATGCGCAATCCCCTATCCTGCCTCTGTGGAATTCGAACTTGCTCTGGTGAGCGCCTTCGTCGGGGATGTCGACGTCCTGATCCTCCGTGGGGGCCATATAAGCATCATGATCCTCCAGCGAACACAATCTGCGATGTGATGGTACACAGTGTCGATATGTTTGGACCTATCGCAAGCTGGATTAGCGGGAAGCGCCGGTGGGCTACGGTTATCACGATGAATCGCTGTGGCTCCAAATGCAACTTTGAACAAACTGCGGGGATCTTCCTCATCCAGAAATAGCCTCACGGCGGCCAAGCTAGCTGCCATGTGCTCGGCCTACACGGGCGAGTGCCACGGATCTGCAACTACTGTTGTGCCGAGAAGCTGCTTTGTCGACCGATGAAAACTCCTCCAGTGCTCTTCCGATGCAATGGGCTCTGCCCGATCTACATCGGTGAAACCGGGAAAGCTTCACTCCATCCTCTGTGTTGTGCCATAGACCGCCGCTCCGATGTGCCTGCGATATAGCGCAATGCATGCTTGCCCGCCTTCCAAAAGAGCTTGGTAGGCTTAACCATGTCTTGCGAGGGCGGTTCGACGCATAGCATATGTCGGGTCGAGGTATTGACCGGATATCGCGGCCCCACCAGCGGCCGATGAACGGTGGCATCCACTACCTCCCTGGAAGTAGCATCTCCTTCCTCCCAGCCTCCGGAAGAGGGTGTCAACGAGGCTTACGTACACGTGTTGAACCTCTCCTAAGTCTCCCGAGCATACTTGCCAGAAACAAACGGGTCCTCCTTTAACGGCTGCCAAATCTCCAGTCCCGAGAAATAATGAAGGATGCCCGAGTCCTTCATCTCAAACTCTCGTGCAGATCCTCCTTGCATGAAAGTATCAAGCACTCGTCGCCAATCAAAGTGGATCATCTACATACGATGCGATGATCAACGACTTCCTCCACCACGTACGGTACGGGTTTGGATCTGCCTCACTCTTGGAGAATCGGCTTGGAGGTGAAATGTTGTCTATCCGAGTGTACCAAGCACGAGGTGCTTGCTTCAGCCCATACGGTGCTCTCTTCGGGCCGGCACATGCGACTCGCTACTGAAGAATCTCAAAACGCCCGAGCTGCTCTATGTACACCTCTTCCTCAATAACTCCATTGAGGAGCCGCAGGTCTTCACATCCATCGGTAGATATGCCACCCATACGCGACGGAAACAGAGATCGTCCGTATGGAAAAGTGCCAGCACGGCTGATGCAAAAGTCTCCTCATAGTCAATCCCCTGCGATGCGCGAGAAGCACAGGCGGCAAATCTTGCTGTGCTTCTCCACACTCCCGTCGGCCGCCTGTGCCTTGTAGATCCATCGCGAACCTACAGTGATTTCCCCAGCAGGGTCTTGGGACAATCTCCCATGCTGCTTTATTCTGATGATCGAATCATGTTCTTCGATCATGGCATCAACCCATGCGGGTTCCTCCTGACTTCCTCAAAGAGGATGGCTCGTCACAACACAGTGACTCGCCAAACCATGTCCGGTGTACGATCTAGGTGTTGTCTGTCTGTTGTCTTGTGGGCGGTGAGGTCTACAACCTTCTGCGTCCCGAGCAGGTCGCCTCGGCACGTAGTGCGCATGCGCCCTGCGATGGTTGGCCATTGCTGGTGGTTCTTCCACCTTACGAACCTCCTCTTGTGGGTGATCCACATCAGAGCTCCTCCTTGGAACTAACGACTCCTCATACGCATGCGTGTGGCTCCCTCTCGGCGAACAACTGCATGGCTTTCTCCCCCTCGAAAATTTTATGTCCGTCGCACAACGGTCTTGCATTGTACGCTTTATGCAGGTAGTTGTGAGGTGTGTCGATGTACTTACAAATATTCCAACTTCGGCGGTTGGATCCGGCTTCCTTCTGCATCCTTCGTCACATGCATGTAGGCAGAGAGGTCCGAAAATCCGCAAATAGGAAATGTCGGGCCTCTTGCAGGAATAAGCCTCCTACGGTGTACTCATGCCAAGAACCTTGTAGGGACAACGGTTACACACATACGCTGCTTGTGTGCATGCACTCAGCCCACAAGTGAAGAGGTAGGCCACTGATCATGCAACATCGCCGTGCAGCACCCACGATCGTTCTATTCTTCCGCTCGGCCACCCCGTTCGCATGGGTTGTGGGGTGCGATGAGCTCTCTCCGAATCTCTGCGGCTGCGGGCTCAACCCAGATTCAGCGAGATGAATTCACCATTATCCTCCCAACAGAGCAATCACCTTCTTCCACGAGCTCCTTCTCGACCGGTGCTTTAAACTCACGAGAACTTTGCGAATGTCGCTCTTCTTCGACATGAAGAAGATCCGGCACTTCGAGAGAAATCATCAACAAAGATCACATAATACTGTTGCTTTCTTGTCGAAGCAACGGAAGGAAAGGACACACACTTCTGTGTGAACTCTCTCAAGGATCGTCGTGGCGCGACTATCCTTCTCGTGAAAATTAGCTTTCCGCCGCCCTAAAAGTACACCCCTTGCCTTTGATGCGGTAGCAAGGGTGCCTTAAATCCGGTAGAAATACGCGCGAGGAATCTTCAAAGCTCCATGGTGAAGATGGCCCAATCTCCTGTGCCATAGTTCGCCCTCATCATCCGGCTCACCATCTCAGCCTTGCATACCATGGTACACGCGATCATCTACTGCCAGTGATAAAGGTTAGGGTTCGAACCCCTATCTTCCCGGGTCTCTCCGGTGGTCTTTTGCACGAGCTTTTCCTTGTTGAACCATCATAACCCTTATCCTCCAACATCGCTACGAAATCGAGTTCTTCTTCAATCCGGTACATGCATGACGTCCTTTGAACAAAGGGTTTACCGGACTCCCTGCGAAAGGATACGGTACCGATACCGATGCATGTATCTGCCGTGTACGCCCATCTGCGATGTGCATACCCAAATCCTTGTCCTCCGGATACGCGAACAACTCCGGGTCTCCCGTCATATGAAATGATGCACCGCTGTCCAAGAACCACACGGATCCCATCACACTTGAAACCAAGCATGCAATCGGTGAAAAGTCAAGCTGTTGTGGGCAAAGCTTCTCCATCTGAGATCTTTAAAACGCTTGTTCTTCTTCTTCTTTGGACAATTGGTAGCATAATATCGTGATCATGGCAGTGGCTTGTTCCACTTTCGCCATATCCTGCTTTCTTGCCCTTAGCTCCAGAATGAGAGGTTTTCTTACCCTTCCCTTTCTTGGCTTTGGACACCAAAGCGCAGTTTTCTTCATCAGCTCCCTTTGATGAAGATCCATCTCGAGTAGTCCTCCTTATCTCCTCCTGCATGAGATCCGCCCAAAGGCGCTCCCATCCCGGCAGCTTCTCCCGACCATTGACACTATCTTGATATGAGTGCCAAGCCTTCGGAAGACCAAGGAGAGCCAGGTCGACCATATCATCTTCATCGACAGTAACTCCCACACTTCCCAGTTCATCTCTGCATTGAGTGAACTTCGTGAGGTATTTAGCGATACTGTCGCCCTTCTCCATCTTGATGTTCCTGAGCTTGTCTTTGAGCGGCAGCTTCCTTTGGTCACTCTTACTCTGGAATAGATCCGTCAAAGCTTTCCACATTAAATATGGAGTAGCCTTTCCATGCAGGCTGGATACAATATGATCCTTGACGCCCTCCAACGGGATCCTTCGACACTTCGCCATCTTCTTTTGCCATGCATCGACCGGAGCTGTACACGTCGGTGGGCTTTGGGACATCATCAGAATATGGGATGATATCTTCTAACCATGGCCCAGACGATCTTTTCCATGCAATATGGTCGAGCGCAGCGAGCATATTCGAGTGCATGGTATGGGCATCTTTCGCTATGACACCGAAGAACAACCTTCTGCCAAAATTAAATTCCAAACTCAAGCTCTGTCGCTTGATCTATACTTGAAAACAAATTATTTCCAAATCGATTGGTATAAAGGGCATTCACCATGTCTTTCACCTTACAAAGAAGGATGAATATTCCGGAGGCTAAAGCCGCATGCGGTTTCTGTCGAGGAAGCAAGTTTGCAGACATGGTAGTGAACTTCGACAATTAATCTCGCTACGTGCAAAGTCAGGCTGGTAATCACTTATTCACTGAAGATTAACCTGGTCATATATCAATTTCGAAGTGCATACATAACACATAACCTTCTTCTACAATTAATTGTCACATGCGGAAATAACAGAAGCAATCTCACATCAATTCAATCACACATTAACTCAGTATGTATGGGGAAAGCCTATAGCTGAAAACCCCGCAGCTATTGTGTGTATTATAATGGAGAAATCAAGTAACCAAACAAGTACAATACTCCTCACAAGTACTCAGTACTCTCTCATGAAGTTACTCACAATCTGACTCAGTTTTGAACAAGTCTGAGGTTCAAAACTCCCCGCCAATTGCCTTGCCTCTGTTGCGCAATCATGGCCTGTATATGAAGAGGTTCAAGGTTCGAATCCCCTTCCCTTGATTGCGTAATTGTCATGGACAATTCCTCCAAGTGTAATGCAAAACTCATGCAAAACAAATCTACCAACTGATAGCTTTACTCACCCTTTCATCTACCTCTTCCACTGGTCTCCACTGAACTGATCATGCACTGTAGTGAACAGAAGTGTTCTTGAGTTGACTAATGAGTTAATATTTAGTAAATTAAATATTATTTAATTTACTCCACTCATATCTAGTTGATTAGTTAGTTAACTAATCCCAACTAGTTCAACTAAAACAAACGAACACAACTCCACTATCTGTCCCGTTAACTCCTCCAAAACTCCTGCCACTGAAGTCTAACTGAAGCCAACCATGCAAGATGCCATCAAACCCTAGGAACCACGTGATTCCTTGTGTCAGTTGCATGAGCCACCTCCATGACTCAAACTGAAGTGCGCCAAGAGAGTAAATTGTTGTTTATAGTCAAAATATTATTAAGGGTAAATAATATTTGACTTCCATATTTTTAGGAGATCAGTCTAAAAATAGCCTGGGTCCTAAAAATTAGGGTCTCATCTATTTTTACCGACATGTCGCCTCCATCAAGAATCTCCAAGTAGAATTCCCAAATTATGCTCCGTATGTCTAAAAATAGACATAGTCTAAAAATAGACTTTGCGCCAGAATTTGCCTGCGGGCCCACTTAGTGAAGGCGACTTCATTTCACTAAGCTCCATCATCTTGCTGCATTCTCAACACTTGCTTTGTCTTTTTTTCCAAAACTAGGTCTTAGAACTTGTCCATAAACTTTGGTTTCTTTCATAGAAAATTATCTTAGTTTCATAACACTTCCTTTTCTTCCTTTTTAATTAGATTTATTCTCACTTTTATAGATAGCCTAAGATATCACACTAAGGACTAAAAATACAAAACCCCAAAAAAAACAAAGAAAAACACAAACAACGAAGTAAGGGAAGGGTCACTTAGGCACATATAGTGCACCACACTTCATCAATTTACTAGCCCTGGTTGATAATTAATGGAAGCAATTTAGGAACACTAAATTGACTAAACAGTTGGATTGATTATTTCTCCAGGCTACAGGTATTTGAAGACTCCGTCGCTTTGTAATTTTTTCATAATTTAAACCATGGAGTAACAACAGTTAGAGGAAGACATATAAAAGTGAATGAAACAGTGATAACAAAATTTACAGGCCTCTCCATTGAAGGAGAGAAATGGGTGGATAGGCACACTGGGTTGCAGGGCACCATGTTAGCATTCACAGATTCTAGGGAAGTACTAGTTCGAAAATGGAAGGGATATCATCCATATTCCTTCCCAGAGCCATGGAAAGAGTTAGCAGAGATAGTGCATAAGTATATCACCTGTGAAGGTCGATACAATGTAGTACAACCATGAAATATAAATTTGTTGACAACGCTAAGGTAGAAGGTAACCATAAATTTACCTTTCTTTTTAAATACCCTTTTGCATGAAAGAGCTGACAGAATTGGTAAATTAAAGGATCAAGATTCAACATTTATTCACCATGGCTTTATAAAGTTGTTATTTATGAGAGAGTTAAACCAAGCCCTGATAAATTGGGAAATTTTTGTTGAAAGTATAGAGCCTGCACCACCCCAAATTGAAACACATGCCATAGAACCTGCATAATAGGAAGTTGAAAGGATCACACAAGAACTAGTTGAAATTCAGGCCCATCAAAATTGACTAGAGCTGAGAAAATAATGGAATATATTTTAGTGTTTCGTCGCTTAAGTGTAGGAGATCAATGAGAGTAAGAAATTTAGCCAACCCTAGCACACAATTTCCAGAGGACAATGTAACCCATAAATCTCCTAAAATTCAGGAAGAATAATGACATTCACCTCAAGTATGTAGAAAATATATAACACAACTCTAATACCATGTATAAATTATATCAATGGAATCAATCTGATCATGCAATGTACTAAATCAAGATACTGAATCCTTCTACAATATTTGCGGAATATAAACATGATCGCTCAATCACGTGCAAGTAAGATAAACAAGTAAATCAATACACAACACGAGATATCCATGGGGAAATTAACTACTCAAAACCCCTCCATATTTATTGTATAATCAACCAAGGAATCATGAAACAATACAATGAATTTGTGATCACCACGACCTCATACACTCTTCCAATTTCTTCACACTGATCTAGACAAAATTGGACAAACACATAGCCAATTATCAGCCTACCCTCAGCCTATCCTTCTTACGCAATCCCTAGATAATTAAACCCCTATTAAATAGGAAATTCAGCCTTCCTTTGCGCAATCCATCATGGGTTTCTCATGGTTTTATAACTTCACCTGGGCAGTTTGCCTAAAATACAACTTCTAGTTTACTAGCCTTGAACCTTTGTCTCAACTGGGTATCCACCAGAATTAGCATGCATGCAGCTATAAATAGTGAATCATCAGTTACTTGGTAGATCACTACTGGTGATTTAAATCTATTTTAATTCACTTGATCCTCCACTAGCTCATCAAACTGTTAGAACTAGTTAAACGGATTTTAACTCAATTATTGTGAGTTAATTGATCCACCCACACTACACTAGTGCTACAACTACAACTAGACCTTGTAAATAATAGAATCACTCCACGTTCCTATCCTTAGACCCTCAACTCGACATGCCTAACTAAGTTTATCACACGTAGTTAAATATTACAAATTTTATGAGATAATATTACAATTAAGTTTCCGATTTATTTAATAAATTGGCTTGCACACTAATGTATCACTAGGAACCATCACTGTGTGATCTGTAATCCCACACTAGTTTGTGTATTGCATTTTCTTATTGAATTTCAACACTCCCTCTCAACAAGAAAGGGATTAGCTGCTACCTCGATCCTGCCTCTGTGGTATTCGAATTTGCTCTTTGCAAGCACCTTCGTCAAGATATCTGCATCCTGATCCTCCATGGGAATGTACTGCAACAATATGATGTGCCTATGAACACAATCTCTTAGATTTTGTTACCAGATGTCAATATGCTTGGACCTATCATGGGATACTGAATTAACCGATAGTTATATGCAACTCCAGTTATCACAATGTATCACCGTCGGATCCATCTAATGATTGAAAAAACCAACAAGTATCTTCCTCATCTAGATGGCCTCACATGCATCCTGAATAGCTGCCATGTACTCTGCCTCAGCTAAAATGAGTGCAAATGATACTTACTTCCTGCTATACCAATAAATTTTTGTTGATCTTATGTTGAAGATGCCCCCTGATGTGATCTTCATGTTTGATGGATTACCTACCCAATCTACATCGGTGAAGCCTTAAAGCTTCACTCCCTTTGTCTGTCTGTACCATAATCCATACTCTGTAGTGGCCCTGATATATCTCAACGCATGATTCCCCACCTTCCAAAATATCTTGGTAGGCTTAACCATAGCTTGACTAAGCTGGTTAACTACGTAGCATATGTGTGGTCGTGTCTTCACCAAATAAATAAGTGAACTCACAAGCTGCCTATAAACACTAGCATCCACTACCTCACTTGAAGCAGAATCCTCCTTCCTCCAATTACCTTCAATAGGAGTCTCCATGGGTTTGCTGCCCTCCATGTGGAACTTCCTCAGAATATCCTTGGCATACTTGTCCTGAGATACAAAAATTTCTCCATCTATTTGACATATTTCCAAGCCTAGGAAATAATGCAAGAGCCCCATGTCCTTCATCTCAAACTCTCTTGCAAGATCCTCTTTGCAAGAAGTTATGAGCTACTCATCACCTATCAGTATAAGATCATCTACATAAACTACAATAATCAAAATCTTACCATCAACAACAATATGATATAGGTCCGCATCCGCTTCACTCTTTGTGAAGGCCAACCTGGTGAAATAGTTGTCGATCCTGGTGTACTAAGCACGAGGTGCTTGCTTCGGCCAATACAATTCTCTCTTGAGTCTGCACACATGTGACTCCCTGTCAAAGGTCTCAAAATCTTTTGGCTTCTCAATGTACACTTCTTCCTCAATAACTCCATTGAGAAAGGTTGTATTTACATCCATATGATGTATCTGCCATCCCATCTGTGTTTAGATTGCAAGGATAGATATAATCGATGAGTACCTTGCAACCGATGAAAAAGTATCCTCATATTCAATCCCCTCTACCTGTGAGAATCCCTGGGCCACAAATCTAGCCTTGTATTTCTCCACACTCCCATCTGCCGCTTGCTTCACCTTGTAGATCCACCTGGATCCAACCACTGACTTCCCCACTGCTCTTGGGACCACTTCCAATGCATTGTTTCTGATAATGGAGTCATATTCCTCAACCATGGAATAAACCCATGTTGGTTGCTACATTTCTTCCTCAAAAGAGGATGGTTCTCTCACAATACACTCACTCATAAGAGCCATGTATCTGGTGTACCTGTCTTGGGACCTTCTCTACCTGCGCTGTGATGTAGGTGCTTCTACATGCTCTGTCACATCTAGCATCAATTTTTCAGCCTCTTTGGTGTGCTTCCTACCATTTATGGTGGATGGATCTGCATGAGTGGTTTCTGCCACTCCATGATCCTCATCTCATGGCTGCTCCACATCTGGAGGTTCATCCTTCGTAACTAAGGGTTCCTCATTTGCATGAAAATAAAGCTCCCTCTCAAGGGACAATCACATGGCTTTCTCCTCATCAAATCTAACATCTCTCCTCGCAATTGTCATCCTATTAGCTAGAAAATACACCCAATAGTTGTGGGGAGTATTAGTGTACCCCACAAATATCCCAACCTCTATTGTTGGTTCTAGCTTCTTCTTGGAATATTTGGTCACATGTCAATAGACAGATGAGCCAAAACTTTTAAAATATGAAACATTTGGTTTATTATCTGAAAAAGCCTCCTCTAGTGTACTCATGCCAGGTATCCGATGAGGACTCTGGTTCTACACAAATACCATTGTGTTGCATGCCTCTACCCATAGATGCAACATTAGGCCCTGATCATGTAACATAGCATGTGCTTCCCCCATAATTGATCTATTCTTTCTTTCTACAACCCCATTTTGTTGTGGGTTATGAGGTGCAATCAATTATCTCTGAATTCCTTCTTTGGCACAAAAGTTCTTCAATTCATTAGAGATATACTCACCACCATTGTCACTCCTTAGATCCTTCACCTTATTCCATGTATCTTTCTCTACCAATGCTTTGAACTCACAAAACTTGGAGAGCACCTAATCTTTCTTCTACGGAAAGAAGATCCAACACTTTCTAGAAAAATCATCAACAAAAATCACATAATACATGTGCTTTTCTATGGAAGGCGTAGAGAATGGTCCACACATGTCTGAGTTAACTCTCTCAAGGAATGTCATCACTCGGTTCTCCTTCTCATGAAAAGTGGCTTTAGTATACTTCCTCATGGTACATCCCTTGCATGTGTCTATCTGTGCAAGGGTACCCTTTGGAATACCTATAGAAATCTACTGCATGATCCTCAAAGAATTGTGGTGTAGATGGCCCAATCTCCTATGCCATAACTCACCTGTATCCCGGCTCACCACCTTCCCTTCTTTACTGCTCAATGTTGCATAGCCATCTACATCAAGTTTATAGAGGTTCTTCACACGAACCCCAATCCTCTTTACCTGTGTTGTGGCTTTTTGATGAAGGAACACCTAATATTTCTTCTACAGAAATAAGATCCAACAATTTCTAGAAAAATCATCAACAAAAATCACATAATACATATGCTTTGTTGTGGAAGGCATAGAGAATGGTCCACTCACCTCTGAGTGAACTCTCTCAAAAATTTCTGTTTCTCGGTTCTCCTTCTCGTGAAAGGTGGCCTTAGTATACTTCTCCATGGTGCATCCCTTGCATGTGTCTATTTGCACAAGAGTACCCTTTGGAAGGCCTGTAGAAATCTGCTACATGATCCTCAAAGAAATGTGGTGTAGATGGCCCAATCTCCTGTGCCATAGCTCACTTGTATCCTGGCTCACTACCTTCCTTGCTTTACTACTCAATGTTGCACAACCATCTACATCAATTTTGTAGAGGTTCTTCATGCGAACCCCAATCTTCTTTACTTGTGTTGTGGCTTTGTGACGAAGGAATGCCTTTCCTTCACTGAAAACCACATCATATCCAAGATCCTCCAGCATAGCAATTGAAACTAAATTATTTTTCAGGCCTGGTACATGCATGAAATATTTTAATAAGAAATTTTTACCTGACTGTCTCTGGAAATTAACTGTACCAATCCCAGTAGCACTATACCTCTCGTCATCACCCATCTCGATGTGGATCTGAAGATACTTCTCCTCCAAGCTACTAAAGATTTGTTTTTTACTATTCATGTGGAAAGATGCTCCACTATCCAAGTACCACATAGATCTCATCACAGTTGACGTTATGCATGCGATGAGAGAGAAGTCCAACTCAAACTATGAGGCAAAATATTCACCCACTGTAGCTCCTAGAGCCTTCTTGTTGTTCTTCTTCTTTTGTGGACAATTTGTGCCCAGTGTCCCTAATCATGACAATAAAAACATTTCACCTTTGACATGTCACGCTTCTTGCCTTATTTTCCAGTCTCATATTTGGAATGGGACTTCCTGCCCTTCCCCTTCTTTTCCTTACCATCCAAGGCACAATTTTCCTCATCATCATTCTTGGATGAAGATCCATCCCTAGTATTCCGCTGAAACTCTTCTTGTACCAAATCTGACCAAAGTCGCTCCCAATGTGGTAACTTCTCCCTCCCATTCACAGATTCCTGGTAACTATTCCAGCTCTTGGGAAGGCCTAGAAGTGCTAGGATCAAAAATTCATCATCAGCTACAATAATCCCAACACTTCCAAGCTCATCTCAACATTGAGTGAACTTGGTCAAGTATTTATGGATTGTGTCGCCCTTCTCCATTTTTATTTTCCTAAGATTGTCCTTGAGTGCCAATTTTTTGTGGTCATTGCTGCTTTGAAACAGATCTGTCAAAGCCTTCCACATAGCATATGGATTTTGCTTTCCATGGAGACTCGGGACAATGTGATCTTGAACTCCCTCTAACAAGATCATCCTCGCCTTTGATACCTTCTTCTACCATGCATCAAGAAGTTGGGCATTTGTTGTTGTGGGCTTGGGAATATCATTATCTATGAATTCCTTCAAACCATTGTCCTCCAACACTGCCTCCATCCTGTCCTTCCATGTAATATAATTCGAACTTCCCTCAAGTACATATTCAAGTCTCAAGCCATGAAGGACATCTTGATCTGCTTATAGCTCCAAATAAAGTACCTACACATTTTAATATTGTTCAACACAAACTCAATTTCTTCTCCATTATTGTTATTCTTGGCACTCTGATACCATGTAATAAAATCTCTAACACAAATATAATACCATTTAGAAATTATATCAATGGAATCAATCTGATCATGCAATGTACTAAAGAAAGATACTAAATCCTTATACAATATTTGCGGAATATAAACACAGTCGCTCAATCACATGCAAGTAAAAGAAAGAATTAAATCAATACACAACACCAGATATTCCTGGGGAAAGAAACTACTCAAAACCCCTCCATATTTATTTTATAATCAACCAAGGAATAATGAAACAATACAATGTATTTTTGATCACCACAACCTCATACACTCTTCCAATTGCTTCACATTGATCTAGGAAAAATTGGAAAAACACATAGCCAATTATCAGGCTACCCTCAACCTACCCTAATTATGCAATCCCTGGAGAATTAAACCCCTATTAAATAGGAAATTGAGCCTTCCTTGATTGTGCAATCCATCATGGGCTTCTCATGGTTTTATAACGGCATGTGGGCACTTTGCCTAAAATACAACTGCTAGTTTACTAGCCTTGAACCTTTGTATCAATTGGGTATCCACCAGAATTAGCATGCATGTAGCTATAAATAGTGAATCATCAGTTACTTGGTAGATCACTACTGGTGAATTAAATCTATTTTAATTCACTTGATCTTCCACTAGCTCATCAAACAGTTAGAACTAGTTAAACTAATTTTAACTCAGTTATTGTGAGTTAATTAATCCCACCCACACTACACTAGTGCTACAACTACAACTGGACCCTGTAAATAATAGAATCACACTACATGCCTATCCTTAGACCCTCAACTCGAAATTCTTTAGCTAACTAAGTCTATCACACTTATTTAACTATTACAAGTTGTTATGAGATAACATTACAATTAATTTTCCAAATTATTTAATAAATTGGCTTGCATACTAATATATCGCTATGACCCATCACTATGTGACTTGTGATCCCACACTAGTGTGTGTGTTGCATTTTCTTGTTGAATTTCAACAAAGTACAGGAGGAAGAAGTAGCCCAAGTACTGAAAAACATGGGGACCCTCTTCAATCCTGAGGAAAATAAAACTCATTTGGAGCCTCTGTTTGAAATAACTCCAATACCTGGTTTTCCATCCTTTCCTCCAAACTATGAAGATACCGAGCTATTGCAATCCTCGGAGGACCATGGGAATTTTTCTTCCCAAGAACAATTAGTAGAATCTGCAGAAACCCTAATGGAAACTGGATTTCCCCTTGAGGAAGCAATTCAACCATCACCTGAACATCAATGGATGAGAAATGACCTTACTGATATGTTTCAACCTGATAAGGATCTTACAAGCCTTAGCTTTCTTTCCGTAGTCAACGAAACTGCAACTTAGGAGCTTGAGAATACCATTATCATTCCTTCCACTTCAACTGCAAAAACTGAAGAATTAGTTGAAAGAACGAAAATGAAAACCAACCGTGAAATAGGGATACTTAAGAAATAGAATCAAAGGCTACGGAAGAAGTTAAAGCAACTCAAAAGTTGGCTTAGAAACAACAGGAAACATTACACAAAGAAGAAGGAAACACAGGCCTTTGGGGTCTAGACTGACAATTCTTACATTTCTTCTAAAACACAAATAGAGGGAATTTCCATCATTTCCACTGAAAGGAAGACATAAGACATTCCTATTGCTACTATAGAAACCCAGACTAAGTTAGGGTTTAATCTGATGATAACTGAAGCAGCTTGTCAAATGGAATTGTTGGTTTTAATTAATAGAGCCACTTAAACTGATGTTGTACCACCATATACCCCACTAATTATGGATATTACCATCCAGGCATTAAATAAAATATTGGAGGAACAAAAAGAGGTTATAAACTAGTATCGAGGGTAAGTAGTGCCCTGGAAAGAGCACTAAGATCTATTTCAGTAGTTCAGAGCACTTTCCACTACTGAAGACAAGCCCTATGCCGAGCTTAGAGGAGTGAGGAAAAATACATAAATGGTGCAAGGATGGCTCTAGAAATATTTGGACCAAATTAAAGAAGTATGCTCTATTTACTCTGATGCCTTATCCTGCAGGTGTCCAGCCAGAAACTATGTTTTTTTCTTGTTGGAGCGTTATTTATTGCTTAAAGTCAAAGAAATTTGGTCTAGAAAATCTACTGAATTTGATATTGTTTCAAATTTCATTAAAGCATTTCGACAGTAGGATGATAATGTTAAGAACTTTATGTGTGAATTGTATATGCACAACTTTTTATTAGAAGAACAGAGGGATGAAAACGCTATTCCTTTCATTGGTGATGTACAATTCTAAGGTTTTATTTATTTTTCTAAGAACATAATTAAATGGTCTTGCGCTCATGATATCTATTGAAAGAGGGAAAATAGCCTCAACCTTTTGTTCGTAGGGGAACCAAAAATTCCTCTGCGTACCCTCACTAAACACAAGAACTTCATGGAGAAATTAGGTGTTGTTTTTTCTCTTGCACTTGTGCAAAATAGTGTTCTATGGATTGGTTTAGAAGTTTTTGAAGAAATTATAGTTTAATCCCTTCGAGCAGCTACGAATAGGTGGAAGATGTCTTCCACCAAAGTTAAAAACAGGGAACCCCTTAACTATTGAAACTTTGAGGCAACAACCAATAGATTATGAAAATATGCTCAATTGGTCCCTTATGAAGGACCTAATTGGATCGGTTGTAGATATCAATGTCCTATCATCTGGTATTCTCCATATGTGTATAATCCTAAATATGAACTTTATGAGCGGGATAATGAAACAACCATTAAGGAGATTCAAAAAAGGAATGGATTTTGGTACTACGGTGAACAGTCCTATCTGGCTTACTCTTTAACACTTTTACATTTTAATCATCTCTTTGCATGAGGACATGCAAAAGGTAAGCCGGGGAGTGATGTTGGGCCACGAAATTGGTATGTTTCTTCCCTATGTTTCCCTATTCAAATGTCTATTTTGCAAGTCTCTTTAGTCTAGTTTATGATAATTTGAGAAGTAGAAGCTTTAGAAAAAATAATTAATGATGATTTAGTATTTCATTTTGTTAGTAGGTTAATTTGAGAATTTTAGTTATAATAAAGTATTAATTTGGGTAATTTTTTGAAAAAAATAGATTTTTTGAACAAATGTTGTTCCCTTAAGCACTGAATAAGAAGACTACTCCTGGGCGACCATTGGATTGATCCCAACATGATGACTAAATATTCCTATTTATCTGCACAGAAAGGTCAAAGAAATCTACGCTTTGTTATTTTTAAATATCTTGTAATTTAATTAGATATCTTGAGAATCTTCCGATTCTCAAGATAACTTTCTCATTCTAATGTTAGAGACGTGTTGTAATATAAATATAAACCTTTAGTAAGAATGATGATGACGATGATCTGAAATTAATTCTAGTGCTTGTAAAATTGAACATTATAATTGTTGTAAGTTTACAGACTACTTTTGTAACTTATATTTGATGTTAATGAAAGCTTAATGGTTCGAGTTTAATCCAATGTGTTTAATATTTATTAAGGTAGTTACTTCCAGAGTTCGTGGGCCCAGTCCCTAGAAAGATTGTTATCTTTTCTGTATTACTATTTTTTATTTTCTTTCCCTATGCATAATCGTTGTTTCATGTAAATTCTTAATTCTTTTGATTGAATCCATAGATTTATAATTAACGATGTGTGAATTCTTGGATTTATTGCTAAGTGTGGGAATATTTAGATTTATCTTTTAGTAACATGAATCGGTAGATATGTTAATTGAATTGGGTAAGTTTTCAATTACAATGTGCATTTCCAAATTTACTTTATAACAAAGTGAATTCTTAGTTTCATACGATATTGTAAGAATTTATACAAGAGCGTAATAATTAGTAACTAGAAGTATATTCCTTTTTGTTAGATCTCTTGATGTTTCGCATCACAATAGGAATGAGTGATTTGATAGGATTTAATGTCTGTTTCTGCATTAAGTAAAGTAGTTCCATTATTTATGCTGGAAGATTTATTTATGTTTGCATATTGAATTTAATCTTTCTGAAAGTGTTTATTCATATTTTCTCCTTCATATTAGTATTGCATATACTTTTTTAATTTAAAGCACTATCCCTCCATACACTGTGCTGATAGCCTTGAAACAAAAAGACGAACTCTAGGTTGATAGATTAATGAGTAGTGGATTGAGTTTATTCCTTAGGAACATCTTAAGCACCCAATACTCCCCCTCATAGTAGCACTTCTTATTATAAAATTAGAGAGTTGAGCGACTACAATTAGTGGGATGCTTTTCCTTATGGAGGAGAGATCACTCCAAACCTCTGTCTAAGATATTCAAAAGGTTCTTTGGGAGGTTTGGTGAATATTTTTGCAAGTTGTTCCTTTATTGGAATATATTCCAATTTAACAATCTAATCAACAACCTACTCTTTGAGAAACTGATATTTAATGGGAGTGTGTTTGGTATTTGAGTGCATAACCTGTTTTTTAGACATATTAATAGCACTTGTGTTATCACACATAATAGCCATAGGTTGATCATAGCATGCCTAAAGATCCTTAATAATTTTCTTCATATATAAAACCTAAGTACAACATGATGCTTATGTAATGTATTCTACTTTATCTATGGATATGTAAATGGAAGTTTGTTTCTTATTGAGCTAGAAGATTAGAAAGTTTCCTATAAAGAAGGCTCCCCCTCTAGTGATTTTCATGTCATTGATACTATTGGCCAAATCTGCAATTGTGTAGACATTGAGAGTGAAATATAAGCCCCTTGGATACCACAAGCCAAAATATATGGTTCCTTGTAGGTACCTAAAAACCCTCTTTATTGTATTCACATGAGTTTACTTTGGATTTGACTGAAATATAACCAATTCTCCTACTACTTGCATAATGTCTAGTCTTGAGGTTGTTAAATATAGTAAGATACCAATCATAACATTTGTACATTATCTTATCTGACTCTATAAATTCATAATCCTTTCTATGTTTACATCTTGTCAGCATGGGTATGCTCACAATTGTGCAGTTATCAATTCCAAATTTCCTTAATATTCTTTAAGATAGTTTGCAAAATGAAAATTCCTTTTGTTGATTGATGAATCTGTAATTCACGGAAACAATATAATTCACCTAACATAGACATTTCAAATTCCTTCTTCATATCAGTTGCAAGACTTTTACTCATGAAATCAGCATCACTTTCAAAACTTATAAAAAAAATTCATAAACAACAATGATCATCAAATTATCATTCTCAGATTGTACATAAATATGGTTGTCTATTGTTCCTTTTTGAAAACCTTGCCTTTATAGGTATTTATTTAGTCTTGGGTGTTAGGACCTAGGTGCTTGTTTTAACCCGTAAAATACTTTCTTTAGTTTGCACACCTGGCCTTTGTCTTTAGACAATTGGAATCATTTTGGCTACTCAATGTATACTTATTCCTATAAATATCAATTTAGGAATGTTTATTTGACATCCTTTTGATAAACTTTAAAAATTTTGAAGCATGCTAAATCCAAAAACATACTTATGGCTTCAAGTTTGGAAACTAGTGCAATGGTTTCTTCAAATTCATATCCTTCTACTTGTTTATAACCTTTGTGTACTAGTATTTGTTTCTGACTACCTATCCATCATTCAAATTATTGTAAATACCCACTTGATTCTTGTCCTTGGGCCTTGGCACAATTTTCCATGTCGTATTCTTTCAATTTGGTTTGGTTCTCCATTCATAGACTTTAACTAATGTTCATCTTAACTAGCTTGTGAAAAAATTTAGGTTACATCATGGATAATAGGGAAAAGTTTGCATGGCTTGATTTTCCTATCAATTTTCTTCTAGTTTGAACTCTTGATTATTCATTTCAAAGTATTTGACTATCTAGATGGTGATAGTTTTTGGATGCAATGCTTCTTCCTCTTATTCTTCCTCTTGTTCTTCATAATAATTTTCTTCTTCCTCTTTTGAGTCTTAATTTGCTTGTAGATGAGGTTGATGTAATGCTTCATCTACTCCTACATAATTTCTTTCAACTAATTTGGGTAGTATTTTATTGTAACATCTAGCCCTTGCTTATATATGCATACCCAAGAAAAATTCTTTCATCTGTTTTGGAATCAAATTTTCCCAAATTGTCTTCATTTATCTTTATGTAACATTTTCTTCCAAACACCTCGAAGTGTTTCACTATAGTTGGTTATCGATTCCATAATTCATAATGTGAGTTTTTGTTGTTTACTTTTATTTGTTCCCTATTCAAAATGTAGACAACGGTGTAGATTGCTTCTCCCCAAATTTTATCAAACAATTTGGTTTCATTGAGCATTGTTCTTGTCATTTCTTGGATCGTTCTATTCCTTCATTCAACAATTCCATTGTGTTATGGTGTCCTAGCAACATATAGTTGTTTTCTAATCCCATGATTTTCACGAAAATTATTAAATTCATTAGATATGGACTCACTTCTTTGTTTTATCTCAAACATTTTATTTTCAAATCAGTCTCGTTTTCAACAAGAGCCTTAAAATTTTTAAACCTCTCAAATGCCTCAAATTTTTCTCTAAGAAATGTGACCCTTGTCATTCTTGTGTAATCATCAATGAACAACATAAAATATTTGCCACCTTCTAAATTTTGTGTCATGGTTGGTCTGCAAAGGTATGTATAAATGATTTTCACTGACTTGGATATGGAGTACTCATTTTTTCACATGTTGACATGCCTTACAAATAGTATTATCTAATTTTGACAATTTTTGTATATCTCTCCTGTGCATTCCTTATTTTGATTATATTTTCAAAGTTGATATGACCTGACCTTCTATGCCATAACCAAATCTCATCTACTTTGTCTACACAACACTTTTATCCTTTTGCTCCATCAAGAATATACATATTAATTGAAGTCTTTTTTACCTTTGCTACTAGTTTTCCTATTTTTGTTTTTCTTATCTCACATCCTTTAGAATGAAGTGTGAGATCATATCCTTGATCACACATTTGACTAAAACTTATGAGATTCTGCTCTAGATGGTTAACATACACGACATTCTGAGCTTTGGTTTTTCCATTGTAAATATTGATTGTGCCTCTTCCAACTACCCTTATTGACCTATTGTTTCCAATTGTTACTCGTCCTCCATCTTCTTGCTTTAGGTTAAGAAATTTACTTTGATCTACTTCCATCTACCTCGAGCATATACTATCAACATACAATTTACTTTCTTTATTTTAAGCATATAGTGAAATAACACATTCTTCTTAAGTCTCTTTATTATTTTTCCATACCTTCGAGTGATGTTCCTTACGATTCAACATGCCTTTTTCTTCTTGTTTTAGCAAACGTTAGATTTTTGTCTACAATCTTGTGCTTTATGCCCGTAATTATAACATTTATAACATTCAGTTTGATGTAATAGATGATCAAATGAGTTATAATTTCTAATTGCATTTTTTTCTCAGAATTCTAAGATTTCCCTTCCCATGAACATTTTTTTAATTCTCATATGTTGCTTTGTTTTTGTTTCATATGTAAACATATATAGAATTTATTTCCTTATGATAAAAATTATTACATGTATAAAAATAACCCAAGAAGATACATTGGCACTTGGAAGAAATGAACCTTCATGAGGAAATATACCTTCTGAGCCAATCTTGATTAGTAAAGGAATATTTAGGTCTTTATTTCTCCTTTCGTCTATTTTTGAAGTTGTTTAAACAATCATGTTTTTGCTGACTTGTTACTTCATTCTTGGTGCTTCTTTCATTGTTGATATAATTCTTAACTACATCAAAAATCTTTTCATTTTCTCTTTAAATTCCTTTTCTATTGTCTTTTTTCTTTATTCTTTCGTGATGTTCTCATGATTCTCTTTATAACCAAGACTTTTCTTAATTACAGGATATCTCTAGCAGCTACAAATTTAATCTAATGTTTCAGTCTCTTTTACAAATTTTAAACTTTGGCTTAGCTAAATAGTTTCTTTGTCTAGTTCCTTTCTAAGGAAACAACTTCAACTTCTAACTTCTCACACTGATTTTCCCTTTATTTTAGTTGACTAGTTTGAATCATTTTTATTATTTTAAATTATTCTAATTAATTTTTTTATGAGTGATTGATGCTTCATCACAATCTTCATTTCCATATTTCTATATTTTTTCTTCCAGTTTTTTCGCCTTATTTCTTAAACTTTTATTTCGTCTAAGGAACTTACAAGTTCTCCTTGAAGATATACCTCCCCTTCAACTTCTTCTGAATCTGTGCTTTTCCTTTGATCCTTTTGTTCATTATCTTCATTATTCATTTTAATGAATCATATTTCTCCTCTTTCATCATCAAACACATATTCGTCACCTTCATTAGATGAATCACTATTCTATTTGGAATAAAGTCTCTTTTTTTAATATATCCTTTCCTTATATGATTGTGAGATTTGGATTTATCATAATCTCTCCTTTTATTATCACCATAATTTAAACTTGCATAGGGAAATTTTGATGCATAATGTCTTAGTCTACCACACTCAAAGCAAAAGGAAGCTTACCTTTGAATTTTTTGGTCCATCGTTTCAACTTTCTTACAAATTGAGCTTCTTCTTCATTTGGTTCATGGCTGGAAAGTTCATGGGACTTTTTATTGATTTCCTCCTTTGTTTCTTTTAATGTTTCTTCCTTTGAACTTGACTTATCCTTCTTTATTCTCATTTCATATATAGTGAGGATTTGATGTAGAAAATCCATACTTAGTTTATGAAGGTGTGTTATTTCTTCAATGGCTGATATTTTTGGATTAAATCTTGAGGGAAGAGATCTCATTACTTTGTGCACAACTAATGATTCCTCAATTGTTTCACCAATACATTTTATAGTATTAAAAATCTCATCTACACGAAAAAATAAGGATGCAACATTTTCATATTTCCATCATAAAACTTTCAAATTGTCCTTTATAATTTTGAAGCTTTTCTCTTTTTACCTTTTCATCTCCTTCTTAGCTACTCTGAAGCTTGTCCCAGATCTCTTTTGTAGATATGAAATAAATTATTTTGACAAAATGTATATCCATTATACCACACAATATGAAATTATTTTATTTTCAAGTGTTTGAGTATTTATCTTTATCCTCTGAATCAATTGGAGGAGTTGTTGGAACCTGATAACCATTCTTAATAGATAGAAAAATGCTAGTACCTAGAGACATAGTATAAGTACTAATCCTTACCTTCCATAATGCAAAATTCATTCCATAAAATAAGGTATATTGGTAGAGGAATAACCCTTGTGAATGGTTGTGATATCTTGACATCCACTTTCTAGTGGTTAGACTATCTCTGAAGAAACCTTCTCTAATATAAATTGTTGGAATTATGACTATATTGATAGGGGGAAATTAGTATAATGGAAAATTTATTAATTTATAAACAATTTAAACCATATAAGCATTAATCACATAAGAAAAACATGAGAATACCAAATGTATGTGGAAACCATTAAAGGGAGAAAACCACAAAACTTATTTGTATAAATATTTTTGTAGGCACCAACCTGAATGAGACACCTATACCCTAATTTACAAGAACCAACCTAAAGGAGACATCAAACCACTGATTTATAATTTTTACCCAGATAAATCTGTCTTGTAGACAAGAACTATCTCCCTATAATCCTAAAGGAAAACTAGAAACAAATAGACAAAACAATAGCTCTTTCCTTTGCCTATAACTAAAACATGAAACGTGTAGTATGAGAAGGATAACCTACCTATTAACGAAGTGCTTGTAGAATTAATTTTTATGCTTTCTACAACCATATTTCCTTCAATGCCTTATATTGTTTCTAAATTCTTTCCACAACATCTCCATGAGGTTCCAAAAGAGATCTACATATACAAAAACATTAAAAGGGATCAAAGCATATCACATATAAAAGAAAAGGTAAATGAAATATATAATCTATCATACAACATATAATAAAATCAATAATTAGTTATAAACCATGTGATTTATCAAGTAATCTCACAAATAACATCAACAATGGATGAAATTAGGAAAGAACAATTGACTTTGTATTAAATTCAAATGGAAAGCAAGCTTACAACCTAGTTGCCTTGATGTCACAAGCATCTTCCAATGGTCTCCTTTCCTTCCCTTGATCACAATCTCTTCAGACCCAAAACCAACAACATGAGTTTACAAATCCAAGTATCCCATTCCTTTAGTCCTATGCTCAATTTATAGGAAAGATGAGGAGGTTTCTAGTTCTTCTTCTCAAGGGATATTATCCTTAAGAAAAGGAAGTTAGTTCCATGTACCAAGGGATGAGGCGCAGGTATGTAGTGGTTGGAGGTTTCTGATTTGGATAATATTCCTCAACCAAAGCTTCTAGATCTTACTTTTTTATTTTTACCTCCGTAAACAAGCCTGCACAGTTTTTAGTGGAAAAAAATATGCATATATTCACAGCTTACAGTGGAAGAAACTGCGCATGCGTGGGTTTTGTTAAGGAAAACCGTGCAGATACTCAAAAATGGGTTTTAAGCAGTGAAAACCAAACTTCCTTTTATCCCTGGTATTTTTTTACTTCAAGCTTCATAGGGGATTCACTTGAGACACTCAATCGAATGGCAAGATATCTAAATCGACAGTCATGCTGGAAAATTTTAGTGTAACAATAATGATTTTTTTTTGTTCTTCTTTTTTCTTCTCAACACTATATACCACTTTCTACTCTATACTTTATAGCTCATGCACAACACTAACTATGATATTCACAACCCTCCACACTACTCTCTACTTTGTACTTATAGTTATACTAATACACTTTTTTCACTATAGAATTTATTTTCTATAAGGATTAAACATTGCTCCTCTTACTTATGAAACATTCATCTTCACTTTAGTGCTTAGCCATTTTCTATCCACCTACGATAACAACCTTTTACTCAACCATAGAAATCACTACTTACTTTGACAATATATTCTAGATGAGTTCTCTACATAGATTACATGTCTTATTTAGATTTATTCTTTACAATTCTTCATGTTCATCCCATAGACTTCAATATTTTTTTCACTTCCTCTTTATCTTACATCATTGCACTATCACATCAAATTCATCCTTTTACGACTTCTAGATTGATCTATTTATATTCAATTTCTTGATTAGGCCAACACAACATAAAGTGTGATTCAAACATAAGCCAATGTAGATGATGATGGAATTTATCCCTTTTGGGGTCAATATTCAAGATTACAAGAAATTTTAGAAAAAACCACAATATTTATTCTTAATTCCCAACATACTAATTTCCACATGGACCAATTTCAAAAAAAAAAGATATCTAGACTCCCATAATCCCAAAAGTTAATTATATACCTGAACATAATGTATTTTGTGTTATACCAGTACCTGATATCATCATTGTCAATTAAAATTCAATGCGCTTTCCCATCGACTGAAGAAATTTTCAACCCTATCATAAGATAACATTGTGCACTGGAGTGCTCTAGCATATTATCCATTTGGATACCCTGGAACCCTGGTAGGGGATCCATTTTGTCGACATCATACCAAAACATAACAAAACTTGTCCTTTGTGTGGAATTATGACATGATGTAACAACAACCCTCCACCAGATACCTGGATTCTCCTCCATATTGGAAGGATTCAAATATCACATGACCCAATATGGTATGCACAAGGCCCCAAGAGCTAAGGCCTTGGATCTTTGTGACCATGCCCATGACCAAAACCTTTTGGCCTTTTTTCCAAAAACAATAACATGGAAAACATTATCGAGCTTGGTCTTGGTTTGATTCATGAGACCTCTAGGTCTACCATGTCAAACCATCGTGCACAAATCATTGTCTACAATGTGGTCCATATTTCATGTCATGTACCATTTCATCTTCCATGTGTCACATTCTAACACTACCAAATTTCACTTTACAAATCCATGTTGGTTGGTCAAAAAATTCATGTTTTCTTGCCACATGTCACTCACCATTGTAGCCACATCCTTAGCTATTCCACCTACCATCCATGTTGGAGTGCCACATTGTTTTTTTTCCATTCCATACTAGATACCAACCTATCCTTTTCAAAATTTATATAATATAGTATTTGGTTCCTCATTCCCTGGTATGAAACCTACCATTGTTGTGTCACATTGTATCTATGCTCACATCATACTGGAATGGTCAATCAACATGCTAAGGGATAATTTCACTTAAACCATAAGGATAATTTTAACCTAGTAGAGCAGATAATGATCTACCCATATTTGTGTGTGTGATCATGAAAAGAGACCAAAGGTTCTAGCCCAAATTCCTTCCTACAAGAAAGCAACTTCCACACATACAAGTTATAATAAGAAGAAGGTTTGAAGACTAGTACCTGCCACCCTCATAGATAAATGAAGTATTTTGGGCCTGATGTAGAGAAAGATTCTCTCATAGTTGAATATTTCGATTCCAGCTACAACAAATCAAGACCCTCCACACATACACCACCAACCAAGCAAACAATATCCTTCCATAGAGGGATTGTCAATATAAAAAAACATACACAAGAAGAAAACATGATCATATCACAAGTGTAAGAAGGGAAAAATTATATATTAATCATAAATTACAATACACAAGATAACATACCCAAGAAATAATCTTGTCTCCTCCAAATTTCTTCTTGGATTCCTTCTCCTAATGCAGCAGAGCTCTCGTGCTATAATCTGGATCCTAGATATTTCCCCCTTTCCTCTTGGTGACATTATATAGGTTCATTATATCCTTGGGGAGAATGTATGTAGACACTTAGGGGCTTGAGAAGTTAGGAAAATTCTATAATAATGGACCCCTGGCCAACTCATTCACAAGTGGTTCAAGTTGATATCCTTGGGAATGGAAAACTCTAGAAACATTTTCCACAATTATGAGATTTTTCTCAATTATGAAATTATTATTATCTCATAATTATAAAATTTTGACAAAATTGTTGAAATGCAACAAGATGATGGAGCTTAGTGAAATGAAGTCGCCTTCACTAAGTGGGCCCGCAGGCTATTTTTGGCGCAAAGTCTATTTTTAGACATATGGAGCATGGTCTAGGAGTTGCAGTATGCTATTCTTGGATGATTGGTTGAGTTGGTAAAAATAGATGGACCTCTATTTTTAGACATACAGGTCAAAGTCTATTTTTAGACTGCCTGTCTAAAAATAGGTCAGTCAAATATTATTAGCCCTTAATAGTATTTGGACACTAAACTTCAGTTTATTCTCTTACAGCACTTCAGTTGGAGCTACGGATTTGGCTCATGCATCTGACAGAAGGAATTACGCTATTCCTAGGGGTTTGGTGAGCTCATGCATGGTTAACTTCAGTTAGGACTTCAGTGGCAGAGTTTGGTGGAGTTGATGAGACAGTTGGTGGAGTTGTGTTCGGTTTAACTTAGTTGAACTAGTTGTGTTTAGTTTAACTGGCTAATACACTAGTAATGAGTGGAGTGAATTAAATATTATTTAATTCACTAATTATTAACTCATTATTCAACTCAAGAACACATCAGTTCACTATAGTGCATGGATAGTTCAGTGGAGACCAGTGGAAGAGGTAGATGAAAGGGTGAGTTTGCTATTAGTTGCGACAGCAGTTGTGCATGAGATTTGCACAAGCATTGGAGGAGATTTCCCATGAGGATTGTGCAGTTGAAGCCAAGGATATTCGAACTTGGATCTCTCATTGAACCAACTTGGATTGCGCAATAGAGGCAGGCAATTAGTGGATGAGTTTTGAACCTGTGACTTGTTCAAAACTGAGCTAGTTTGTGTGTAACTTTTGGAGACAGTACTGAGTACTTGTGAGGATTATTGTATTGAGATTGTTACATGTTCTCTTCTATTATAATATACAAAATAGCTGGGGGTTTTCAGCTATAAGCTTTCCCCATTACATATTGTGTTTATGTGCGCATGCGACTGTTTCTATTTCCGCAAATTTTTGATCAATTGTAGAAGAGGTTATGTGTTATGCATGAATTCGAATTAATGTGTGACCAGTATAATCTCAGTGGATAAATCTTCATTATTCACCAAATTTCTACATGGTATCAGAGTGAATTGATCATCGGGATCTATTGCAGTGATTACAATATTATTTCGGTAGACAGATTCTGTATCGGGCCAGGTAGCCTCTGGATCCATCCTTTCTCTGAAAGGTGATATATCCAGTAAATGCCCTTACAGTCGATCTCTGTGCTAGAAATAATTTGTTCTCACCGATCCAGAAGCAGTTGAGTTTTTTGAGTTTGGAAGTCGAATTTTGCAGCAGTTTGTTTTCTTGGTGCCGGAGTTGAAATGTCTTTCAACGGTTTGCGACTCGAATATGCCCTTGAAGGCAGTTCGAATTATGTTGCATGGAAAGATCAGATGGAGGTAGTATTAGAAGATAATGGGCTGAAGGAGTTTGTAGATATGGATGTCCAAAAGCCTACTAATCCTGCTGAAGTTGAGGCTTGGCAAAAGAAGATGGCGAAATGTCGAAGGATTCTGTTGGAGGGTGTGAAGGATCACATTGTATCCAGCCTGCATGGAAAATATTCTCCATATTTGATGTGGAAAGCGTTGACAGATCTATTCCAGAGAAATAGCTACCAAAGGAAGCTGGTGCTGAAAGATAAACTTAGAAACATTAAGATGGAGAAGGGCGACAGTATCGCCAAGTACCTCACGAAGTTCACTCAATGCAGAGATGAGCTGGGAAGTGTGGGGGTGACTGTCGAAGAAGAGGACATGGTAGACCTGGCTCTCCTTGGTCTTCCAAAGGCTTGGCATTCCTATCAGGACTCTGTCAATGGTCGGGAGAAGTTGCCGAGATGGGAGCAACTTTGGGCGGATCTCATGCAAGAGGAGATAAGGAGGACTACCAGGGACGGATCTTCATCAAAGGTATCTGATGAAGAAAATTGTGATTTGGCTACCAAAGCAAAGAAGGGGAAGAGCAAGAAGGCTTCTCAGTCTGGTGCGAAAGGCAAGAAGCAAGACATGTCCAAGGTGAAGTGTTTTCACTGTCACCAGCACGGACACTATGCCACAAATTGTCCGCAGAAGAAGAAAAATATTAAGGCTGCTGGATCTGCAGCGGGAGAGGCATTGGCTTCTCAATTCAAACTGGATTTTTCACTGATCGCATGCTTGGTTTCAAGTGTGATGGGATCAGTATGGTTCTTGGACAGTGGTGCGTCATTTCACATGACAGGAGATCGAGATCTGTTTTCAGATCTGGAGGAAAAATATCTTGGAGTGCACATCGAGATGGGCGATGATGGTAGATACAGTGCGACTGGTATCGGTACCATTTCCTTTGAGAGGGATTCTGGTAAACCCTTCGTATTGAAGGAATTTTTTCATGTTCTAGGATTGATGAAGAATCTGATCTCTGTGGCGATGTTGGAAGACAAGGGGTATGATGTGGTCTTCAGCGAAGGAAAAGCCTTCCTGCGCAGTAAGACAACTGGAGAGACCCGGAAGATAGGGGTTCGAGTCAAGAACCTTTATCGCATTAGTAGATAGCTGCGTAGCAATAGCAGGGCTGCGTAGCAATAGCATGCAAAGCGGGAGAAGTGGTGAGCCGGGATGATGAGAGCGAACTATGGCACAGGAGATTGGGCCACCTTCACCCTGGAGCTTTGAAGATTCTGCAGCAGATTTCTACTGGGCTTCCTAAGGGCACTCTTGCGCAGTCAGATCATTGCAAGGGGTGTACCTTGGGGAAGTATGTGAAAGCCACCTTTCACGAGAAGGATAGTCGCGCCACGACGATCCTTGAGAGAGTTCACACAGACGTGTGTGGTCCTTTCTCAGTTGCTTCGACAGCAAAGCACAAGTATTACTTGATCTTTGTTGATGATTTCTCTCGAAAGTGCTGGATCTTCTTCATGCAGAAGAAGAGCGAGACATTCGCGAAGTTCTGTGAGTTTAAAGCACTGGTCGAGAAGGAGTCGGGGAAGAAGGTGATTGCTCTAAGGAGTGATAACGGTGGTGAATTCATCTCGGTTGAATTCAAGGAGTTCTGCAGCGTAGAAGGGATTCGGAGAGAGCTCATCGCACCCCATAACCCACAGCAGAACGGGGTGGCTGAGCGGAAGAACAGAACGATCGTGGGTGCTGCACGGGCGATGTTGCATGATCGGGGCCTACCCCTTCACTTGTGGGCTGAGGCATGCAATACAGCAGTGTATGTGCAGAACCGTTGTCCTCACAAGGTTCTTGGCATGAGTACACCGGAGGAGGGTTATTCTGGCAAGAGGCCTGATATTTCCCATTTGCGGATTTTTGGTTCTCCTGTCTACATGCATGTGACGAAGGATGCGAGAAGGAAGCTGGATCCAACTGCTGAGGTTGGAATATTTGTGGGGTGCACTGATACACCTCACAACTACCGGGTGTATTTGTCAGACAGTCGAAAGACTGTTGTGCGACGGGATATAAAATTTCAGGAGGAGAAAGCCATGCGGTGTTCGCTTGAGAGGGAGCTACACTTGCATGCAGATGAGGAGCTGTTAGTTCCTAGGGAGGAGCTTCCGGATGTGGATCAGCCACAAGAGGAAGTTCAGGAGGTGGAAGAGACCACTCAGGCAGCGCCAACTATCAGAGGGTGGAAGCGCACTACATAAGCTGGGCGACTGGCTCAAGATGCGAAGATTGTGGGGCCACCTACGGCCACGGCGCGGTACGAGGAGACAGTCACCGGATCGGTACACTGGATACATGGCTCTTATGAGTCAATGTGTCGTGACGGAGCCATCCTCTTTTGAGGAAGTTGTGGAGGAACCCGCATGGGTAGATGCCATGATCGAAGAATATGATTCGATCGTGAGAAACAATGCATGGGAGATTGTCCCAAGACCGGAAGGGAAATCAGTGGTGGGTTCACGATGGATCTACAAAGTGAAATAGGCGGCTGACGGGAGTGTGGAGAAGTACAAGGCAAGATTTGTTGCCCGTGGCTTCTCACAGATCGAGGGGATCGATTATGAGAATACCTTTGCACCTGTCGCAAGATACTCTTCCATACGGACGATCCTAGCTCTCTCAGCGCAGATGGGATGGCACATCCATCAGATGGATGTGAAGACTGCGTTCCTCAACGGAGTCATTGAGGAGGAGGTGTACATAGAGCAGCCTGAAGGTTTCGAGATCTTCAATAGTGAGTCGCATGTTTGCCGACTCAAGAGAGCACTGTACGGGCTGAAGCAAGCACCTCGTGCTTGGTACATACGGATAGACAGTTATTTCACCGGAATTGGATTCTCCAAGAGTGAGGCGGATCCTAACTTTTGTGCCGGTTGACGGTGGAGGGAAGGCTGCTTGATCATTGTATGTAGATGATCGGTTCATTGGTCGATGAGGGGACCATTGATACTTTCGTACAGAATGCACAGAGGATCTTGCACGAGAGTTTGAATGAAGGACTTGGGCCTCCTTCATTATTTCACAGGATTGGAGATTTGGCGGTGCAGTGGCGGTGGAGGAATTTTGTTTGTTTCTCGGGGGGGTAAGTATGCAGGAGATACGGAGGTTCAACATGCATGGTACATAGGCACATTGATACTCCTCTTCTGGTGGTTGAAGGAGGATGCTACTTCGGTGGAGGTAGTGAGATGCCAGCATCTGTCGACATTGGTGGAATTACTCCGACCAGTATACGGTCAATACCGACCTGAAATGTGCCTGTGTTGTTAACCAGCTTTCGCAAGCTATGGTTAAGCCTACCAAGCTCTTCTGGAAGGCAGGCAAGCATGCATTGTGTTATCTTAGTGGCACATCAGGATATGGTCTATGGTACAGACAGGAGGATGGAGCGAAGCTTTCCGGCTTCACTGATGCAGATTGGGCAGGGAGCCCAACAGACCGAAAGAGCACATCTGGAGGAGTTTTCAGCATTGGATCGACAGCATTTTCCTGGTATAACAGGAAGTAGAGATCCGTGGCACTCATTTCAGCAGAGGCCGAGTACATGGCAGCAAGCTTGGCTGCATGCGAGGCTATTTGGATGAGGAAGATCCTTGTCGGATTGTTCGGGTCGCATTTAGAGCCTACTGTGATTTATTGTGATAACCAGAGTTGCATTAAACTCTCGTCTAATCCAGTATTTCATGATAGATCCAAACACATCGACATCAGGTACCATCATATCAGAGATTATGTTCAGCGGAGAATCATGTTACTTTCATATGTTCCCACGGAGGATCAGGATGCTGACATCTTGACGAAGGCGCTCACCAGGAGCAAGTTCGAATTCCATAGAGGCAGGATAGGGGTTGCAGATAATCCATATCTTGTTGAGAGGGAGTGTTGAAAATGCAACAAGATGATGGAGCTTAGTGAAATGAAGTCGCCTTCACTAAGTGGGCCCGCAGGCTATTTTTGGCGCAAAGTCTATTTTTAGACTATGTCTATTTTTAGACATATGAAGCATGGTCTAGGAGTTGCAGTATGCTATTCTTGGATGATTGGTCGAGTTGGTAAAAATAGATGGACCTCTATTTTTAGACATACAGGTCGAAGTCTATTTTGACCTTTTAATGCGCATACGGTGATCAAATATTAATATAATAATATTTGGACAATAAGCTCGATTTATTCTCTTCCAACACTTCGATTGGAGCTACGGATAGCAAACCATGCATGCAACCAGAAGAGTCGCTATTCCCTGGGGTTGGTGAGCTGTCATGGTTGACTTATTGACTTGAGTTAGGACTTGAGTAGCGATTTGGGTGGAGTTGATGAGACGATTGGTGGAGTGTGTTCGGTTTAACTTAGTTGTGGTAGTTGTGTTTAGTTTAACTGGCTAATACACTAGTAATGAGTGGAGTGAATTAAATATTATTTAATTCACTAATTATTAACTCATTATTCAACTCAAGAACACATCAGTTCACTACATTCCATGGACAGTTCAGTGGAGACCAGTGGAAGAGGTAGATGAAAGGGTAAGTTTGCTATTAGTTGCGACAGCAGTTGTGCATGAGATTTGCACAAGCATTGGAGGAGATTTCCCATGAGGATTGCGCAGTTGAAGCCAAGGAGATTCGAACTTGGATCTCTCATTGAACCAACTTGGATTGCACAATAGAGGCAGGCAATTAGTTGATGAGTTTTGAAACTGTGACTTGTTCAAAACTGAGCTAGTTTGTGTGTAACTTGTGGAGACAGTACTGAGTACTTGTGAGGAGTATTGTACTGAGATTGTTACATGTTATCTTCTATTATAATATACAAATAGCTGGGGGTTTTCAGCTATAAGCTTTCCCCATTACATATTGTGTTTATGTGCGCATGCGACTGTTTCTATTTCCGCAAATTTTTGATCAATTGTAGAAGAGGTTATGTGTTATGCATGAATTTGAATTTATGTGTGACCAGTATAATCTCAGTGGATAAATCTTCATTATTCAGCAAATTTCTACAAAAATATTTATGAGAAACTAATAAATTATGTAATTCCACCTTTTTAACTTGGAATAAATCCCACATAAATAAAATAAAAGGTGAAAAGGGGATGCATTTAGCCAAAAAATGAGGTAAGTTGAACTTGGATTTCTTCCACTATAATATAGTGGAAAATTGCATCATGCTCGATCATAAAGAGAAACTTTACATGGCTACCAAACACACTCTACGGATCCATGTCGTGAAAATTTAATACATGGTAATGACCAATACATAGTGGATCCATGTGACACATTAGAAACATCATATCCACCAGCAAATATAGTGTGGATCTATGTCACATTATACATGTTGGGTCAATTTACTAGGTAAACTAATGCAAGTATTTAATTATCAATCCAGGTTTGTAGAACTTATAAGCATCTCCAAAATATATGGATTTCAACTACAGTCAAGTTTATAAGATTAATTATTCAATTTAAATGAAATGCATATTAAAAATATAAAACTTAACTAAATAATTTCTAATTCAATTATGTAATAAGCAGCAGAAGAAGCTCCTAACTTAGGAGAACTTGTTTGTCATTCTCTTACAATACTACTTCATGAATCAGAAATAAAAAACCACTAGTGAAAAATAGATCAGGATGCTTGAAATAAAAAATGAAGAGGCTCCTAACTAAGGAGATCCTGCCTATCCTTCATTACAGATTCATTCATGATTAATGCCAATGTTAGAAAACAGGAACTTCAGAAAATCACTTAAAAGTGGGAAAGATGAATTCTAGTTCTACTTCTTGATCAGATAGAAGGAATGTTTAACTTAAACAATTTATTGACCCTTAATATGCAGAATATAAATTATAATTAGATTCACCAGCAATCATAACACACCATCAAACATCTAATTAACAGATTAATCATAAAAAAAAAACTAGTTCAGGAAATTGCAACTAAATTAACTAGAGAGTGAAATTAGCTTGGTGTGGGGGGCCTCCACCCTTGCCTCGCACACTTTGAGTACTTTCAGGTACTAAAAATAAATCAATAATTCACCATATAGAACAGAAGAAAAGGAGACAGAACGTGTTCTTCAATTAGCTCTCAAAGTTTCAAAAATATCAAAATGAAGTTATACAAATTCTACATATGAATGTCTTCAATGTCTTAGGCTTAAATAAACAAAATATGAAACAAAATCATATAAATTTTCTCATACATCCATGGCTATCCTTATCCTATCTATTCATGTTGAGCTCATCCATCTAATCTCTCAAAATCTGGAAAATCCCATAAAATGCTAAATTTGACCTATTTCCTAGGGATTTCCATAAAAATAGGTCATGTTTGACCGCCTTTAACTGGGCCTGTTTAAGCTTGGTTTGACCGAAAAAATAGGTGTACATCCAATATTAGTTCCCAATATTTCTATAAATGTATCCATCTCAACCCCAGGTGTCCTGCAAATATGACATCAATGAAGCCATTACGGGAATTTCTGGTATAGTCCAAAAATGCACTTAAAATTCAATTTTTATAAAAACTTCTAAAAATTGCAAAACTGAATTTACATACTTGGATATGCATTAATTGGAAAAAATAGAGTGAATATGATGGTATATGGATGTATATCATGGTAATAAAGTGTATTTTCTTAAACAAACTTGGATAAAAAACGAGGGCCAACAATACATCAGTAGGACTATGGACACATAATAGAGAAGGTGCCCCAAAGTAGTCCTAAAAGTACATGAATACTACGTAACTCCAATGCAGCCTGGAAGGAGTGCCATATAATATTGATATATCCCTAACCCAGTGTCTTCTACACAAACCCGATGGTACAAATCTACATCAAGCGAATAGATGTGTTGATGTCGAGCATGGTAGCAACCATCTAGTTATTAGTTAATGAGGTGTGCCATTAAAAGAAGTGAGGGTACCCACCAACGATGAAAATGGACCCACAAGTATTCTCAATAGGTTCCTTTTTCATACATTTTTACAAGGCCAAAAAATAGATAAAATTACACTCGTACCCTTTTGACATTAATGAGTTTTGAGAATGGAAAAAAGATCACTCGTCGACTTTCAATTTACATATCAAGTAGGAAAAGATGGAAAGAACTTTTTATTTTCATATAAATTTTACAAGAATGAAAATATGGAAAAATAAGCTCAGGGTTTTCATAAGTTTAACGAGTCATGAAAAGAGGACCAAAATGAACTCATAGTTTTCATTAATTAATGAGGATGAAAACAAGGCTAAAAGGAGCTTAGCTCCTTTCATGGTTTAATGAGCATAAGAAGGGCACAAAGGAATCTCTTCCTATAGGAATGAGTGGTATAAGGGTAGCAATTAGTCCCAGTATGATCTAATTTCTCAAAGCATAAGAAGGTAGAGAGGTTGAGAAAAAGACCACTCATCAGAGTGTTTCCTCCAAGAAAAGGTAAAACACTAATTGAAAGTGAGTCATAGGCCAATTAGATGATAGAAATGGTAGTGAAACAAAACTAAGTCACATTTTACAAAAATAGGCTGATAAAATATGGCAATCATGAGGTATAAAGTGTGAAATACTTTTGGGGTAAGGCCACAAAGTGACGAAGAAAAGAAGAATGTGGTTAGTATTCTAATTCATGGTAGGTCAAATGGAAAGATTTCGAAAAAAGGATAAAAGTGAAACTGCATGGACAACAACATGGAATAGAGGTTCTAAACTATGGAATCCATGATGAGGTAAGATCTACCACCAAATTACAACATGCATAAAAGAGAGGGCTAATGTCGCAACTTTATGGGGTCGGATCTAAAGCACAATGATGGCACTTATAGTCAACAATGCAATGGAGAGGGTGATATATGACCTACCCCTACATACCAGTTCAAAGAAACACACTTAAGGTACAATAGATGTCGCAATAAAAACACCACCCTATCCTGTGAAAATCATCTAGAAAGACTACAACCATGGTTAAATCACATAATGAAAAAAATGAAACATGGATTTGGAAAAACCATGACCAAATATTTTTTATTTTTTGGGTTTTATCATTTTTTTTATTTCTTGGCATATATGATGTAGTAGAAAATTTCACATAACACCAAACAAAAAAGAGACACACACACTCCTATATATAATATGTAAAAGTGAAACTCGGTTTAATAGGTCACGTCATGGTGTGCCCATTTTCGGGCATAGGCAAAGGATTCCCATACATGAAATAATGGAAGAGTGGAGGTACCATATGGCACACCATGAGGGGGCCATGTCATAAAAATTTGAGTTGTGTAATATTCCTACTTAGCTTCAGCTAAGAGGAATATGCATTTTTGTTCTAGATCCCGTTTCATGAATAAATGATAAAGGAGGACATGTAAAACTCCTGAAAACAATGAATAGATCAATGCCTATGTAAACAAAGACATATCTGGGCTATGTAAATAACCTCTTGCAGGTGTGAATGGGTTTGAATCATGAGATTGGGTCAACCTTGACCAAATCAACAGTGCAATCTAGGTGAAATGAACCTCATGGATACACAGCGCAGTTTTAGATGGAGGCTCCAAATGTGAAAGGAGCTAACTCATTGAGGTGGTTTAGGGTTTGACAAGGCTTTCATCTTATAAAATAAGGAGGAGGACAACAGAAAAAGGGTTGTTGATGATATTATTTTCTGAAGGTATTGTCTGCTGAGACATTCCTCATTGGGTTTTCCTGTTTAGGAATCCCACCTCCTTCCTTGAGCAGCTCTTGGAGGAATCTTGTTTGTCTAGTCCACTATCCGGAATTTGGCCAAGCCACATCTTGCATCTACAGTGCAGTCCTGTTTAGTATTGGGTTTTCCATGTAAGTTGCAACAAGTGGAAACACTAGATTTGCTCAGATCTAGATTAAACTAGTGCCTCTTCTCAGTGAGTGTGTCTTTTAACCTCCTGGAAGAGTGCATTAGCTATTGAGATTCAGATCCACACATTGGTAGCAGGCCAAAGCATTGTCAAAGCCTACAGTTCAGTCCCTCTTCCATGACTGTGTTATTTGCAAGAGCAGAGTTGCAAGGAGACTTGGTATCATTTTAGAGGGGAGATCTCTAGTGATTGGATCCTTCCTTTCACTGTGGTGATCCGTGGATTGGCTAACCAATCCATGTTAGTTCAGATCTGATCTACTGCATATGTTATGATTCATAATTTTCTGAATACTTCTGCAGATCTGTGACTTAGATCTCGGATCTACTCACTCTTGTTCATGTTTTGCTGAGATCCCCAAGGGGAGTGTATAAAGGACCCTATCTTGTATACAGATCTGAAATAGATCCATCATTTTGTGTATAGATCTGCTCTAGATCTGAGTTGTAATCTACTGCATGCTTCAGCAATGAAAATAACGTTTTCAAGCTTATTCTTCCATTTCATGTTGTTGTAGCAGCTCATTTTGAGGCTTTTGTCTTGTACATTCTTTCTATTCTTGTTATACAATGTATAAGCTGAATTGTAGATCTATTTTGCTTATGCATAGCTGAAATATGAACCTCCATGTTGGTCTCATGCTTGTAAATTGATAAACTGCATTATTTCTGAAGCAGTCCTTGCATATAGCTGCAACCCCTCTCTTTGGGTGATTTTCAGCTAGACTAGGTTGTGGGAGATCGGTTTAACCCACCTAGTTTGATTTGTTTTTGCTCTCCTTTTGGATTTATATCTTATATGAGATGATCTAAGGGATCCAGGAGCTGAAAAATCATTTCAGTGCACTGAATTCTCAGGAGTGCGTTATTTCAGCAGGCTTGCTGTGTAATTCCCATTTTGGGATATTACAATGGTATCAAAGCATATTTCTTGGCACAACCTATGAATTATTGGAGCCAATATTCCTTTAGAAGAATGAGAGCCTCTCACTAACTGAGAGAAAAGGTATCATAGAAGAAGACAGAAGAAAAATGATTACACCAAAGATAAAGCAAGCAAGGATGAAACCCATTTGTATGGAAGAATAAAAGGAGGAGAGTTCTCTAACATTCTTTTTCAAGCTTTGCATGAGCTGAAGGAAGAAATTAGGGAAGTCAGGAATGAAATACCAATAGATCCCTTGAAGAGGCTTTCACATGAAGGAAACCCCACTACTTCACTTGATTTGTGTGAGCATGCAGCCACACAATCTGATCTACAACATTGCAGCATGCCTGCATTCCTTGCAAGAGGAAAAGAAGATGGAGAGACACTAGAGGAGGAGACTCTTGGTGACTACCTCCAAGAATATGAATCTCGGTCTAAAATATTCAAAGAGAATCTAGGCTTCCCAAAGTTCTTTCAACTCAAAGAAGAAAGAATATCCATGAAGATAACTCCATTTCAGAACATTTCTGGGGAGGTTAAAGATCTGCTACATGATTTGCTAAGGGAAAAGGCCTTACCTCAGCGATATCACTCTTCTCAAAAAGAAGACATGGATGTCCTTTCCTCAAGGAGAGATCAAAAAAAAGGATCTCTTAATGATGGGGCATACTCCGTTGATGGGGAGAAGAAAGAAGTAGAACTGAAAGGTTCCTCCAGCGCTGTGACAGCAAGAGGGAATCTATTTTTATTGAGAGATGGAGTTGAAGCTATGGCTTCCACTAATAGGGCCCTTGTATCTTTGCAAGGATGCCCCAAGGATCCTATACATGGAGAGGAAGAGCAGCATGTGTCTATGATAATAGACAAAGAGACAAAACAGTGGAGGAAATGTGTCCCAACACTGCATCCAAATTTTGGAACACACACTATGATGGATCAGTCCTTTGTGATCAAGACTTTTGACACCAAGGAGATGATGGGTGATCATGATTTAACTGCATCTAAAGGGAGCACCTTAGACTATGAGATCTTGTAGAAGGTGGGTGATGAAGAAGAAAATGGGGGAGTTACTCCAACTTCTCCCTACCATGATACTTCCACACAGCAATTAGAGAGGGACTTTCACAGTGGAAGTAGTCATATTATGTTCCCATCTGTTGTTCACATGGGAATGAACCATGAGACATCTTAATCTTGTGGTATACCCCCTAGGAGACCACTTGATTCAGATTTGATGGAAGATGTTTCATGCATTGGTGCTCTTTCTGTAGATCCAAGAAGGAATGGAGCATTAGGAGACCATGCTTCAGCGCTAAGAATATGGGAAAGGTAAAAAGAGAGGGAAATGATTTTCCACTTGACATCACTATCCATTCTCTCATCTCATGTTGCGCTGAGGAAAGATGCTGCAAGAATGAAGGTTGACACTACAAAGAAGCAAGAGAGGAATAGCAACCTTCCATCTCATACCTTTGGCATGGGAGATGTCAAAGAGGAGAAAAATGGGAGGCATGGCCTTCCAACATACACCTTGGACATGGAGGATGTCAAGAAGAGGTGCAAAAACATGGCAGCCACTTCAGTTGACACATTATTAGCACTGTCATTGTTGGGAAAACTAGATCCATATTGGAAGCCCCAACTATTGGTGAAATATTCCAAGGATCTTCATACCTGCATGATTCTTGATGACTTGCTACATGAGGAGGACTATTCAATCCAAGATTGGGTCATCTATGATCATGGTAGGATATTCTTATCTAGAGCCTCCAAGCTCAAGGAGAAGTTACTACAATGGGCCTATGAGGAGTTCTGTTTCAACCATGAATATTCGATGAAGCTCAACAACATCATCTTGAGGAGCTACCATTGGGAGGGCTTTGAAGGAGGACTATATCAACATTGTCATAGATGCATGTACTTTGTGGAGATGGGGTAGAAACATAACTTTGTTGGAGAGTTAATTCAGCCTTCTCTTTCCCCTCTTGAGGGAGAAGATAGATCTATGCACCCCTCCAATTTTATGAGGAGGACTATTGGTGAAGAATATGCTCATGTAAAACAAGTTTATTTTTCTGATTATATGCATTCTCTTACCATGTTTATGCAGGCCATGACTCCACAGAAGATAGTTATATCTTGTCAATATCATGGCAAATATGGGGCCACAACAACTGTTTCACTTGGCCACTCCCTTGGTGGACAAAGGGAGATCTTGTTTCATGATGGGTGCTTTCCTAAGGCACCAAACATATCTCACACATTCAGCTATAGTGAGATGGCATGGGCTGCAAGTAAGTGGTGGGAAAACCACTTACCACATCTTGGTTTAATGCAGACCGGAGATGCATTACGCTGGTTCCACATGTGCGACTATGACCCACCCCCATATGTGCACCTTTCTATTTGGTTGTACATTATTTTGCTCCCATATGTTGATGACATGCTTATACTTTTTATGGGAATCCATGGAGGGAGGATGGGAGGTATGCATGTGCCTAATGGGCTGAAAATTCTCCATGTGTTTTATGTCATATATTTTAGAGGGAACATTAGCCAAACCATGGTTGTTTCACATGAGATATTTTTTCCGTGTGGGATGGATTTTGCACATCACTTATTGGCTTTGGAGGGACAATTCATGGAGGTTTGGATTGGTGAGCATCTAGCTTATGATGAGAGCTTGATCTATGATGATGTCACCAATGGAGGAGAAACATTGCAGCACTCACCCTATCAGTTGCTTGAGGACAAGAAAATTTTTGGAGGGGAGGACTGTAATATTCCTACTTAGCTTCAGCTAAGAGGAATATGCATTTTTGTTCTAGTTCGTATTTCATGAATAAATGAATAAAGGAGGACATGTAAAACTCCTGAAAACAATGAATAAATCAATGCCTCTGTAAACAGAGACATATCTGGGCTATGTAAATAAACTCCTGCAGGTGTTAATGGGTTTGAATCATGAGATTGGGTCAACCTTGACCAAATCAACAGCACAGTCTAGGTGCAATGAACCTCATGGATACACAGCGCAGTTTTAGATGGAGGCTCTACATGTGAAAGGAGCTAACTCATTGAGGTGGTTTAGGGTTTGAAAAGGCTTTCATCTTATAAAAGAAGGAGGAGGACAACAGAAAAAGGGTTTTTGATGATATTATTTTCTGAAGGTATTGTTTGTTGAGACATTCCTCATTGGGTTTTCCTATTTAGGAATCCCACCTCCTTCCTTGAGAAGCTCTTGGAGGAGTCTTTTTTGTCTAGTCCACTATCCGGAATTTGGCCAAGCCACATCTTGCATCTACAGTTCAGTCCTATTTAAAATTGGGTTATCCATGTAAGCTGTAGCAAGTGGAAACACTAGATCTACTCATATCTAGATTATACTAGTGCCTCTTCGCAGTGAGTGTGTATTTTAACCTCCTGGAAGAGTGCATTATCTGTTGAGATTCAGATCCACACATTTTCAGTAGGCCAAAGCATTCTCAGAGCCTACAGTGAATTCTCTCTTCCATGACTGTTTTATTTGCAAGAGTAGAGTTGCAGGGAGACTTGGTATCATTTTAGAGGGGAGATCTCTAGTGATTGGATCCCTCCTTTCACTGTGGTGATCCATGGATTGGATAACCAATCCATGTTAGTTCAGATTTTCTTTGCTACATATTTTATGATTTAGAATTTTCTGAATACTTTTGCAGATCTGTGACTTAGATCTCAGATCTACTCACTGTTGTTCATGTTTTGCTGAGATCCCCAAGGGGAGTGTATAAAGGATCCTATATTGTATACAAATCTGAAATAGATCCATAATTTTGTGTACATATATGCTCTAGATCTTAGTTTTAATCTACTGCATGCTTCACCAATGAAAATAACGTTGTCAAGCTTATTCTTCCATTTCATGTTGTTGTAGCAGCTCATTTTGAGGCTTTTGTCTTGTACATTCTTTCTATTCCTGTTATACACTGTATAAGCTGCATTGTAGATCTATTTTTCTGATGTATAGCTGAAATATGAACCTCCATGTTGGTATCATTCTTTTAAATTGATAAACTGCGTTATTTCTGAAGCAGTCCTTGCATATAGTTGCAGCACCTCTCTTTGGGTGATTTTTAGCTAGACTATGTTGTGGGAGATTTGTTTAACCCACCTAGTTTGATTTGTTTTTTCTCTCCTTTTGAGTTTAGATCTTATATGAGCTGTTCTAAGGGATCCAGGAGCTGAAAACTCATTTCAGTGCGTTGAATTCTTAGGAGTGTGTTATTTCATCAGGCTTGTTGTGTAATTCCCATTTTGGGATATTACAAGTTGTCTGATTCTCAAAGGTTGATGATACTAGGGAACACCTAGGACCATAACATTATCAGGAATGACATAAGGACATAAGTAGTGAGTAGTCTCATGAGATAGTACATCTTCATGATAAAGACTCTCAATACATAAAGGAGGTACAAGACACTCATTGACAGGTTAAGAGTAGTTAGAAAATTCATTGGAAAGTTCAGCATTAGAAACCCAAGACTTGACTTGGTCCATTGGTGGAAATTCTAAGTAGGGCCAAGGAGAAGACCCTTAAATTGATTCAGGATTTTTTCTTCCAATATATACCTTTTCCAACTCAGGAAGGCTAAAGGCATGAAGTGTCATAATCTTCATAGGATGAGAAATAGGTGAATCCATGACCTCCGAGATGACTTTCTAGAAGAAGACTCATCATCAAGGGAGTCACGTGGAAGAGGTGGAGTGACAGAATGTGTATGAAAAGGATCTTATTCATATTCCATATTGGGATGGAGTTTTTGGTCAGTGTCAGAATGTACAGATGGAACTTCCAAGGAGACAATCTCTTCCACTAAAGGCAGTGTATGCTCACCATGTATATCTACATCTATATGAGATGACACCTCTCAAGGGTCAGGTGACAAATGGGGTCCACAGCTGACATAAGATACCATGTGCATATGAGAAACAGTAAAAGGAGAAGGAATTTTGGGCGGGGGTAAATGAAAAACTTTGATGAGAGATGAATTCTTGAATAATCCCACCCAAACACTCTCATAAGTGTCAAATATGTCTCTAAAAAATGGCATAGAAGTACCTATAGAGGTAGAATTGGTTGACAGTATGCCGTAATATTACTAATCTATCATGAAAATATTACCTTCATGGGGAAAGTAAATCACATAAAATAACTAAGGCACAACAAAACACATGGCATAAAACTAGCTATGTCCAAGGAAAAAATTATAATCTAAGGGAGCATCTACAACTTCAACATCAACATAAGCATTATTGCCCCCTATATTGATGGAAAACTTTAGAAGAACACCTTGAGGAACAAAATGGTGTCTGTCAAAGGCTTATAGAGTAGTCACTAGACTTTGTGAGTGTTGGATACCAAATATATTTCCAGCATGATGTTGAAATAAAAAATGTGGAAGTCCCTTCATCCACCAACGTGTGATAGATATCATGATTAAATACATGCACCGATATTTGAAAGGAAACCTAATGGGAGAGTCTATGAAGAGGAGCATCAACATCAAAAGTGATCATACTATACTTTGAGGGATCCACTCCTCTGATGGTAATCAACAAGGCCTTGTGTTGCTGAGGGAATATCTAGAAAACCTCTAGGGAAAAAACGGCACAAGGTGTTTGGGAAAGGTCCTCAACAATACAGTAGTGTTGGGAAGCCCTCGCATTTCCATTATTTGTTAAATTTCATACTACACCCTTAGGTGGGTGATATATTGGTTCTACAAACTTATCTAACATAATAGGTTCTGGAGAAGCAGTAGGATTGGTCGAGTCCATAGGAGTACAACTTGACTCAGGAAGGTCATAGGATTTTTCTCACGTTGGCACGCTAACCTCTTATTGACACATAAGGATTGGTGCATTAGTTACAGCGGGATGAAATTCCCCCCCCCCCCATTTCCCCGTTGCGGAGGTTGAGGAACTTGTGCAACCATTTGTTATTCTGGTTGGGAAGGGAATGGATGAGTCAATATGGATAGTTATTGGGTAGTTTTCGGTGGTGAGAGAAGATGATGGACTTGATCCATATGTGATCACTCTTTAGTTAAATGCTCACCTTGACAAATATTTCAAGGGATCTTGATCTTACGTGTTATGAAACCAGCTCCAAAAATAGAAGAAAAGAGAGATCAACGCCTTAGAAGTCAGCCACTTCGAGGGGGAAACCTCCAATACATTAAATAAATGAACAATTCTTGGATGATACAAATGACCAAAACCTCCTTCTATATATAGGAGTCCGTGGGGCCACAATATAATCCTAGCCGACCTAGCAATAATGATGTAAGGGAAAAATAATAACAATATTGGGGTTACAGGGGTACAACAATAACAATAAGGGGGATACACTGATAACAACAAGGGACTAAACTAGTAATATAGGGACCTAACAAGACCCTCTCCTTCAAAAAAGTGTTGTCCTCAATGCTTTAGTAGCTTTGGGCGCTTCTGTATAAAATTCTCGTCCTCCCATGTAGAATCTTTGGTGGGTAAGTTCTTCCACTTGATGAGATACTCTGAAATTGATCGATTTCGTAGTTGTCGAGTTCTTATTTCCGTGACCGCTTCAGGTTCCAATATGATTTTTCCTTCCTCATCAGTTCTAGCAATATTGTTTGAACTGGAATATTTTCACCTATAACCTTCTTTAAGCATGAAACATGGAAAACTAGATGCACTCGCGAAGAAGCAGGAAGCTCCAATTTGTATGCCATAGTACCAATATTTTAAAACACCTTTTAAGGGCCATATTACTTTGGCGATATTTTATTATCCTTCTTAGCTTGCTTGAGGGACATTTGTTTGTATGGTTGTAGCTGTAAAAATACTCAGTCTCCTACATCAAAACTTCTCTCACTACAATGTTGATTTTCCTGTTGTTTCATTCGATTTTTTGCCAAATTTAGGCTATCCTTTAAGACTTGAAGAACTTCTTGCTGATGCTCAATGTGATATTCCACTGCTTGAACCTTAGAATTTTCTCTTAAATATGATGTGATGGACGGTGGATGATATCCATAAAGTGCCATAAATGGGGTCATTTTTGCTGCAGTATTGAAGGAAGTGTTATACCACCATTCAGCAAAAGGTAACCACTTGACCCATTTTGTTTTTTTATTAGATACAAACAATGAAGATATCCTTCCAAACATTTATTCACTATCTCAGTTTGGCCATCAAATTGAGGATGATAAGATGAGCTATGAGCTAATTGAGTACTCAAACAAGAAAATAACTCCATCCAAAAATTTCCAGTAAATATGGGATCTTTTTCTCTCACAATAATCTTTGGGTTTCCATGTAGCTTTTGAATTGTGTCCATAAATGTAGTAGCAAGTGTACTTGCTTTAAATGGATGATATAATGCAAAAAAGTGTGCATACTTGGTAATTCTATCAAATACCACCATGATGACACTCTTTCCTTCAGACTTACGTAAACCTGTGATAAAATCCATTGAAATCTCCTCCCAACGTTGAATTCGAATGGATAAAGGTTGTAGAAGACTCAAGATCTTAATTGTCTCAACTTTATTTTACGGGCAAACTAAACATTCCGCTACAAACTTTTGAATATCAGATTTAAGGCCATCCCAAAAAACTTCTTTCTTCACCCTGTGGTAAGTTTTTAAAAATCCTTTCTTCACCTTGTGGTCAGGCCAAAAAGCATGACCAAAAATTCATAATGACCCTCATGATTTCGAAATGTTGTTTTCATAATATCTTCAGTCTTCATTCTAATATGATGATATCCTGAACGAAGATCCAACTTGGTAAAATAAATTTCTTCATGTAATTCATCCAATAATTCATCAATCATAGGAATGGGAAATTTATCTTTAATGGTGAGATGATGAAGCTCCCTATAATCCAGACACATGCGCCATGATCCATCCTTATTGTGCACCAATACTACTGGAGCAGAGAAAGAACTTTGACTAGGTTGAATTATACCAGCCTCTAACATTTCTGCAATCATATGTTCAATTTCACTCTTTTGGACATAAGGATATCTATAAGACCCGATGTTTGGAGGAACACTTATTGGAATCAAATGAATAGCATGATCATGATCACGAATAGGTGGGAGTCCTTTGGGACTTTCAAACACCTTGGAATGATTGTCCAATAATTTTTGGAGATCTGCAGAAATAGATGATTTTGATGTTGGAACTTCTAGTGAGAATAATTGTGAAATTACGCCTCGTTGTTCTTTCTTCAGAAGATTTTTCATGACATTAGAGCTTATTATCTTTCTCAGCTTCCCTGTGATACCCCGTAATTCGACTTTCTTTCCTTCTGAAAAAAAATTCTAGAAATTTTCTTGAAAATTAAAAGCTACCCTCCCCAGAGATTGTAACCATTGTACTCCTAGTACAACATCAGCACCTCCCATTGGAATGGAAAGAATTGGACTATTCAATACACATTACCCCATGCTTAGCTTGATATTATGGCATTTTCCAGAGCAATTTATAGTTCCTCCATTTGCAACCATCACTTGACATTCTGGTGTTGGCTATAGGAAACAATTCAATTCTTTGGCTACCTTACAATGAATAAAATTATGGGTACTACCTGAATCAATCAACACTATTATCTTTTTCTTCTTGATATATCCTTCTATATTGAGAGTTTGAGGAGTGGTAATTCCTTCCAATGCATTGCACGATATGGTCGAACTCATTTCTTCCTCTTCTAGGGTTGGTTCCTGGTGTATATCCTCTTCTTTTGAAGATTCTTGTTCATTTTCTTCTTCCTCTTCACAATCTATGTAAAATAATTTCTTCTCAACACACTTATGACCTTTAGTGTATTTTCTATCACAACTATAGCAAAGCCCTTTTGCTCTTTTTTCTTCCACTCGTTGTGGTGTCAAACTTGTAGGTTGTGGAAGTCTAGGAGTAGCAACACTTCCATATTTATAAATGTGAGTGGTAGACTTCCTTGTCGCCATAATTTTACATTCAATTTTTCTTGCCAACCTGAATGCCTTTTCCAATGAATCAGGTTCCCAAATGTGAAATTCATGTTGGATGTTATCCTTTAAAGTCCCTATGAAGACATAAATCTTGTGTTCCTTAGGAATATTAGTTACCCTTATATTCAATTTTTGGAAGTCCTCAATGTGCTTTACCACTGAACCCTTTTGTTTGAGATTTATCAATTGGCTAAAGAAGGTGTTTCTTTTTGTATTCTCATAATGTGCTATCATTTCCTCCACAAAAATTGACCAAGTGACATTTTTTTATGGGAGCAAAGCCATTGATACCATACAAATGTATTTTTTTCTAAATGTAAAGTTACAATGCGTACCTTTTGTGTGTTTTGCACATTATTGAGATCAAAATATTGCTCCAATATTTGTAGTATCCATGTTACGGGATCCTTGCCATCAAACTTCCTCATATCCATATTTGGAATATGGTGGTTCTTCCATCCAACATTAGAGTTTATGAAATCACGATTAACATTTATTTTGTTCTCATCATGAGTTTCCTCTACTGTCTTTTCGCCATTAGGAAACATTTCTTGTATCAACTTTTCCAAACCTTCGATGTCTACTTTTAGATCATTCTTCATGTTTTCCATGTTGTCTTTCATTTTTTCATCGATCTTAGCTTCCATACCAACTTCCATGCCATCCATCTTAGCTTCCAAACCATTCATATTAGCTTCCATGCCTTTCTTCAAACCATCCATCTCATTTTTTGTTGCTCTTTGCGATAGCGAAATTTGGTGCACTTGCTCTTGTAATTTTGATATCTCATGTTGCATTTATTCGTCTTCATGAGTCATAGTAGAACCTTCTGAAGGCTTAATGGGTGTTGAATTCTTTTTAGGGGGGATTTTAGAACCCAATACTAATATCTATTCTTCAATATTCCCTTGGAATAAATTCAAACTAATTTTTTCAAACGAGACTTATGTAATTCGAAAAAAATACACACCTTTTTCTTGCTTTTGAGGAGCTCGATACTGAAACTGAGTTATCTCTGTGATTTAGGATCTTCAATATCTAAAATTGGGCCCTGTATTATCCCTCTAAATATTCTTTCAACTTCAAGAGGTCTAACCTGATTTGGATTCTTCAATACAAAGTTATGCCAAATCTCCCACAATGACCTAATTATGTATTGGTTCAGTAGAGAGACCTTGTACGACGTACCATGTGTCACTGTTTCCTCCTCTAGATCTGAAATTGATACATAGGAAACTAAATTATGTGTACTTGCATCCACTTTTTACAGAATTCCAATCCAATGCTCAGAGAAAGAGTTACGACGATTTTTCCACGGTCGCCAAGTTTGCGATGAAATTCGGGAGCCTGAAAAAACCCTAACTTCCACAGACCCTCTCTCTGAAAATATTGTGAATCAAGCTCTGAAACCTTTCCACTACATTCCTGAGGATTTTGGATTTTCTTTGTGCCAATTTCAGCTTCTGAGCCCTCGTAGAAAAAAAGTTATAGCAAAAATTCCACGATGAACTATTTAGGTTAAATTCAGGAGCCTGCAATAATCCCTAACTTGTACAGATCATATCTCCTAAAATATTATGAACCAAGATCTGAAATATTTCCACGACGTTCCTCAGGATTTCATCTTCACTCTGTAAAACTTTTGGCTTCTGAACCTTCGTAAAAAAAAAATTATAACGAAAATTCCATGATGACCTGTTTGGAGAAGTGAAACCCTAGAATCCAAAGCTCTGATACCAAATGTTATGAAACCAACTCAAAAAATAGAAGAAAATAGAGATCAACGCCTTAGAAATCAGCCACTTCGAGGGGCCAACCTCCAATACCTTACATAAATGAACAATTCTTGGATGATACAAATGACCAAAACCTCCTTCTATATATAGGAGTCCGTGGGGCCACAATATAATCCTAGGCGACCTAACAATAATAATGTAAGGGCACAATAATAACAATATTGGGATTACAGGGGTACAACAATAACAATAAGGGGGCTACACTAATAAGAAAAAGGGACTAAACTAGTAATATAGGGACCTAACATTACGACATCTTTCACTCATGACCTCATCCTGGGTAGGTTGATTTTGTTGATTCCCTTGAGTAGTTTTGTTCTTTTGCTTATTATTTTTGTTTTTTTTCCCTATAAGTTTCTGAGTATTCTTAGGTGATGTTGAATTCAACGTAAGAACCCCAATGGACTACTCGGAAGAATAAGGTGCTTGTTGAGAACTATGGGCACTTTTTAGGGCTTGAGAAGTGACAAAAATTTTCCCTAGTTCAACAGTTAACTGGATCAGAATATCAGAGGAAATAGAACTGATCACTCTGTGAGAGTGTTGTCCTGGTTAGGGTCATTAAAGGTTTTTTGAATGATGAGGAGAATTAGGAAGAATCTTAGCCAATGTGCCTACCTGAGAATAAATCAAATTAACATGTTGAGCATAAAATAACCCGCTCCTCTTTGGCGGCCCCAATCATAGTGACATCCTAGGAAATTTGGGGTTGAAGGGATTAGGTGAACCAGTCTCTAAGAAAATCATGAGGGTGTCTAGTTTGTACTAACCTTTTGCATATTTTCCACTCATGGATATGATCATAAATGTGGGTAGCATTGTCTTGTTTAAATTTTTACAAAAGGTCAATCTTGATATCTTGCCTCGTAGGTAGTTGAAAATTATTCAAGAAAGTTATTTCCAAGGAAGAAAAGTCACTATAGGATTCCCGGTCTATTTCAATGTACCATTTACTAGGATCCCCTATTCCTTGAAAAATTATCAACTTCACATATTCATCCACCAAATAATTAGATGAACACCATAGATGGAAGGTGGTGATATGTGTTGAAGGATTCTCCTGAGGTTTCCTTTTAAACTTAGGAATATCATATGGTAACTTGGCTGGCATAGGTGACCACCTAGGATCATAATGGATGGGATCATTGGTCAATTTATCCAAATTAGGTAAATCAAGAGGTGTGAGAAAATGAATTTGTAACTAACCATATGGATCATAAGGACCATAACCCCAAGACGAACCATGGGGTCCCCCCATACCGTAGTGAAAGGCAGAAGGATTAGGACCAAGGTTATAGTTCATCCCAATATTTTGATATCTTGGTCGAGTAGATGAGGTATAAGGATTATGTTCCCTAAGGAAACTTCCCCCAAATAATAGGCTTGAATTCCCATAGGATTTTACCTGACATTAGAGAAAGGACCTCCATGTGCAGAAGCACCTTCGTGAGCATAAGAGCTCGTAGGCATAGTGGTACTAATGCGAATAGTACCCCTAGGTACACTAGTCCCCCAAAGTAAAAGGAAACTCTAGAGAAATGCATCCCTCCAAACATAGAACTTGACCAAGGTTGAGAAGTACTACCATAAGGAAAAAATTCCCCCAAGTTGACTAGAGGCAACAGATGGTCCTCCCATCATGTTTCCCGAAGTAAAGATGCATGTACTTAAGTTAAGAACCATAGGTTGATATGAGCTAGGAGTGAGTATCCCAACTCCCATGGATTGGCTAGAGTTTTTCCCCACTCCAAACGTGAATCTAGAGAAAGTAAATGACACAGACAAAGATGGAAAATTTTAATGGATCACAGATGTGACTAGTGGAATGCCCCAAGAATAAGTGAGTGGTGCAGAAGGAGGTATAGATCTCGCCACACTGAGGGGTGGTAGAAATGACATGGAATGAGAGACTGCTACTTCAAAAGGTAAAGTGGGACCTTCCCCCTTCATATAATAATAAATTTTCTCACTTGCCATGTAAGGAACTTGTACCTAATAAGGCCCACTACCGAAAGGTCTCAACTACATTAACATTGAGTCGAGCGTTCAGTCAAAGGTGGATTAAAGTGTGGCATGGGACTCTCATTGATTGCCTTAACAACAAAATATTATTCCTCCCTAGGACCAATATTATCCCCCCCAACTTGAGTTTGGTCTAAGATTTTTAATGTTGGAATAAACCTACCTCTATGTGGTAATGGATTCTCCTCTTCTAAAGAAAGTCCTAATAGTCTATGAAAATGATGGTTTCTTCGTTCAACCATGGTGAATATATGTTTAATATCCATCTAAGTTAGTAAAGACAACCATATGGCCAAACTATGAATCAGAAAAAACAACACTCAGTAAAATAAACCCTAAACTTAATCACACAGAAAACAAGAGATAGATAATGGATCTTCCCGTTTTCGGATCTTGCTTGATCAAGGCACAAGTAGACAACAAATATATGGTTGATATAGTTATAACAAGTACTTGCTTAACGTCCCTATTAAACCTGGTCCAAGTACCCTTATTAGCCATGGGGTACCCTCCAAGAGGATCGAGTAATTTTTCTTGAAACCCTCCCTAGTAAAGAGAGGACGAACCCCTCCCCATCACCCTATGTAAAAGCTTCTAAATAAATTCCACTATGGTTACCACCAACAATAAAATTCCTGGGGTACAACCATCAGCAAAATTCACATGCAAGGGAAATAAAACAAAGTCTGAAACCCCCTTGAGATATTCCTCAAATCGAGGTGAAATCCTCCTAAGTGATCCCCGACCCCAAGTGCTACAACAAAAAATCTATCAAAATTGTTTGTAATACATGAAAATTCTACAATCCATGCCACCGAGACTAATGAAGCAGGTTATGTCACTCCACTAACCTCAAGTGTGACCTCGTGATTAACCCTTGTGTTAGAATGGATTCCCATAATGTGTCACTGAAAATGGATTTATTCTCCCTACCATAAGATTCTAAGTATGTTTCCAAGTCTTGGAGAAGTTAACCTCACACTCTTATTCCAATACCCTAGACTAGACTAATGTTGGTGTGCTACTAGTGAAAAGGAAAGGCGTGTGGAATCAACTTTATTAAAGCATTACTTTTACGAGGTTGTTGTTTACTCAATAAGGAAATGGAGTGAATCTTAGATGGTGTGAATAAACTCTTGTTATAAACACCTTAATGCAGTTATATGACAATGCACAATTAACTTTTCAATTCAATAAAAATTAACTACAAGAGGGTAAAGAGTCTTTTTCCTTTTACAATGAAAACAACTTCTTCAAACACTCTCAATAACCTCTATTAAATTCCCTAAATTTATAATAAAATATACCCATGGAAACAATCCAAACAAAAACATTCAAAAGAGAGTGAAAATTAGAACACTGCCAATGAAGAACACAAAACCATCAAAAGCTCAAGACTTGGGATTTTGCAATCAAAATGTCTCAAACAAAATAAAAATAAAGAAAATGAAGAACAAATGGATGATGAAAATCAAGTAGGTTTGTAGCTCAATGTATAGGGAAAAAATGATATACAAATGTCAAAAACCTAAACCATAACTCAAGAACAAAATAGCAAGGAATGAGAGTAAACCAAGAATTTCAAATCTAATGATAAGAGAAAATAAAAATCACTCAAACAAAACTTTCTATCATTTATTCACTCAACCAAAACAAATTGAAGACAAATGCACCACCAAATGCAAGCAATAGCAAGCAAAACGATCACTTGAATTGGATGAAAACTAAACAAAGAGAAAGAAACAAAAACAAATAAAAATTCACCAATCAAATATAGATGTGTAACTAGATCTAAATTGTAGGTAAAGCAACAAAGATAGACCTAAAAATAAATACCCAATTCTTGAGGACAAGAACCCCAAAAACAGGCACAAGAAGGCTTCAACAAAACCCCAAATGTTGGATAATGAATGGATCAAACTCCCAAAAGAGGACACAAGGTCATATCTAATATTGTTATCAACTACTAATGATAGTAGTATACAAATCCAGAAATCAAAAAATAGATCCATGTAATCATATGTTGAATTAAACCGAGAAAAGCTTTACTAAGAACCCTAAGGCTCAAATGAAGAAAAATTCAAAAGAATAAATTTGATGTAAATCAGAAATACATTGAAAGAAAAGAAAATTAAATTAAAGATCTCATCACGCGGAGAAGCTTAGGAACTGAGTGAAATTTTTTCTCTAAGTGTAACTAGTACCCAGTGAATATAGGAATATTTTCTCTATTAGTACTTTCAAGCCAACGAATATGGGAAAAAACAACATTAAAGGAGAGATTTTAGTGAGATGAGGAAAAATATAAGGTTAATCAGATAAAAAAAAGCCTAGAATAGGTCGCAATAACTCAAAGAAGGAAAACAAACTAACAGAAAACCAAATAGGTCACAAAGAGAAAAGATCCAATAGATATAGGGTTGAATCCCTAGTGGAGTCACTAGTTCTATTACCAAATAATTTTTCTTGAGTTAGCAGGTTACTTTTAACCCATTAGATCAGCTAAGGATCTACTCAGAGTTGTGTGTGTAATGTTGAATAGGGATCTAGCCCTAGTTTATTCCCATACAAGTAATAAACTTCCACAGTTGTACAATATATAATAAGAAGAAGCTTTGAATATTGGTATCGAGCACCCTGGTAGATCGGTTAAGTATTTTGGGCCTAATGTAGAGAAAGATCCACTCATAGTTGAATATCTCACTTCTAGTTTCCACAAATCAAGACCATGCACACATACACCACCAACCAAGCAAACAATAGCCTTCCATAAAGGGTTTTTCAATATAAAAACAACATGCATAAGAAGGTAAAAATGATCTATTAAACATAAATTACAATACATAAGATAATATACCCAAGAAATAAGCTCCTCTCCTCCAACTTGCAACTTGGCTTCCTTCTCCTAATGCAGTAGAGCTCTCGTGCTAATATGGATCCTATATCTTGCCCCCTTTCCTCTTGGTGAGATTATATAGGTTCATTCTATCCTCTGGTAGAATGTATATAGACATCTAGGGGCTCTAGAAGTTAGTGAAACATATAGGTTCATTGTATCCATCAAAGTAGTTTCCAAGAGCTTCTGATCTAATATTATGTATTGAAAATGGCTCTAAAGTCTCTACTCATTGACTAATATACTTGCAACTGCCTAAGTTTTTCCACTCCTTTGACATTAATGCCAACATATTTTCTATAGTATCCCCCTTTGGCATTGATTGAAACACCAAAAACATAGGAAACAACCATAAAATCAATGTTTTTCTTATTTCTCTCCATTTTTGTACTTCTCCCCCTTTAACATTAATGGAAAAAAAATAACATTCCCCCCTGCAACCAATCCCCACTTTCTTGTTGATCATGTGGACCTAGTAGCTCCATTTTAGATAGGTTGAGTGCTTTTTAACTTCCTTTCTTTGTCTTGGAGAATATTTAGTGGGGGGAGGTAAGAGGAACTACTCCCAATTTTTAACTTAAGTACTCAAATTTATCTATTTGGAGAGTTTTGGTGAATATATCAACTACCTTCTCTTATGTAGGTACATACTCCAACTTTACAATATTATTTGAAACTTTCTCTCTTAGGAAGTGGTACTTGATTGGAATATGCTTTGTCTTTGATTGGAAAACAGGGTTCTTGGAATTGTTGATTGCACTTGTATTATCACAAATCATTGGTATTGGTTGATCATATATTACCTGCACATATTGTAAATTTTGTTTCATCCATAATCGTTGAATACAACAAGAATTTGTTTCTATATATTCTTCTTCAATAGTAGAGAGAGAAATTGAAGCTTGCTTCTTTCTTAACCATGAAACAAGAAATTCACCAAGAAAGAAAGTGCCACCACTAGTGCTTTTTCATTCATCTATATCACATGCCCAATCAACATCAATAAAAATAGTTAGTGAAAAAAAATTACCTCTAGGATACCAAATTCCATAGTACATTGTGGCTCTTAGATATTTGAGAGTCATCTTTGCTACTAGGAGATGACTTTATCTGGGGGTTGCTTGAAATCTTCCAACTATAACAAATACTTGCATACTGTCTAGTCTAAAGGATTTAAAGTATAATAATATTTCCAATACTAGATCTATATAAAGTATAATCCATCTTTGGTGATTCATCAGTCTTGCTAGGTTTGCAACACGTAACCATTGGAGTGCTTACCAAAGAAATTCCTCCATACCGAATTTCTTCCAAATTCCCTTGAGATACTTGCATTGTGAGATAAAAAAAATTCTTTTGAAGATTGTGCAATCTAAAAACCAAGGAGATAAGAAATCTCTCCAAGCATAGACATCTCAAATCTAGCCTTCATATCAGCTAAAATTGACAAGTTAGATGATATGAATCATTGAAAAAATTAATATCATCAAAATAGACAACCACCACTAACAATTTTCCATCATTATATTTCACATACAAATTAATATAAGTTGTGCCTCTTTTAAAACTACATTTCAACAAATAACTATCCAACTTGGAGTACCAATCCCTTGGGGCTTGTGTAAGACCATACAAGGCCTTTTTCAACCTACAAACATAATCAAGTTTATATGATAATTGAAAACCATCAATTTCTCAATGTAGACTTCTTCTTGTAGTTATCCATTTAAAAATGCATATTTACCATCCATTTTATATATCTTAAATTTCTTAAAATAAGAAAAATCCAAGAACATATGAATTTATTCTAATCGTGCAACAAGAGAACGAGTCTCGTCAAAATACAATCCTTCAATTTGTGAATAACCCTTGCAAACTATCCTTATTTGTTTCTTACCACTTCACCATGTTCATTCAATTTGTTCCTAAAAACCCACTTTGTGCCAATAATGTTCTTATCTACTGGTCTTGGAACAAGCTCCCAAGTTTTATTTTTCTTGATTTGGTCAATCTCTTCATTCACGACCTTTAAGCAATTTTCATCTTGGTTGGATTGAGAAAAATACTTTGGTTTCATCATATATAACATATCTATATGAACTTGAGTAGGGGGATTTATTAGCCTTCTCCTTGTCTGAACACATGTATTCAAGTCACCAAAAATTTGGTCAACTAGGTGATTTTTTTTCACATAACTTGCAGAATCTTTGGATAGTGGAATGAAGGGTTCTTCAATGTATTCATCTATAAATGGATCATCATTTTCCTCATCATGAATGACTTTATCATTAGTACTGACATTTTTTGGTTGTTTTTATTTGAATTCAATGTGCTCATCAAATTTAACATCAATGAAATCAATTGTTTTTCTTGTATTCTTATTGTAGCATCTATATCCTTTGTTATTCTGAGAGTATCCAACAAAAATACCTTCATCAGCTCTTGCATCAAACTTACCAATATTTTTATCATTCTTGATGATATAACACTTTCTTCCAAATACTCTTAAATGCTTGATTATAGTAGGTCCTCCATACCATAGCTCATATGGAGTTTTATCACTGTTTGGTTTGAAGTGTGCCTTGTTTAAAATCACCATAGTTGTTTGAATGGATTCAGCCCAAAATATTTGTGGTGTACTTCTTTCTCCCATCACGTCTCTAGCCAACTGCTAGACTAATATGGTTGCTTTCTCTACTAATCCATTTTGTTGTGGAGTCTTAGTTATGGTAAACTATCTTTTGATGCCCTATTCTTTGCACAAATAACCAAACTCATTGGAGTTAAACTCACCACCATTATCATACCTTATGCATTTTGTTTTATATTCTGTCTCATTCTCAACCATGGCCTTAAAGTTCTTGAACTTTTCAAAGGCCTCTAATTTTTTTCTTCAAAATTCTACCCACATAATTATACTAAAATCATCAATGATAAGGATGACATGAAATTTACTTGAGGGTGTCTAAGTTCTTGAAGGACCACATAACTCCATATGTAGTAATTGCAATTTCCTAGTTAATGAGTTCTCCTTGGATTTGAATGGTACTTTCACTTGTTTTCCAATCTTGCAAGACTTGAAAATAGTGTTCTTTGGCTTAGAAAGTTTTGGTAGATCTCTGAAATCTTTCTTCTTAACCAATTTGACAATATGATCAAAGTCTAGATGTCCTAGTATTTGATGCTACAACCATCACTCATATATATTTGTAAAACAACAATAATTTTCTTCTCTTTTATAACATATACATTATTGTTTTTTAACAACTTCAATTACTATCTTCCCTGTACATGCAAACTTGATTTCAATTTTTTATATTTGAACAACACATCATAGCCTTGGTCACAGATCTAGGAAACACTAAGTAAATTGTGCTTCAACAAATCAACAAACAACACATCCTTGGCTTCACATTTGTCATTAGCAAGGATAATAGTTCATTTACCCGCAATCATACCATATCCATTATTTCCAAAGGTCACATTACCTTTGTTGATAGGTTTCCATGAAAAAAATGTGCTTTTATCTCTTGACATATGCCCAGAACAACCAATGTCAACATAACATGAATTGACTCCCTTCATTCTAATCACATAAAACCACATTATAGTTTTCTTCATTTTCCTTTTTCTTCCATACTTTAGGTTGTTGGCTTGTTTGCTTGATTTATATATCATTCCTTTTCTCATTAAGTCTACAATCAGCTGCTATGTGGCCATATTTTGATATATGTAACAATGAAACAAGTTATTTAGTGGGCAAAATTATTTTCTATACCTAGGTCTTCTCATCCTTTTCCTAAAAATTTGGTTCTTAGGCTTATAATTTCTTCTTCGTGGCCTGAGTTTTCTAAATAGTAGATTCACCCTACAATTTGCTACCTTGTGCCAATATAGTATAGGTAAAAGATTAGTGTTAGGTCCCTATATTACTAGTTTAATTACTTATTGTTATTAATGTAGCCCCCCTTATTTCTATTGTTGTACCCCTGTAACCCCAATATTTTTATTATTGTGCCCTTACATTGTTATTGTTAGGTCGGCGAGGATTATATTATGGACATGGAATCCTATATATAGAAGGAGGTTTTGGTCATTTGTAGCATCCAAGAATTGTTCATTTATGTAATGTATTTGAGGTTTCCCCCTTGAAGTGTCTAATTTCTAAGGCATTGATCTCTCTTTTCTTCTATTTTTGGAGCTGGTTTCATAACATTTGGTATCAGAGCTTTGGATTCTAGGGTTTCACTGCTCCAAACAGGTCATCATGGAATTTTCACTACAACTTTTTTTCTACGAAGGTTCTGAAGCTGAAATTTGTAGATTGTGAAGCCAAAATCCTGAGGAAGATCGTCGCAAAATTTTAGAGCTTGGTTCATAATATTTTCGGGGATATGATCTATGGAAGTTATGGATTTTTGCAGACTCCTGAATTTAACCTAAACAGGTCATCGCGGAATTTTCACTATAACATTTTTTATACAAGGTTTCAGAAGCTAAATTTTTTACAAAGAGAAGCCGAAATCCCAAGGAATGTCGTGGAAAAATTTCAGAGATTGATTCTCATTATTGTCGGAGGTATGATATGTGGAAGTTAGGGCTTTTTCAGGCTCCCAAATTTCATCTTAAAGAGGTGATCGTGGGAAAATATTCATAACTCTCTCTCTGAGCATCGGATTGGAATTCTGTAAAGAGTGGCCACAAGTACATGGAGTGTAGTTTCCTTTCTATCAATTTTAGAGCCGAAGGAGGAAATAGTGATACGTGGAAAGTCGTAAAAGTTTACTCTACTGAACCAGTCCATAATTAGGTCATTGTGGGAGATTAGACATAACTTTGCCTTGAAGAATCCAAATCAGGTCAAACCTATGGCATTCTAAAGAGGATTCAGAGGAATAACGCAGGGCCAAATTTTAGATATTGAAGATCTGAAATCACATAGATAATTCAGTTTCAATATAAAGTTCCTCAAAAGCAAGAAAAAGGTGTGTATGTTTTTTTTCTGAATTGCATAAGTCTTGTGTAAAAATTCAATTTGAAGTGATTCCAAGGGCCTATTGAGCATATATTTCAGTATTGGGTTCTAAAATTCCTCCTAAAAATAATTCAACACCCATTAAGCCCTCAGAATACTCTACTATGACTCATGAAGATGAAGAATTGCAACATGATCTATCAAAATTATAAGGGCAAGTGCACCAAATTTCGCTCTCGCAAAGAGCAAAAAAAAATGAAATGGAAGTTTTGAAGAAAGGTGTGGAATCAAAGATGGATGGTTTGAAGAATAATATGGATAGTTTGAAGAAAGGCGTGGAAGCTAAGATGGAGGACATGGAAGAAGAAATGAAAGAAAACATGGAAAACATTAAGAATTATATAAAAGCTGACATGGAAGGTTTGAAAATTTTGATACAATAAATTATTTCTAATGGTGAAAAGATAGTAGAATAAACTCATGATGAGAACAAAATAGATGCTAACCGTGATTTCATAAAATCTAATGTTGGATGGAAGAACCACCATATTCCAAAGATGGATATGAGGAAGTTTGATGGCAAGGATCCCGTAACATGGATACTACAAATGGAGCAATATTTTGATCTCAATAATGTGAAAAATGCACAAAAGGTACACATTGCAACTTTACATTTAGAACACAACACATTTGTATGGTATCGATGGCTTTTCTCCCTTAAAAAAAAATTCACTTGGTCAATTTTTACGAAGGAAATGATAGCACATTATGAGGATACAAAAAGCAACACCTTCTTTAGCCATTTAATAAATCTCAAACAAAAGGGTTCAGTGGTGGAGCACATTGAGAACTTCCAAAAATTGAATATAAGGGTAATTTATATTCCAGAGGAACATAGGATTGATGTCTTCATAGGGACTTTAAAGGATAACATACAACATGAAGTTCATGTTTGGGAACCTGATTCATTGGAAAAGGCATTCAGGTTGGTAAGAAAAATTGAATTTAAAATTATGGCGACAAGGAAGCCTACCACTCACATATATAAAGATGGAAGTGTTGTTACTCCTAGACTTCCACAACCTACAAGGTTGACACCACAAAAATTGGAAGAAAAAAGAGCAAAAGGGCTTTGCTACAGTTGTGATAGAAAATACACTAAAGGTCATAAGTGTGATGAGAAGAAATTATTTTACATATATTGTGAAGTGGAAGAAGAAAATGAACAAGAATCTTCAAAAGAAGAGGATATACACTAGGAACCAACCCTAGAAGAGGAATAAATGTGTCTGACCATATCGTGTAATGCATTGGCAATAATTACCACTCCTCAAACTCTCAAGATAGAAGGACATATCAAGAAGAAAAAGGTAATAGTGTTTATTGATTCAGGTATTGCCCATAATTTTATTCATTGTAAGGTAGCCAAGGAATTGAATTTTTTCCTATACCCAGCACCAAAAGGTCAAGTGATGGTTGCAAATGGAGGAACTAAAAATTTCTCTGGAAAATGCCACAATATCAAGCTAACCATGGGCGAATATGTATTGAATAGTCCAATTCTTTCCATTCCAATGGGAGGCACTGTTGTTGTACTAGGAGTACAATGGTTACAATATTTGGGGATGGTAGCTTTTAATTTTCAAGAACTTTTCTTGAATTTTTTTTCAGAAGGAAAGGAAGTCGGATTATGGGGTATCGCAGGGAAGATGGGAAAGATAATAAGCTTTAATGTCATGAAAAAGCTTCTGAAGAAAGGACAACGAGGTGTAATTTCACAATTATGCTCACTATAAGTTCCAACATCAAAATCATATATTTCTGCAGATCTCCAAAAAGTCTTGGACAATCATTCCAAGGAGTTTGAAACTCCCAAAGGACTCCCACCTATTCGTGATCATGATCATGCTATTCATCTGATTCCAGGAATTGTTCCTCCAAACATCAAGCCTTATAGATATCCTTATGTCCAAAAGAGCGAAATTGAACGTATGATTGCAAAAATGTTAGAGGCTGGTATAATTCAACCTAGTCAAAGTTCTTTCTCTGCTCCAGTAGTATTGGTGCACAAGAAGGATGGATCATGGCACATGTGTCCGCCAGACATAGGGAGCTCACACCTCACTATTAAAGATAAATTTCCCATTCCTGTGATTGATGAATTATTGGATGAATTACATGGAGAAAATTATTTTACCAAGTTGGATCTTTGTTCAAGATATCATCAAATCATAATGAAGATGAAAGATATTCCGAAAACAAAAGTTCAAACTCATGAGGGTCATTATGGATTTTTCGTCATGCCTTTTGGCCTTACCAATGCACCTTCTACATTTCAAGGGTTGATGAATTCCATTTTCAAACCCTTTCTTAGAAAAATTGTGCTAGTATTTTTTGATGATATACTAATCTACAAAAGGTCTTGGAAGGATCATGTTCAACATGTTAGCAGGGTGCTCAAACTATTGGAGGAGAAACAATTATATGCAAAACATCCAAATGTTTCTTTGGAGTACAAGAGGTGGAATATCTGGGTCATATTGTATCTCGCGAGGGTGTTAAGGTAGACCCTAACAAAATTAAAGCCATTAAGGAATGGAAATTCTCCACAACGGCAAAGCAAACTTAAGTAGGATTTCTCGAAAGGTCATGTATCATCGCAAGTTTGTTAACAACATGGGGAGAATAGCCGTACCTCTAACAACATTATTGAAGAAAGATGCATTTTCATGGATTCCTGAAGCAACTAAGGCCTTTGAACATCTTAAAGAGGCAATGTGCCTAGCACCAGTCTTAGCTACACCAGACTTCACAAAAACCTTTATTGTGGAATGTGATGCCTCAGGAAATGGAATTAGTGTTGTTTTAATGCAAGAGGGAAGACCCATTTATTTTTAAAATCATCCAATCAAAGGAACATATTTACATAAATCTATTTATGAGAAGGAAATGTTGGCAATACTACATGCACTAAAGAAATGGCGACCTTACCTAATGGGAAGGCACTTCAAGGTAAAAAATGATCATGATAGTCTTAAAAAAATTTTGGAACAAAGACTATCTTCAAAAGAGTAGCAAAAATGGGTCACAAAGATGTTGGGTTATGACTTTGAAATCATCTACAAAAAAGAGAAGCTAAATTTTGTTGCAGATGCACTCTCAAGAAAGTTCAAAGAGGTGGAAGCATTGCTTTATGCCATTTCTATTATCCAACCAGATTGGATAACCGAAGCAAGGGATGAATGGAAGAAGGACGAAGAAGTGTGGACACTCATTCAAAAGTTGCAGCAAGATCCTAGTACATCTAATACATTTAGTTGGAAAAATGATTCCTTATGGTACAAAGATCGCTTATATCTTTGTAAGAGTTCCCAACTAAAACAAAAGATTCTTTTGGAATTTCACACTTCTCCTTTAGGAGGACACTCTGGTCTTCTACAACCTTTATCCATTCCAAGTCAATGTTGGGAGGATATTTCAATGGATTTTATCACTTTTGTGCATTATCTCATCCATTTAAAGCAAGTACAGTTGCTACTACATTTATGGACACAATTCAAAAGCTACATGGAAACCCAAGGGTTATTGTGAGCGACAAAGATCCCATTTTTACTAGAAATTTTTGGACAAAGTTATTTTCTTGTTTGGGTACTCAATTAGCTCATAGCTCATCTTATCATCCTCAATCCGATGGTCAAACTGAGATAGTAAATAAATGTTTGGAAGGATATCTTCGTTATTTTGTATCTGATAAACAAACACAATGGGTCAAGTGGTTACCTGTCGCTGAATGGTGGTATAACACTTCCTTCCTGCCACTGGTGGGGCACAAAATTTACCCCGGGATGACACACACTTCTTTATAAAGAACACCTAAAATTGAACATTGTGTCAGGTTTGTTTTTGGTCATGGTTTCAAAATGGGTTTAGAAGTCATTTTAGGATTTGGTTAAGGGTAGGTTAGATTTTTAAAACTTCAAAGGTCATCATTAAGTTCAAATAAAGTATTTTAAAGGTCCATTCATTGTCAAAATATCCATTCTTTCCATTTGGGAGTCATTCCATAAAGTTTTGGGTCAATATTGTGCAATTAGCCAAGAATCCACGTTTTTGTAGCGCCACTAGTTCAAAAAATTTGATTTGCGCTACGAAAGCGCTAACAGTTTTGTAGCGCAAACTGGGAAAAATACACTGTGGGTGCTACGAAAGCGCGGTTTCTTAACCGTCTTGTCATTTGAGCTGGAAATTGTCATAATTCATTGGGAAATGGTAGGTTAGTGGTATGATAGGTCAGTTAATGATGAGATTCGATGTACTTACCCATGCTGCAGTCATCATTGTCATGATAGGGCATGAATGAGGCATAATTCAGTTATGAGATGACATTTCAAATTCAAAATATTGCTTAATTGGTCATACTCATTTCTCTTGCCTCCATTCGAATGTCTAAGCTCTGAAGTGTCAAGCCAAACCTGTGGTTGTTTCATACAAATTTTTTCTTCATCCTAATCAAGCGAGGCTGATCTAAAATATTCAAGCAAGGATGTTTCATATATTCAAGTGAGGCTGACAGGTTTTCTGTGAAGCATGGCTGAGGAAAATAAAATCCACAGAGGGGGACATTGCTTAAGATATGAGCCTGAAAATATGAAGGCCATAATTGAAGACCCAGTAGTGATGGAGGCATTCAACGGAGTAGGTTGTCTTCGATTTTGTGAAAAGCTGCAGGGTTTCTAGACACAAGTGTCTAAAGAATTTGCCTTGCACTTCAATGGAACAACTACCAAGGTTGGGATGCTAAGTGTGCCAATTACACCAGAGATTATTGTTGTTGTGACAGAAATACCAAGGGGACAAGAAACTTGGTTCAAAAGTTTCAAATTTGATATGGAGCCATGCAAGGAATTCATAAAACCTAAGTATGCAGATATGGACCTCAATAATGTTATTCCTAGAAGTTGCATCAAAGACACTTATGTAAAGTTATTGCTCAAAATTCAGAGGTATTTTACATGTGAAGGCAAATATCATAAGGTCTACACATATCATTTCAAGTTGCTTCTGCATTTCACTGGTAAGATTTCACTCGATTTTCCTTTCTATCTGCATAGGAGTCTTTCCAAAAAATTTGATAAAGTACAAGACAAATCTGAAGGTTGTGAAACATCCTTGTTTCATCATGGTTTGATGAATTTATTTATTTTGAATGAGCTTCATAAGATAGGAAGGGATTGGTCATCCTTTTTTTATATAAATGGTTTTGAGTTGGAAACCCTAACTCTTGCTAGAAACCCTAAAACTAAAGGAACTCCATCACCACCACTAGCAAAGTCTAGTCAACCTGTGATTGCAAAAACAAAGGAATTAGTAAAACTGAAGCCAAGAAAACAAGTTGAGAAAAGGACAGAGCAGACACAATTACTTGGTACACCAACTCCATCACCTGCAAAATATAGGTCAAAGATTGTCAAAGAAGCAAAGCAGAAGCAAGCTGTCAGCAAGCAGGAAATTAAAAGAGTGACAAGAAGCCAAGCAGTGGCATTAAAGGGAAAGACAATTGTTATAGCCATAGAGGACAGTCCAATAATAAAGGGAAATTTAGATGACATCCTGCATGCTATTGACATAGAGGAGACACCCATTTTGCAAGTTAACTTCATTGGAGAAGATGAACACAAACAGAAAAAGGCTAAGTCTGCAAAGAAGCTTGAGTTTGAGGGTGAAAATGCAGCCTTCATCTTTCAAGCAAGGAAACCTTGAACTAGGCATGTAAGAAACTCAAGGAAGGCAGCAAAGAAGTTCAAGAAACTATTGAAATAGCTAAATCCCCTGAAGAATTGGTTGATCTCTCATCACCTACAGTAAAGCATGCAGCCAGCAAAACAAAGAAGGGAAAAGAAGAAATGACAGTGTGTCAACATATTGAAGAGAAATTGAGGTTAGAAAACCAATAAATTTTTGTGATGAGAAAGAGGGCCAGAAAGCACAGTATTGAGAAAGCAGAGTTCAAAAGAATGAAGGCATTGTGGGAAGGTCAAACTGGTTCTATTTTTGAAACTCCAAGAAATGCAGAACAATTTTTCACATGGACAGTTCCAGCCATCAAGGAAGCTAAATTTGTCAGAGTAATAAATACTCACTTGAGAGCTAGTAACAGGAAACTTAAAGATCAAGTAGAATATTTGGAGCAGCAGTTGAAAGTGATTCAGGATTAGTTAAAGAACAAAGGTGAAAAATGACAATCATTAAAAAGTCAAAAGCTAAATCAAGTGAAAATTAAGAAGGAACTTCATGAAAACTATGTTTTTCAGTTCATATGGCTTTTTTATTTCATGAAATCAGTGTTATTTTTAGTTTTGGCACATTTATAGTTTTCACTTTGAAAAAATTTGGACAAAACTACTCACTCAACAGTTTCGTAGCGCAAACAGTGTAAAAAGAGTGAAAAGCGCTACAAAACTGCTGAAGCAGCTTTTTTCACTCTTTCTCATAATTTTTTGAAGGGAAAAAGTATGAATTATGACCTAAATTTTCTAGGGAGGATGTATTAAATGATAATGAAGATAATCCTAGAGGAAATAAATCAAAATTTTGAAGGAAAAAAGGTAAAAGAGTTGTGCTACAAAAAGCACTACGAAACTGTGTTGTTTTCGTAGCACAATTTATTATAGCTCATTTGAACAGTGTAAAGGTGGTTTGGGACAGCTGATCTTAGGGAGGATTTTTGGCAGGTGTTATTTCAGTTCCTAACATCAAAGGACCTCGAAAGCATGAATTCATGATGGTCATAACATTTCAAAACTGCAAAGGACCCTATGCCTAGAAAACAGGGGATTGTTTCCTACTTTGATGGAGGTCAGCATTATGGTCATCAATATTTGAAGCCAATCATCTAGATTCGACCAGGTGTTAATATATTTTGAAAAGGATGTAACTTAATTAAGATAAGGTTTATAGATAGGTGAGCAAGAGTTTGAATCCTATTTGTAATAGGATTGTTTAGTAGATTAGTTGTCCTTTTGTAATAAATACCATGTCATTTGGTTAGGCAAGGTGTCAAGAGTCAAGAGTTCGATGTATCTAGCTCAGGATAAGGTTTTCTATGTTGTAAATGATCTATAAAAGATCAATAAGTCGAATATGCTAAGGGTTGGACATTTTTAGCAAAATAATGTGTTTATTGTAAGTGATTGGTTTTCAGCTTAATACAGAGATTTCTATTTAGCCAACTTGAGATTCATAAAGAGTTCTAGTGTGTTCTTGTTATAATTGCATCTTTTTACTATCTTATGGAAGTGGTGTTTGTTTATGTTACTAAGAATTCATCTTTGATGCTCTTACTTCTTATATAGACAAACTGACTGTGTTTTTTACAGTTTCACATGTGTATCCCTTGACTAAAACTTTGATATGCCTCAACTTCCATGCTAAGTAGATTGATTGGTTTTACTAAAACTATTTTGACTCCATAAGCCCAATGTGCACTTGCTAATGTGATTTAAAACCAATATCTATCATTTATCTGCTTATTACCCCACATAGATTTAACCATCTATACTTTTATCCAAATCATTAACCCTTGAGAGAGCCCTCTCAGGTTGAGGAGGCTAAACCTCAACCTAAATATTGGTTTGAAACAGTTGCATGAGATTGATTTGATTAGCAGCATATCAGGTCTAATTTTATGATAACATTATGGATATCATCCATCATCCATCACATCATACTTAAGAGAAAATTCTAAGGTTCAATCAGTGGAAGATCACATCGAGCGTCAACAAGAAGTTCTCCAACTCTTAAAGGATAACCTAAATTTGGCACAAAATTGAATGAAACAACAGGCAGATCAACATCACAACGAGAGAAGTTTTGATGTAGGAGACTGGGTATTTTTCCGACTACAACCATACAAACAAATGTCCCTCAAGCAAGCTAAGAAGGATAATAAATTATCGCCAAAGTACTATGGTCCTTACAAGTGTTGCAAAAGATTGATACTATGACATACAAATTTAAGATTCCTGCTTCTTTGCGAGTGCATCCATTTTTCCATGTTTCATGCTTAAAGAAGGTTATAGGTGAAACTCTTCCAGTTCAAACAATATTGCTAGAACTTGATGAGGAAGGAAAAATCATATTGGAACCTGAAGCGGTTACGGAAACAAGAACTTGACAACTACGAAATCGATCAATTTCAGAGTATATCATCAAGTGGAAGAGCTTACCTAGTGAATATTATACATGGGAGGATGAGAATTTTATACATAAGCACCCAGAGCTACTCAAGCGTTGAGGACAACACTTTTTTGAAGGAGAGGGGCATGTTAGGTCCCTATATTACTAGTTTAGTCAATTATTGTTATAGTGTAGCCCCCTTATTGTTATTGTTGTACCCCTGTAACCCCAATATTCTTATTATTGTGCCCTTACATTATTATTGTTAGGTCGGCGAGGATTATATTGTGGCCCATGGACTCCTATATATATAAGGAGGTTTTGGTCATTTGTATCATCCAATAATTGTTCATTTATGTAATGTATTGGAGGTTGCCCCCTCTAAGTGGCTGATTTCTAAGGCATTGATCTCTCTTTTCTTCTACTTTTGGAGTTGGTTTCATAACAAGTAGCCTAGAAAAATGTCCTCATATCTAGGAGAAAAATGATTTCTAACGATTGGATGAGCTTCTCTTTGATATATTTGATATGTTCTGAGACATGAACCTCTCTGTTGAGTTCAATTTACCTCTCATGTGTTATTATACTTTTACTGAGTCAAATTTCTCCTTTTATTATGGAAATGTTGATTTTTATATGGCTGCAAATTTGACTATCTCCTCCATTTTTCTCTTTTTCATTGCATTGTGCTATCTTTGTTCACAGCTTGAAAAAATTTAATGGATTTCTTTCCCTTTATATTAGTTTTTGAGCTTGAAACTACCTCAAATAGAAGACCTGCTATGTTATTAGAGACTCTTTTTTCTTCAAGAAGTTAGTTTTTCCAAAATTTCATTAAATCTTAGCTGGGTTTTAGCTTTTTCAAGATCTTTCCTCAGAGAAAAAAAATTTCCTTCAATAATTTCACATGCTTGACTCTTCTCATTGAGCTATTAATTCATAGTTTCTTATATCTTCTTACCTTTTTCAATTTTCAAGAGCATGGGTTCTGTTGCTTTAGATTTGTATTTGGTCAACAATTCCTTTTGTGTTTTATTTTTCTTTCTCAGCCTTTTAATTTCCTCAAGGGTTATACTTAGCTCTCCTTCTAAGTTAAATTCAACCTCTTCTCCGTCGGAGTCAGCAACTTCTACTTCCAGATTTTCTATGGCCATGAGAATAAATTCTTTTGAGCTTTCACAGGATTTGTCCTCATCTGAAGTTTGACACTCTTCACTTTTAGAGGTGTTTCAGTATTAGGTGTAGAATATTTAATTCTTAGACTTTTTTTATTCCTTTTTCACTTTTCTAAACTTCTCTTTGGGTTCATATTCATTCTTCTTCATTTTGGGACACTTATAAGCATTGTGATCTACTTTACCATAGTTAAAGAAATTAAAAGGTAGCTTACCGTTGTACTTTCCTAAGCCTATCTTGAGCTTTCTCATGAACTTAGCTTCCTCTTCATATGATTCACAACATGAGTCATTATGTTCTTCCTTGGGCTTCTTGTCTGCTTTTAAGTCTAATTACTTTGTTGTAAACTTGTCATTATAAATCATAATCTGATAGGAAGCAGGAGTGACAAGAAGTTAATCCAAAGTGAGATATTTGAGATATTTCATCTCCTCAATGGCTGAAACTTTAGGATTAAATCTCTCATGGCGATATCTCGACACCTTTTGGACTACTACTGGATCTTCTAAACTGTCATCAATACATCTTATTGTATTCACAATTTCATCAACTCTAAGAAATTATTTAGCAATATTTTCATCATCATGCATCTTCAGAGACTCAAATTTCATTATAAAACCTTGAAGTATGGCTTGCTTTAACTTGCTACCGCCTTCATAGCAACTACTCATCTTGTCCCATATTGCATTTGCTGTAGTGGAATCCATGACCTTTACTACTTCTAATTCAAGAAGGCCATCAAGTAGAGAATTCATATATTTTTCATTGCATTTAAATTCCATCTTGTGATCTCTAGTAATCATGGCTAGAGGATTTTGATATTCTTCTTCCACTATGTCCCAAACATCAGCACCAAGATATTGAATATAGGTTTTCATCCTTACTTTCCAAAACACATAGTTTTTTCCATTAAACATAGGTTCCCTATTGGTGAATCATCCTCCCTAGTTTGACATAGTCCCTGATCTTTCTTCCAGTTGTTAAATTGATATTGAAGTAACCAGGTTCTCATACAAATTTTTTGAAACTAGGACAATACGAAGACGGGGGTGAATGAGTATTGTGAGAATTTTAAAAAATTCTTTACTATAAACACCAATAAAAACTTAAGTCACCATTCACATAAGCATCACAAGAAACAATGCAAGAAGCACATATTAAAAACATTGATTCTTCAATCCTTTTCTTTAATTACTTTCACAATGGAAAGCTTCAACTTTCTTTTACAAAGTTATCTGGCTCTAACCATAGGGAATCTACTACTCCCTAATTTATCAGCTACCACTAAAAGGAAATATGACCCCTAGTTTATTGGATACCACTGAAAGGAGCTACTACCCCTGATTTATCAGTTGTTATTGAAAGGAGATCCAACCCCTAATCATTTACCACCCACTACTAGAAGGAGATACAACCCTTGATTTTCAAGTTGACACTTGCTCGACCTGCTTGATTCATCTTTCATTCCATTTTCAAACTCAAATCATGAAGGCCACTCTCTTTCATAAATAAATAAATAAATAAAAATTCCTCAATCACACACCCTAATCACCATAAAATCACCTTAAGCAATATCTTAACACTGATCAATTCACCACACACACAAATATAAGCAACAACATCAACAAAAACCTTCTTGGTAATTCAATTCTTCTTATAAAGGAATTGAACTAATATTTTTAGTTTTTAAATTTACTTATCTTCAGCTCATAGCTTACACTTAACTAAGGTTTGATATTGATTTATTTTTGTTTCTCTACTTCTAGTATGTCCTCTTGATGTGTACTAATGGTATTCAATCTCTAATATGTTGTCTTGATCTCAATATTTGAGTTATTCTGATTATTTTTACAATTTTGATATGTTACAGGATTTAATAGTGACTTTAGCTATAATTTTGTACCTAGTGTATTTCCATATTTTGCTAAAACTACCAAATATATCACTAAGTTTGTCCATGCCACGAAATAGAGGCCAAATCGTTCATGTTGCGTTCACCAACTTTAGTGAACTACCACTTTGGTGCCTAAGCCCTCAAATGTGGTGCAATATACCAAAATCATGACTGTGGACCAGTCCTATCCCTTTGTTAAAGCTTCAATGCCAAATTTCTTACACCAATATATAAATACTATCGACTAGTTTGCCTCGAGGAATTATCCACTTTACATAGCACTTTTTCCACTAAACAAGATCATAGGCCCAACACACGAAAACATGCATATAAGAATCGATTGAGCTCCTTTTCACTATAGCCTCAAGGACTTAACCAATATTTATAAATTTTTAGGCCATTATGCATGTAAACCATGTACAAGAGCATGCCTTAGAGAGGCCTTTAGCCTCCAACCTTATTTCCCCATAAATAAAACTTGTTACTGTAATGGAAACCGTTAAGGTTGATTCGTCAGGATTATGTGTCCCTATGGGACCGTCTTCTGATTAATCCACCTATGCCACCTAATGCACAAGCCTATATGTCATCATGTCTCATTTCCCCGTCACCCTGGTGTTTAAAATTGTAGCTTGTTCAGAAATCATCAGGGTTCCTAGACTTTCGGGGACTAGGGTGGCACCCCAATGCTGACCTATCTTCCACCTATGCAAGGATTCCATGTGTCACTCGCTAAGTGGTGCCACATGTCACTTATTTTTGGCCCACTCAGTCATCCAAAAATTCCAAACATGAATGCCACATGTCACATCCCTATTGGTCCATGTCATGTTAATTCCATGCTGCCAGTATGTCTCCTTTGTCCAATAAGTTCATGCCAAGTGTCTTCCTTTAGTTGGTCCATGCTTTCAAGGGTACGTAGGTGAGGGGGGTCCTAGAGATATATATATATATTTAATATTTTTCTTTTTTAAATCCTTAAATTTTGGGACGAGAATTATGGTGACAACCAACAGAACTTTTCCCATCTCCCCAACATCGTCTCCCAAGTAATAAAACATCGATCTCCCTTGGACCCTGCTAGGGATGGACTGTCGGGGTTATGTGTCCCATAGGCCCCTATTCTCCAATCATTGTTACCTCCATTGTTGAATTGTAAAGTTCCACATCCTCCCGTTGTTGCATCCAGACACATCCTCCCCACACTACATAACCCCAGAGGTTTTGACTTTCACCTTCGTTAGACAACTCCGAGGAAATTTTTTTGGGCTTGCATGTCCCAAGTGGGACCTGCACTATCATTCTTGTGTGTTTTCAATGGTTCACCTACACACCCACGTGGAAACGCTTTTATAACAACCCCTCCGACATTTACCCAATTTCACTAGTTTTCCAAGGTAAACATGAGATAGAGAGTTACTAGGACATGACCTAATCTCCAAACTCGATTTAATGAAGTGATGCATACAAACTGACCACAAACTGATAACTCACAACAACCCTCATGGCTACAAGACACTCAGGGGCCAAATAACCTCCCCAAGTGACCAAACCTTGAGATAGGGCTCCTTTTAACTGACCTGGGCTCCCAATTGAACCCTTGACATTGCTTGGATATAGTAGAAGGCCTCCAACCACACTCACAAGCCTCACTCAATGTGGTTTTGACCTAAATTACTCATTTCAGTGCTTGCAATCTCGAGATTTAAGCCACAAATCTAGGCCAGCCAATAGACCCCTGCCCAAAATTTCCTAAGACTTCTAAGAATGATAAATGACACAGGGATGGTGTTAAACATACAAAACTTGAACAAGAACTTGACCTAACCAGGCCTAACCATGACAACCATTATGTAAACCATATGGAAAACATGTAAGTTACAGGTCATGGGAGTGAGAGACTTGTCTAAGAATCACCAAGAAGGTTTAATTCCCTCTCATAATAGTTTCAATAAAAAAATTTAGTCCATGTATTCATCAACCATTCATACATTCATCAAAACATGTCAAGATCCATAAGTAATATACATCACATAACCAACATATAACCAACATAAAAACCATAGCAACTCAGCCATAATATTTCCAAAATAAACACTACAATTATACATGAAATAAAAATAGAAGAACAAATCTTATTAACATATTAAAATAACAAGCCCCACGGGGGTAGGCGAGTTGGTAATCGGAATGCGGTGAAGTCCGTTTATAAGGCGAGCCCAACAGGAGGTCACGAGTTCAAATCCCCCGGACTAAAGCGGAGCTGTGGAGAGGGGCGGGCACAAGCTCCCATTGGGTATAGTGGTAGCGGTCAGAATCAACCCCATGTAACGCGAGTCGGGAGGCTGCCCCAGTTGCCGATCCCACTGTAAAAAAAAAAATAACAACCAATTTAGGGACTTCCATGCACCCCCTGACCATAGATTGGGTTGAACCAAATATCTCTTTCATCCAATCACCTCCACACCATATTCCAAGAATGAATGTGGAATCTCATGGAATAAACCAAACAAAACCAAACCATGAATTCCAGAGGCCGACCACCTAAACCCTCAACTAGTGATTCCACCTCATGGTCAGAAATCACTAACACCAACCAGATCAGTCTCTACCCAAGTTGTCTATGCCTCCAAGAACTAGTAACTCAAACCACATTCTTTCATGGCTCTAGAGTGTTTGTCCAACCTGTCTCCAAGGACTAGTATCTCAACCCACCAAGGGCTCCAAAAATTTTTCCCAACCTAGGCTTCAGGACTAGTAACTCAACCCAAGTTGTTCCAGGGATTTTAGAGTGTTTTTTCCAACCCACAACCATAAATAATTATGAGCACCAATTAGAAAACAATCAAGTGGAAAAACCCACAACACGATGCGTATCTAGGAATTGGCAAGGCAATGCTAAAACCACTTTCAATTCAAGAAATACTCCATGCCAATGACAACACATAACTATAAATCCACATGAATATACCATGCATCCATAAATCAACAAGGAAATCACACATGCAACCTATTACCTGCAAAGAAATCTAGTTGTAGTTATTGATCAACATGCTCCCTTGTGATTTCTTGATTTCCTTTGCCTTCTTTCTCCAAATCCAAGTAAATACTAGATTGCTCCAATCATGCTCCAAGAATTCTCTAAGTGTGCAATAATGTGAGAGAATGAGTGGATAGAAGAGAGCCCCAAAAGTGAACTGAAAAAAAGGTAAATTAGGCAAAATCTATGAACTGATCCTCATAAGCATTTTTATCATTGAGGCCTCTATTTTCTTCATTTTCCTTCAATTTTCCTTCAATTTTCCTCTCATGCAAAATTTTGTCTCTTGACCTTCCTTTTCTCATATTTTCTTTTATTTTCATAAATAAATGTCAATTAATGCCACTTTTCCTTTGCCAATTCCTTTGTTGATTTCCATAGCCATTAATTAATCACGAGTGATACTCATCACTATGTTTTGCCCAACATTTAGCTTTGAATAGATGTCCCATGACCTTGGTTTTATTTTATTTACAAAGGAAATCAACCATGGGTTATTACAAATCCCTCCCCATTGGGGGAACAACATCCTCGATGTTCAATGACAAATATAAACCAGAAAAACACATGCTACCTATAGTGGCCTGTTTTAAATTTTTTATATGTTGTATATATGAGTTTATGCATTTCAAAGAAATTTAAAAATATATATATATATACATGCATAAAATAAAAAAATTAAAACAAGAAGTACTAAGTGGTGATTGGAGTTAATGTGTCAGACAGTGGGACCACGTTTGGTGCATCATGTTAAAAGACGAGCAAGTTATATCATGGATAACGCCAATGGGAAAATTTATCTTGTGATGAAGCATGAGCAGGATCACAACGTGACTGGAGGTTAACTAGTGGGGTGCCTCCAGTGGAATCTTTGACGCCCTCTAGTTGACTGGAATGAGCGGCCTAGATCAACTGCAGGGGCACTGATCTATGATCGATTACATACTACGGAGTCCCCATGTAGTGACAATAGCTGACGAGCCCCATGACACCAACAAGTGAGCCAGCTGTGTCTTCCACATCACCTCTAACCGTCTTGTAAATCATTCCACCATTCATCACAATCTCATACGATTTTTTTTCCTGCCCACTCATTTCTTCCACCTATAAAAGAGATGTTTGTCCTCATTTTTTCCACGTCTACCTCCTGAATAGCTAAAGATATCTAATTTTCGTACCATCTTCCAAGTCAACAGCTAGTCAACAGCCAGTCACCTCAACATAACTAGCTCGGATGTAGACTTGTGGAGAAAATGCAAGGAATGGATGTCTCTGCAAGATAATGATGCAGATGCAGGAACTTCTTCCATTCCAGGATCTCAGGTCGTTGCCACCTCATGATCAAAATGTTACTAAATATTTACTTTACTTTATTTTACTGCATAATTTTTAATTTTCTACTTTTTATTGTAATGACCAAAGAAAACAGTTTCAGAAGTTGACAGTTCCATATCTGTCCATTTTGTAATAATGTATTTAAGACTTTTTCAAGAGAGAAATAAGGTTCCGGACTTTTGGCCTCGAAATTTTTTCCAATTTTGTACTTTGTCTTTATGATATTAATAAAGCTTTCAGAGAATTTTCTAGCAATTAATGAATGTGTTGAGTTCTTCTTGTTCCATATTATGTATGGCTCTTCCATTGGAATAAAGTATTGGAGTTTTTGGTGTCTAATTTACATCTGTGAGTTAGATTAAATTTCCTTAATAATGCTCTCTTTTAATCTGAAATCATTTCTTGGAACCATTTTCATCTAAAACCAGGGATAATAGTTTATGTGATTTACAACATATTGTTAATGGTTTTTCACTTATAATTTCACCTTATCATGTTCATGTGCATTTACCATTTAAAGGCACTTTGAAGAGTTGTGTTATTTGTAAATATTAAAGGGTTTAAGATATAATTATAGTGTTACAATATGAAGGGACAACAAATAATTTTATTTTCAAGTGTTAGTAAATGTCTTGGGCACTGATCTCCTCACAACCGGAGATTGTCTCCCAAGGAACAACACTACCCATGGATATTTATCACACAACTAGATGCATTATTTACATCATATCATACTACTAATACCATGACCATCATACCATAACACCATACCACTTATTGGAGCTTTATAACACATCTCGACATGGTATTTACATACATATGGATATATATAGACATAAACAAAACACAACATCAAAACATATATCAGAATACATCCGGTCAACTAGAAAATAGAGAAGGATACATAGCCTGAATTTGATCATCCATGTCCCATGTAGCTTCATTAGGCCCAAAGTGCTTCCACTACACTCTAACTTGCTCGATTGCTTGGTTTCAACGCATGAGTTTTTTCTATTGCAATATGCATTTAGGTTCTAGATGGAATTCTCCTTCTGGTTCCACCTATAATACAAAACAATCAATCAAATGATCATCATCTTGGCCATAATTCTTAAGAAATGAAACATGGAAAACATCATGGACTTTCACTATTGGAAGCCATGAAAGTCACTAGGCCAGTGGTCCAATCCTCTCATGGATCTCGAAAGGTCCGCAATACTGATGTTGCATCTTGGCACTTTATCCAATCCTCAAGGAGATCCTCTTAGGCTTGATGTTCAAGTGCACATGCTCTCCAACCTAAAACACTTTTCTTAGGCTTGATGTTCAAGTGCACATGCTCCCCAACCTGAAACACTTTAAATACCAAGTTTTGATCTGCATAACTCTTTTTCCTATCTTTTGTTACCTTCAGTTTCCTCTTGATAACCTACATTTCTTGTTCCATCTCTGCCAACATGTTCAGTCCAATTAGCACCTTGTTCACTGGATCACTCCAAATGATGGGAGTATTACAACTCTGCCCATAAAGTGCCTTAAACAAACTCATCTTCAAGGACTCTTGATACCCATTATTATATGCAAACTCTACTAGTGGAAGATATTCTTCCAACTTTCATTATTGATGCATGAAATACATCCTCAAAATGTCCTCAAGAATATTTTTAACTCTCTCATTCTTCCCATCTATCTGCGGATGATAAGTTGTATTGAAAGCTAACTCTATCTCAAAACTTCTAAACAACTCTTTCCAAAACATAGAAGTGAACTTGGCATCTCTGTCTGTGTAACCTCATATATCCCTGATTAAAATATGATTTATGTCACTATTTGAGTTCATAGACTTAACTGCAATGAAATGAGCTACCTTGGTTAACCCTTCAACCACGACCATAATAGAATCATGTTTCCTCAATGTCCTCGGAAAACCTATAATGAAGTCCATGGAAATGACCTCCCATTTCCACTCTGGAATTAGAATCAGCTGCAATAAACCACCTAGATTCTTACACTTTGATTTGACCTACTGATGGTCGAAACATTTCGCAACAAAATTGTTTATTCAATTCAGTGTCCTGAATTGATAGCATAAATTATCGACCAAGGATAGTAAACTGATGAGGTGTACTTGCACTATATGTGCCTAGATATCCTTTTTCTTATTTCATTGTTTTCAGTATTTTATTGATGTTTTTGAGTTTTTTTATGTTTGAGTTTTAGTATGCTATTCTATGCTCAAGAGTTGAAGTTAAATCTATGTCAAAAAGAAAATAAAAGGAAACCTTAGACTTTAAACAGATTTTAGTTGTAAATTTTGTCTCTAATTAGAAAAATGGTGAAAAACAGAGTATCCTAATCCATGGATTTTATAGCTTGCAAATGAACATGAAAGGTAGCTCAAAACACTATAATTTAATCTAATCCATTTAGTTAGAGTTTTGTTGGAATAGTTTGTGGAAGAGATTAAACTCCAATGTGATGAGGATCTTCCTAAAACAAACAACAACTTAGAACATTATAGTGAGATCTGATTCATATGATAGAGGTGTTTTGGAATAGCTCGAGAAAAATATTGCTATAATGTAATAAGAATCTCCTATGGAATATTTGAAACACTTATGACATTACAACTAGATCTTGTTCATCAGTTATAGATTTATTGGAAGAGTTTATTGAAGGAGATTAGACATAATGTGATAAGGATCTTTAGTAACCCACAGTATTGTTTGGAAAAATACTGAGAGGGGGGGTGAATCAGTATTTACTGTATATTCAAAACTTTTACTTTTTCTTGCTTCTAAAACTCATACGCTACTTTCCTGAAACAGACTCGCGTATATACGCGGATACCCTTTATTAAACTCGCGTATACACAAAGATCTAATTATGTCATTAATTCTTCACTTATATCATTCCATCATTCATTCATCAGATGTTCAATAAAAAGTCAACATGTGCAGTAAGAACAGAATAAACCATCACACAAAGCATCACACATGAACACCAGGATTTTAGGTGGAAACCCAAGTCGGGAGAAAAGCACCGCTGCCGTTGCTCAGCCTTCAATATTTTATTATAAATAAAACATCTTACAACATATGTACTGGCGCAGACTCATACCAGTACGCAGGCACCAACCTGCGCTCGTTTACCAGCCTCTCCTGGAAGGGAGCTACAACCCCCTGACTGAAGGCACCTCTATGGACCACGTTTCATCAATTTTCACACTGGATCCACTCCACATATTTAAGCTCCATCATACAACCAAACTGAACCAGAAAACTCAAAATTGTAGAATACAGATAGCAGCAACACAGCAGAATAGATCAAACATTTCATATCCCATGCTTCAGCAAACCCTAGTTTGCATACGCTCTTTCATTTCACTGATCCCGCGTATATACGCGCCTTCTACCATACAAATCTGCGTATATTTTTGTACATATTTCAGAGCTAATTTCACTGAGCATACGCGCTTTCTCTTCAGCGAAGCCGCATATATACGCACTTCTTCTGCGGAAAACTAGCGTATGGTTCTTTAGACATTTAGGTTATTGCAATTCTTCATAACAGACACATCACACAGATTTTACCCTTTACTTTAGACAGATGTTCGCCTCATCTCAGATCTAATCATTCCATAAACAAATCTAGCAAATACAAGTACATTTCATATCTAGATACCCTTCTTCATCATTGGTGCATTATGCATTCTGATCTATTATTCAACTGTAACCCTTTCCATTTAGATATCCTTCAGAGAGAAGTATTCATTCAAGCTCAGACATCTTGAACCCACACCCATGATTTGCACAATGAATTTCTTCTCTTTATATAGGTTTACCCTTTTTCAATACCATGAGCCAAAACCACATTACTTCCGATGGTATTCCTGGACGGGGTCATTTAGACGAATCATTACCCAATACAATGGATCAATACCATGGTGGTTACCCCTGGTTTTGCACTTTATGAGCGCTTTTTCCCATACGCGACTTGGCACGTTATTTCCCGCGTGCATACGCGACTTCTCCTAGACAAATCCGCGTATTCCTTGAGACATACCTTTTTTTTTTTCATCATAGATCTAGCACATACTGAATTTCTTTCTTCATTACCTTCTGTACTCACTGTAGATACATCAGATTTACATCATTTAACAAGTTTATCAAGACATATTCTATCAAGCACAACTTCATCAAGTAGGTTGCCATCATCTTCATCAAGTGGGTTTCCATTCAAGGACAACACTCTATCAAGTGGGTTGCCATCAAGGACAACACTCTGCATTATATTGCCAACAATCTCCCCCTTTGGACTTGATGGCAACCACGATGGTGTTTGATTAAGAACACAATGACACCATGTCACTTTCCTCATTCTTTGACACCATTCAAACACCATGTCACTCTCCCCCTTTGACATCAAGGGCAAAGGACGGACCAAAACCAACACAAGGTTTTTCTCCTTTTTGTAGAAGCAAGCGATCGGCAGATCTGATGTACACTGAAGTGACCAAGCTACCCCTGAGTTCATGCTGAAACTTCAAACATATTTTTCAATGAAGCACACAACTCTATGACCTTCCTATCACCAAGGACTCATACTTACATCAAAGATCCACCCAAGAAACTCAAATACCCAACCAAGTGGGTTTACACATCTCAACTCAACTACCCAACCAAGTGGGTTTACAAATTTGACTCAGCTACCCAACCAAATGGGTTTACAAACTTTGACAAGTCCTTACATGACTGAATATTACAATTTTACATCATGGGTCTCAACATGACCTTTTCATCAAATTACATAAATGAATATTCATGACTAATACCAGAAAATACCTCAAAAGATATCATATATCAGAACCATCATAATGCCAATAATGCATTATACTAGGACTCCCCCTGAAAAAGTGCATCCAATGCATCCTTTCCATATGGCCAAGGCTCCTCCTTAACTTGTGCAACCTGAACACCTTCAACAGCAAGTCATCAGCAACAAAATCTGCATGATCTGTCCACATCTCTGAATCATAAGACTTCCATCTCATCCAATAGATACTCTTCATCAAGTAACAATCCGGGCTCATCCAAGATCTTCAACATAAGTAACCAAGTATCATTTCATCATTATTTAGAACTGAGAAAATAAGTTGATACAGAGTCAATAATGCAGTTATTAACAGTCAGACTGATGCTCCCCCTAAACCTCTACTCCAGATCTTCAGCTATCATATAAATTCTCTTATCAACAACGCATACGCGACTGTGTCTGCTGGAACTCGCGTGTATACGCGACTTTTGTTCATGTAACCCGCGTATGGAAAGTGAATCATTGAAAACTTCACATTCCTTCATCTCCCCCTGAGTTTGTCCTTCCTGTACCTGTCTTCTTTACATCAAATGCTCTGTCAGTGATAAGCATAACCAGAATAACCAAATCAATACTGAAAAATGCTAACCCCAACCAAAAAATGTCAGCAATTATCCATACACGGCTTTATGCTAATATACTCGCGTATATACGCTACTGTGTTTCAGTAAAAACGCGTATTCAATTTAATCTTCTGAATTTAAGCAGATTTGTTCTTTTGACTGGCAGAGACTACTCCCAGTTTCTCTCTTAGATACTCGAACACTTCCTTGGGCAGAGGTTTGGTAAAGATATCAGCAACTTGTTCCTTGGAAGGAACATACTCCAACTTCACCTTTTGTTCAAGCACTTGTTCACGTAAGAAGTGATACTTGATGGGAATGTGCTTGGTCTTCGAATGCATAACATGATTCTTTGAGATACTGATGGCACTTGTATTATCACACCTAATGGGGACAGGAGGTGTACATTTGATTTGAAAATATTGCAAGGTTTGCATCATCCAAAGGAGTTGAGTGCAACAAGATGCGGCAGCCACATATTCTGCTTCTGCTGTAGATAATGCAATAGAATTTTGCTTCTTGCTGAGCCAAGATACCAATCGGGGTCCCATATAGAATGCACCACCACTTGTGCTTTTCCGATCATCAACATTTCCTACCCAATCTGCATCAGTGTAAGCATGAAGAGTAAGATCAGCATTCTTTGGATACCATAGTCCAAAGTCTTGAGTTCCTTGTAGATACTTGAAAATTCTTTTGACAACCTGAAGGTGAGACTCTTTTGGATTAGCTTGGAATCGTCCAACAATCCCAACTGCATGCATAATGTCTGGTCCAGTCCCAGTGAGATAAAGTAGACTTCCTATCATTGATCTGTATTCTGGTTGATTCACCGTGGGAGAATCATCATGAGAACTGAGATTGCATCTGGTTATCATTGGTGTACTTACAAGTTTGCATTCTTCCATGCCATACTTCTTCAGAATTTGCTTAAGATATTTTGCTTGTGATAGAAATATACCATCTGCAGTTTGATTCACTTGCAAGCCAAGAAAGAATGTTAGTTCCCCCAGTAAGGACATTTCAAATTCTTGTTGCATGACAGAAGCAAATTTTTGACTCATAGATTCTTCGTTACTCCCAAAAATGATATCATCAACATATACAATCACAATCAATAGTTTATCATTTTCAATTTTTGTGTATAAGTTGCTATCAGCAGACCCCTTTGAAAATCCTTGTTGATGAAGATATTTGTCAAGACGATAATACCATGCCCTTGGAGCTTGTTTGAGACCATATAGAGCTTTTTTAAGTCTACAAACAAGATTTTCATCATTTCCCAAAATGAATCCTTCCGGTTGTTCTATATATACTTCTTCTTCTAGATCACCATTAAGAAAAGCAGATTTAACATCCATTTGATAAACTTTGATTTGTTGATAACTTGAAAAGCAAGAAACATTCTTATGGCTTCAAGTCTAGCTACAGGAGCAAAAGTTTCTTCAAAGTCTATACCTTCTTGTTGAGTATACCCTTTGCAAACCAATCTAGCTTTGTTTCTTACAATATCCCCATTCTCATTTAACTTGTTCTTGAAAATCCATTTAGTTCCAATGACATTTTTATCATGTGGTCTTGGTACCAATTCCCAAGTGTCATTCTTTTCAATTTGATCAAGCTCTTCATTCATGGCTTGCTTCCAACATTCATCTTTGCTAGCTTGATTGACATTGTGTGGTTCAATTGTGGATAGAAGTGCCAGATGACTAGATGATCCCACAAGAGTTCTCCTTGTTCGTACACCTGATTCCTTGTCTCCCAAAATTTGAGATTCAGGATGATTCTTTTGAACATATCTGGATGGAGCCTTTTCAGATAGATCATTTTCAGGTTCTTCATTGGATCCACTGTCTATATCATTTCTATTTGATGTAGAAGGACATAAGTCACCATCATCTTCTTTTTTTGTTTGTTTTTCTTCTTTAGGAGCTGCAGGAGACTCATCAATAACAACATCAATACATTCAACAATATTTCGAAGCCTTTTATTGTAACATTTGTATGCTTTGCTTGTAGATGAGTAACCAAGAAATATCCCTTCATCTGATCTAGGTTCAAACTTGCCAAGCTTCTCATCATTATTTTTGATAAAGAATTCACTTCCAAAAACTCTAAAATGCTTCACAGAGGGAGAGTTACCATACCAGAGTTCATATGGAGTTTTGTCACTATTTACCCGAACATGAGCCTTGTTGAGAATGTTAGCTGCTGTATGTGCTGCTTCACCCCAGAACATGTCAGGAGTTCCAGAATCATCAAGCATAGCTCTAGCCATTTGTTGAATTTTTCTATTCATTCTTTCTGCTACGCCATTTTGTTGTGGAGTGCCAGCTACAGAGAACTATCTTTTTATGCCATGTTGTTCACAAAATTCAAGGAATTCATTTGATGTATATTCTCCTCCTTGATCAGATCTAAGACACTTGATTTTTAGATCCAATTCATTTTCAACCAGTGCTTTGAAGATCTGAAATTTTTCAAATGCTTCATCTTTTTGTTTAATGAACCCGATCCAACACATTCTAGAGTAATCATCAATAAAGAAGATATAGTATTCTTCCCCACGTGGTGACTTTTTCCTCATAGGTCCACATATGTCAGTATGAATGAGTTCAAGAGGCTTACTTGATGATCCTTCTTTGGCACTAAATCGCACTGTCTATTTAATTGACAAAATTTGCATAGATACTTTCTCGGGTAGATTAATATTGGGAAGACCACTGGAATAGCTTGAAGTCTCAGCTACTTTGTTGATTTGATCAAAACTCGATGCCTCAAATTTTCTATGCCATAGCCAATTTTCAAGACTGTCATAACACTGTTCCTTGCGCTCTTTTAGAACATGCTGTGCTTGCTTGGATTTCTTTTCCTTTTATAATGATTTTACCTGTATCAAGATCACGAACCACACATTCTTTTGAACTAAATACCACTTCTGTTCCTTGATCACACATTTGACTTACACTTAATAGGTTATGCCTTAATCCATCCACATACATGACATCATTAGCCTTTACCTTTTCTTTTAGAAACACTGACCCTTTTCCTTTAATTACAACAGGAGTATCATTTCCAAATGTAACTTTCTTTTCCTTTTCTAGAGCATTATATGTAAGGAGTTTGCTTTTGTCACCTGTCATGTGTCTTGAGCACCCACTATCAATGTACCATTGATTTTCTTCACCTTCTGCAAATAATGCTATCCCACAATTTTCAACCTATATTTCTTTCTTTTTCCATACTTTAGAGCTTGAGGGAACATGTTATTTTGGCTGGACCTTGCTCCTGCATTCAGATTCTTCATGACCAAAGTTATTGCAATAAGTACATTCAACTTCGTTTTGAAGAGGAGAAAAGTTGTTATAGGTGTTCTTCTTTGGTTCAATATTCATCCTTTTATTTCTTGCTTCTCTTGTCATGATGGTTTTATATGCAACACATTGAACAAATTTATGACCAAAATTGTGACATGAGAAACATTGTCCATTGAAGTAGAAATTTCTGCGATCATGAAATCTTCTATTTGAATTTACCTGTTGGTTGTAGCTTCTTTGAAAGATCTCCCTGTTAGTGTTCCTTGAATTGATATGATCATGCTTTACCTGGAAAGATCCTTTGTTTCCTTGCTGAGTGGCTGAATGTAGTGAACCAGCTGTGGCTGCTTTTAGATAATTTGGTGCTGAGGTCTGGGAAGATTCCCCAGTATATCCAAGACCTGTTTTTATAAGAGGAGACCATTGTATCTTGATGATCTCATCTAAGGTTTCTGAACCTTTAGCAAATCTAAGATTGAGAATTTTTCCTTTCTCATTATCTTTCCTTAGACTTACTACTTCACACTCCAATTCCTCAATGCGTTTTTCCTTTGCTTCAAGCTGATTTTCAAGAGTCTCTATGATTATGTTCTTTTCTTCTAGGCTTACTTTGAGTTGATTGTTTTCTTCAAGAAAATCATTGTCTTCCAGAGCATCCACAAAAGTATCCTTTTCTTCTCTAGATTCTTTTGCCATGAGTAGTTTAATATCTTGTTCACATTCTTCCTCACTATCAGATAACCCATCACTGTCTTCATTAATATAGTAACTTTTTCTTGTGCTAGATCGATTCTTATTCCATCTTGCTACTTATTTCCCTTTAGCAGATGTTTCATTATAAGGACATTTTGCAGCATAATGACCAACTCTTCCACAACCAAAACATTTGAACGGAAGCTTACCTTTGAACCTTCCGGTTCCTAGTTGGAGTCTTCTTACAAAATTTGCTTCTTCTTCTTCTTCAGATATATAGATGGATTCCTTGACAACTTCCTTTTCTTTGCAGATGTCTGTGCTAAATTTCTTCTTTGATTTATAAGACCTCTTGTCTCATTTTCAAAGGGGCCAGATACCATGGACCAATACAAGAAGAGTTTGCAGATCTGGCCTTTCTTCAATAGCTGAAACTTTAGAGTCAAACTTTGAAGTCAAGGATCTTAAGACTTTTTCCACCAGAGTAGTATCGGTTATGGTTTCACCCAAATTTCTCATTCGATTTACAATATCATCTAGACGAAGAAAGAAACTGGCAATACTTTCATCACTATGCATCCTTAAATTTTCATATTCAATTTTGAGAGTTTGGAGTTTTGCACTTTTTACCTTTGTATCTCCTTCATAGCTCAGAATGATTTTGTCCCATATTTCTTTTGCTGAATTTAGCTGCATCACCTTAGCAAATTCTGGTTCAGACATGCTTCCTAATAAGACATTCACCGCTTTGGCATTGATTTCATACTTCTTCCTTTCAGCCGCATCAGTAGGAATACTTGTCGGATATTGATAGCCTTCTTCCACGATTGCCCATACTTCTGCACCAAGACTTTGCAGATATGCTTTTGTTCGTACCTTCCAGAAAATCAGATTGCTTCCATTGAATAGTGGTGGCTTTAGAGACATTACTCCTTCTTGACTTCCGATTGCGACGGATCTCCTTCAAGCGATCAAGCGTCTACAGAAGAACCTGCTCTGATACCAATTGTTGGGAAAAATACTGAGAGGGGGGTGAATTAGTATTTACTGTATATTCAAAACTTTTACTTTTTCTTGCTTCTAAAACTCATACGCTACTTTCCTGAAACAGACTCGCGTATATACGCGGATACCCTTTATTAAACTCGCGTATACACAGAGATCTAGTTATGTCATTAATTCTTCACTTATATCATTCAATCATTCATTCATCAGATGTTCAATAAACAGTAAACATGTGCAGTAAGAACAGAATAAACCATCACACAAAGCATCACACATGAACACCAGGATTTTAGGTGGAAACCCAAGTCGGGAGAAAAGCACCGCTACCGTTGCTCAGCCTTCAATATTTTATTATAAAGAAAACATTTTACAACATATGTACTGGCGCAGACTCATACCAGTATGCAAGCACCAACCTGTGCTCGTTTACCAGCCTCTCCTGGAAGGGAGCTACAACCCCCTAACTGAAGGCTACAACCCTCAGCACCTCTATGGACCACGTTTCATCAATTTTTACACTGGATCCACTCCACATATTTAAGCTCCATCATACAACCAAACTGAACCAGACAACTCATAATTGTAGAATACAGATAGCAGCAACACAGCAGAATAGATCAGACATTTCATATCCCATGCTTCAGCAAACCCTAGTTTGCATACGCTCTTTCATTTCACTGATCCCGCGTATATACGCGCCTTCTACCATACAAATCCGCGTATACTTCTGTACATATTACAGAGCTAATTTCACTGCGCATACGCGCTTTCTCTTCAGCGAAGCCGCGTATATACGCACTTCTTCTGCGGCAAACTAGCATATGGTTCTTCAGACATTTAGGTTATTGCAATTCTTCGTAATGCATTAATATCACACATGTATCATCTCCTTTATCTGCATGATGTTCGCCTCATCTCAGATCTAATCATTCCGTAAACAGATCTAGCAAATACAAGTACATTTCAGATCTATATTCCCTTCTTCATCATTGGTGCATCATGCATTCAGATCTATCATTCAACTGTAACCCTTTCCATTCAGATATCCTTCAGAGAGAAGTATTCATTCAAGCTCAGACATCTTGCACCCACACCATGATTTGCACAATGAATTTCTTCTCTTTATATAGGTTTACCCTTTTTCAATACCATGAGCCAAAACCACATTACTTCCGATGGTATTCCTGGACGGGGTCATTTAGATGAATCATTACCCAATACAATGGGTCAATACCATGGTGGTTACCCCTGGTTTTTCACTTTATGAGCGATTTTGCCCATACGCGACTTGGCACGTTGTTTCCCGCGTGCATACGCGACTTCTCCTAGACAAATCCGCGTATTCCTTGAGACATACTTTTTTTTTTCATCATAGATCTAGCACATACTGAATTTCTTTCTTAATTACCTTCTGTACTCACTATAGGTACATCATATTTACATCATTTAACAAGTTTATCAAGACATATTCTATCAAGCACAACTTCATCAAGTAGGTTGCCATCATCTTCACCAAGTGGGTTGCCATTCAAGGACAACACTCTATCAAGTGGGTTGCCATCAAGGACAACACTCTGCATTATATTGCCAACAAGTATTACAACTAAGTCTTTTCTGTGATTTAGAGATTTATTGGAACAGCTTGAGAAGAAGATTGTTTGTAATAATATGTGGATATTCTATCTAATTGTAGAACAGGAAATGCTAATAACTCAACATAGTACAACCAAATCTCATTTATATAATAGTGATATGTTGTAAAAGCTTGAGAAAAAGAAAGGATATAAGATAATGAGGATCTTCTTAATCTAAATGACAAAAAAAACTAAAGTGCTAGTAAATCAGAATATTACAATTAAATCCATTCATTGAATAGAGATATATTGGAAAATATTGAGAAAATACTAACTGTAACATCATGAGGATCTTTTATCTAAACAAATAATGTGAAACATGATACTAAAAGATATGAACTCAGAAAATTGTCTAAGTAAGAAATATAACAAAACAGAATTGAAAGCTACTTATCTAGAAAGCATGTAGAAGCCTCCTCGGATAGCAAGGGCCCTCTGCTATCAATTTGGCATAAAAATATTTTAACTCCTCAAGGTTGTGTTCAAAACAGCATTAGAGTTATGCTCCTTTTTATTATCAAAAATACTTGAAAACAAAGTATCAGAGTATTGGTAAAAATAAGTATCAACTGTCTCTCTTGGTCTCACCGAGCTAAATTTATAGGCAGTTACATAATTGATATTGAATGAAAGTAGGCACAGGTGTATTTTTAAAGTCAAAATCAAACTAAAACTCCTTTTTAGGACTCGTGATTTGCTGAAAGCAAATCAAAAGTACTTATCCTTATAGAAATCAACTTGTTGGACTTTTGTTTTGACCACGTGCATAAGCTTCTCCAGTTATTGACTCAGCCTTCGTGGATGACAAGGAATGATGTAGGAAAGATTTGGAATCTAACCATATACGCCTTTTCTCCATATGACACCTGTAACATGTTCAAACACCAAAATGGCTACGGAACGTTTGACTGGCTACAAAATGACTACATTTTGTAGCTAAAACTGCTCAGAAATCATTAAGACAACAAAATCACAAAAGTACAACAAGTTAGTCATTGCATGTATTCCTTAAGTGATTTTAATCATTCTTATTGATCTTTAGGTCTATAAAATGATAGAGGAATGATGAATTGAAGTGGAGTTTGGCAAAAGAGAATACAATTTTAGGGTTCAACAAAAATCAACCACCTCTTTCTTCAAGTCCAACCAATGATAGAATTTTGTTATTGTTTTCAATGTCTTCTAATATCCCAGGTGACCTGAATATGGATTGACATGAAATTATCACAATATAAGCTTCTTGAGCTTGTTGTTTTCTGGAACATAGAGAATGTCCCTAAATATGACCAAACCATCGATCGTGAGATGATAATCCACATCCTGGTCACTTGTGATCCATTGTTGTAATTTGTGCTTAAGTTATTGGTACATATTATCCTGCTGTCATCTTGTTGTCTCGCTTGCAAGATCCGCTCATGTAAGTTTTTCCCATATGAACTCATCGTTGCAATGTGATTTATCTACACTCTTATACTAAGATCTTTTGAAACCCTGTTCTCTTTACCCTTTATGTACCTAATCTTGAAGTCAAACTCACTGAGCATATCCAACCACCTAGATTTCCTAGCATTCAGATTAGGTTGGTCAAACAAGTACCTTAGCCCATTTCGATCACTCATAAAAATAAACCTCTTGCCAAGAAGATAGTGTCTCCACATCTTTAATGCATGAATGATAGATGTCAATTCAATATCATGAGTCACATAGTTCTACTCATGCTCATTCGATTTCCTTGACTCATAGCATACCATCTGTCCTTCCTGCATTAGATCTCTACCAAGTCCCCTCTTGCAAGCATTTGTACATACCAAAAAATCTTTATCTAGATTTGCAATATTCAAAATCAGAGAATTTTTAAGCAACTGCTTCAACTACTCAAAAAATAGTTTCACATTCCTTGGTTTATTTAAATTTCTTTCCTTTTTCTCTGCAAGGATGTAATAAGATAGGAAATCCATGAGAAGTTATTGATGAAATATCTGTAATAAACTACTAGTCCCATGAATGATCTAACCTCATCCACATTCATATGAGCTTCCCACTCCATGATAGCTCTGATATTTTTTGGGTCCACTATTATACCTTCCTTGGAAACCATGTGCCCCAAGTAACGAACTCATGTTTGAAAGAAATTGCACTTACTAAGTTTGGCATACAATTAGTGCTCTCTCAACAATTTTAACAATGTTGCTAGATGTTTCACATGCTCTTCCTCATTCTTAGAATATATCAATATTTTATCAATGAACATTATCACAAACTTGTCTAGATAAGGGCGGAACACACTATTCATAAAACACATAAAAGTAGTTGGAGCATTAGTCAAACCAAAAGGAACCACAACAAACTCATAATTCCCATACCTAGTCTGGAAAGTGGTGTTGTATATGTCCTCTTCTTTGATATGTACCTGATGATACCCTGACTTAAAATCAATCTTTGAGAACACTACTACTCCCTTTAACTGATCAAATGAGTCATCAATCCATGGCAAAGAGTACATGTTCTTAATATTCACCTTGCTCAATTACCTTTAATCAATAAACAACCTAATAGTACCATCCTTATTCTTCACAAACAACATTGGTGCACCATAAGGTGACACACTTGGCCTAATGTATCCCTTATCAAGAATTTCCTTAAACTGCAACTTCAATTCCACCAATTCTGGAGTGCTCATCCTGTAAGGTTCCTTCAATGATGATGTTTCTCCCGACATCAACTCAATAGAAAACTCCACTTCCCTATGAGGCGGTAAATTTTAGGTCTTTGCTGGAAATAAATCCTGAAACTGATACAAAACCGGATATTTCTTCAATAATTATGCATCCTCAACATCCTTCCCTTTGTCACTAGAAATATTAATTGCAAACAATACACATCCTTTCCTTATATTGTGCTTTGTCTGCATATATGTAACCATTCTCAATGATGTAAGCTTCTTTTTACCTTGCAAAATTCTCCTCTCCATCATCATACAAGCACTAAATATCCTTATCATAGAAATTTACGATAGTCTTGTGAATGTACAACCAATCCATATGCAATAACATATTGTACGATCCCAAAAGAAGCACATTTAGATGTGTTTATGTAGACATATCGTTCAACTCATATGCACAAGATCTCAAACATTGATGAACTCTTTTCTTAGTACCTACAACCAACTAGACCAACCAAGACTCTACATGCACTTATTTATTCAAGTAACACTTCCACTGGGTCAGGACTGATATAAATATAGTTAGATCCAAGGTCAATCAAAATAGAAACAACTTGATCACAAATCTTACCTTCCATCTCAATAATAGATTCATGATGATCAACCTGTCTATTATCCAATGTTGCATAAATTCGAGGAATACTTTGTCCAACATCCCCAATTTCATGTGCCTCCTTAGCACTGTAAATTTCATTTCTACCACCCATATGTTCTAGAAAAATTCTCATACGATGATCCTCGCCACAATTTTAACAATGCAAAGGCTTCCTGCTATCACTCTTGTTTTTCTTCTTAGACTGACATCCTTGTCCTCTTTCAACTACATTGAATTTATTATACGGTACTGCATTCTCCTTGTCATTTGTATCCTATGGTTTTCCTCTTATTCTTAGCCCACTTTACTTTATTCTTCTCATTACCTTTCCAATCCTGCTTAGACTCAGTATTGCGCTTTGATATCTCATAATAGTGCTCCAACGTTTTTATGGCTTCCTCCACCAATCCAGGCTCATTAAACTCAATTATGTCTTTGAATGACACTGACAACCCACTAATGAATCTCTAAATCTTTGCTTTCTCCTCCTTAAGATAAGGCACATATCTCAACAACTCCAAGAATATGCCAGTATACTCTTCATCAGTCATAGATCCCATCTTCAACTCATAGAACTCCTTTGGATTGTCATCATAGTATCTTTTAGATAGATACTTCTTCCTGAAAATTCTCTCGAACTCACTCCAATTTAGCTCCTCTTCTCAAAAAACCCTAAAATTCTTCGCATATTCCCACCAAATATATTTTTTTCCTTTAATACTGAAATTATATATCTTGGCTTTCATATTTTCTGAATAATCATGCAATCTGAAAAAATTATTCATCCTAGGTACCCAAGCTTATGCATCTTGTGACTTCTTCATTTCTCCATGAAATGTAGGAGGCTTTTCTTCCTTGAACTCCCCTGTAAAGTATTGTTTCTCACTCCTCCTGTATGGATGGTGGTGATAATGATGATGATGTCTCTCTGAACTAAAACTGGAATAGAACCCATGATCATTACCCCTCCTATCAGGTGTATCCAAGAACCTACCATATCTGATTGTGTCACCCTATCGAACTTATATCTTGATTGAGACTTGTTTTTGTATGCCCCATTGGTCCTTTCCTCCTGCCCATGATTAATCCTAAGTGGTCCCTATATCTACAAATATGATAGATTTTGAAGGATGATTGCATTAACTTCCTCTTGTTTCTCTTGTAACCTGGAAAGTATTTCCTGTGACTAAATGACCATGTCATTATCCTCCTTAAAACTTCTGATATCTTCTTTCAAACTTCTCAATGTATTTTCTATGTCATGGGAGTACTCATTGCCATGTTTTTCATCTGATCTGTAGGGAGAATCATGTGAGATTTATTCCACCATTCTACTAGTCATATTGATATTCTTCTTTATGCAAACATACCATGTCAGATAAACCAAATATAAACATGATCAAACATACCTTAGTGAATTTTAGGGGAGGTTATTTCATCTGCGCAATCAATCTGGATTAGAACAACATATGTACATATAATAAAATAAACACATCATAATCTCAACATCAACATCATTAACCTCTAAATGATGACACAACTAAAACACTTAATATCACAATGCATGCATAAAAACACATAAAAAACTAACATGCATGCATTAAAAATGCATTCCCCCCATCCAATCCAAGGGGTTGAACATGGGAGCTATGATACCAATATGTAACCACCCCTATCACGTTTACCCAATTTCACCAGCCTACCAAGGTAAAAAAGAGAGGAATATTTACTATGACATTACCAAACCTCTAAGCTCCAGTTAAGAAAGTGGGGCCTACAAAGTAACCACAAGCTTATAACTCACAACAACCCTCGGGGCTATAGGACACTCAAGGGCCAAAGAACCACCCCAGGTGACTAAACCCTGATTTGGGGCTCCTTTTCGCTGACCTAGGCTCCCAACTGCACCCTTGACATTACTTGCATGTGGTTGAAGGCCTCCAACCACACTCACAAGATTTTGTCTATATGATTGTGACCTAAATTTCTCATTTTATTGCATGTGGTCTCGAGATCTGAGCCACAATTCTAGGCCAACCTCTAGACCCCTACCCAAAACTGGGTGAGACTTCTCATAATGATAAATGACACAGGGATGATACTAAACATACACAACTTGAACAAGAACATGACCTAAAAAGGCCTAAGCATTGTTGCTTTTAACCCTGTACAGAAATTATCTACAAAAGAATTCTTAAAAACAAAAACAAAAAAATAGCGAAAGCATAAAACATAAAACAGATATACACAGAGATTTTTCCCCTGGATCCCAAATCAGGACTACCATATAGATTTTTCATTATTTTCCTTTTTATGTTACAACACATATATATACATGTCGAAGCATCATAAACCCCAATACATTAACCCTGGATTATAACATAACTGTAGTTCCCTTGATCATGTCTACAAAATACTAGGGGCAGAAAACCATCATACCCCAAAAACATTTGTAAACCAATGCACAAAACCATAGGTGGGTCTGCCCACCTAAAATAGGGTCCAAAAAAAATTTCTCGGGGTATTTCCCTAGATGGGGCTACCCACCCCCTTCGAACCCCTCGACAGGGGGAGCTACTGCCCACCCGTTGCGCCCTGTGCAACAAACAGGGAGGGGCTATCACACACCCAACAAGCATGATAGTCATTTCATCAAACATATGGAAAACATGTAAGCTACAGGTCATGAATGCATATCTGATCATAGGAGTCAGAGACTTATCTGAGAATCACCAAGAAGTTCTAATGCCCTCTCATAATAGTTGCAATAACATTTACTAGTCCATGTATTCATCAACCATTCATACATTCTTCAAAACATTTCAAGAGCCATAAGTAATATACATCACATAACCAGCATATAACCAGCATAAAAACCATGGAAACTCAATTGCCAACATTAGCAATACTACAATTACAAATGAATCACAATAGAAGAATATTTCTTATTAACATATGAAAATACAAATCAAGTTAGGGACTTCCACATTCCATACGACCATAGATTGGGTTGAACCAAATATCACTTTCAACCAATCACCCTCACGCCATATTCCAAGCATGAATGTGGGATCTCATGGAATGAACCAAACAAAACCAAACTAGGGCCTCCAAAGGCCAAACCACCTCAACTCTCAACCAGTGATTCCACCTCGCGGTCTAATATCACTAAAACCAACCAAATTGGTATCTACCCAAGTTTTCCAAGGATCTAGGAACTAGTAACTCAACCCACAACATTCTAGGGTTATAGAGAATTTTTCCAGCCTGGCTTTAGGGACTAGTAACTTAACCCACAAAGGGCTCGAGAGAATTTTTCCCAACCTAGTCTCTCGGACTAGTAACTCAACCAAAGTTGTTCCATGGCTTCCAGAGCATTTGTTCCAACCCATAGCCGTAAGGAATTATGAGAACCAGTTAGAAAATAATCAAGTGGAAAAAACCAGAACACCATGGCTATCTAGGAAATGGCAAGGGAAGGCTAAAACCACTATCAATTAAGGATCCTCCACGCCAATTGTTTTATTTCCATGATCTTGGGTCTAGGTTAGAATCTTAAAATCTTTGACGCTACCAAACCAATAATCTCAACAAGTACTACTTTTCACAACGGAAGATATAAAGCAGTGAATCACATATGCACAAGTATACAAAATTTTTAACAAATATTGTACAATAATGTACAACCCAATATTTGTTATATTAAACTAATCTAGATAATACAACAGTAAATGGAATACAAGATACAATGACAAACTTCGCTACAAATACTCTATGGCATATCTTGTCCTATCGGTCCTTTTATTTTGTACTGCTCTCTAACTTCCCCTTATCCCTTCAAAGGAAAACACATAGAGACTCTAGGAGGGCTGCCACCTAACAATGTTGCATGTCACTTCTATTGCATGTACACAGGCTAATGCAATATTCTCTCTAGGTTTTCCAATACCTGAGCTCCAATCTTCCTTCTAGTAACCTATTTTTTCCATCAAAGAGCTACTCATAAGGTGAAAAACTTCACCCAACCTTCACCTCCTCTCTGTCAGTTCAAGATAGCTTGTCTAGGGCTACATTGGGTAGCCAACACGATGTCGTCCACCAGATCAATGGCACCCAATTAGTCCATTGCAATATCAGCTCTTATGAATACTTTCAATCACCAAATCAAGCCTCCAAATTGGCTCCCACGGGCTGCAACTTGTCCACACTAGGACATGTTGTGGCCAGCAACAACCCCCCTTCTTATTTAGTACTATCACTAATACTAAATAAGTGGGGACCCTTAGCAAAAATTTTAAAAATTAATTAGTGCTTGTATTTCCTTTTTTCAATAAAACTTACTATCATAAATTTAGGAGAATATTCTTTAAAAAAATTTAAAAACTTAAGTTTTATGATAGGATAGAATAAAATCATTCTTTAAAGAAATATCGCATCGTAAATAGGTAATGAATACCTCCTTACAATCGGAATTCTAAGATTGCGAGATTGCGATGCGAAACTACACACTAAAAGAACATTCATCGCATCGCATGCTTCAAATGTCGTATCTTACATTGAAAAACCTCAAATCACCGATATGCTATGGCACATATCGCAAATCGCATTTCGCAGAAAAACACATTAACGGATATTTGTCATATGTTACGTTCTTGCGATTTTGCGATATTGCGATCCAGCGATTTTGCTATTTTGCGATATTGCGCTATTGTGATATTGTAATTCCACGAGATTGCGATCTGCGATATTGAAATTTGCAATATTGCGAAAGCAAATCACAGATCGCCTTATCGCAGATCTTTAAGGCTCATTATACGAAAAAAATCTTTCCATAAACCAAGACCTGGTTATGCGCCTTAATGTTAATTAATGAATTGGTTGTCAATCATTAATGAAATATGGTTTCGTTTTGATCGAAGAGCTATTTCACATAAGGTGGTATATTTTACACGTCTTCAGCATTTAAAACTTTCCCATCACCTTTTCCCTATCATTATTCTCACTTAATTCGTAAACTGCAGGAGCGAAGAACAGAGAACTATACAAAGCAGTATTCAGGGTATTATGGGAAAGAAAGACAAGTCTCTGAGTTCTGAAGATAAAGAAATGACGTCGTTGTATACAGAAACCACCTATAACAAAGACGTTGGTATTACTACTTGGGAGGGCATGTATAATCTACTTAAGGAAGAGAAAGCCAGAGTAATGGAGGTTACAGCTACTACAGGCTCACATGGGTCTTCTGATGCGTCCATTACAGAGCTAGCTTATTCATTCTTGCACCGAATAGCAGCGAGGCCTAAAAATCTTCCATACACGAATATGGTTAAATGGGTACTGGACAACACGGATATTACAAACAGACAGTTTAAGACTCAGGGTCAAGAACTCATTGGTTGATTTACTCCACAAGATTTGAGGCTCATGTATCATTTGCCAGAGCCACAGGAAACTTATAACAAATAGTTCATGGAGAAGTTTTCCAAAGAAAATGAAAACCTGGCAGAATGCACCAAGGAATAGTCAAGGAGAGACAAACCACTAAAGAAGGATAAACATGGTATGTATAGTACTGGTTCTCTCACTTCTCCATATTGCTTTGTTGTTGCTACGCTCTGTAGGCTTTTTGGAAAGCCAGATATTAATAAGTTTTCATCTGAATGGCTACCATTATTGAATGTTGCTGTTAATGCTACTGTTGTAGATTGGGGTAAGATATTATCTGACAACTTAGCCATAGCTATTTTTAATTATCGGTCCAGAATAACTGCTTCTCAAAGAATTCATCCCCCTTTTACTTATTTGCTTATGTGATGGATTCAATCTGTTATGTTTCTAATTTTCCTTTAATGGGTTGGAAATGGACAACTCAAGATCCCCTACCCATTCATGTTTATCACAAAGAATTGTGGGATTCAAAGTTCATTCCCTATTTTTACAAGATTTGCCATGGAATCATGTTTCCCCTGTACAAAATGTTATATGATAAAGACGCTCCAAGGTTTTCTCCTGAAGCAGAGGTAGACATACTTCCTGTTGCGAGATGGTTTGGAGAAGAATTGTTTACATATGTTAGGGTATTTGGAAGTTTTTCTTCCCCTCATGTTTTACCTTTTTATGTTCCTGATAAACTCATGGCATGAGAAATTGCTTATCAAACCTGCAGAGAAGGAGGTTTGACTAAAGATTTGAAGGACAAAAAGAAGGCTATCTGGCCACAATTTCCTGTGGCCTGTGGGGCCTTTTCATTATTTGATGTTGGTCATGCATTCAAAGAAGTAAACAACATTACATGTTTACGATTGTTCAATTTTCCAAGAATACTGTTCGACCCCTATGATATTGTTAAAAATTTCACTACTGCAATCAAAATAAGAGTGTTTTCTAAAGAAGATGATCTTTTTGATGACATGTTCCAAGAAAAAATCACACTTAAAGAGGTTCTACATTCGGCCCAAATACAGTTTCCTCCAGCAGAATTTCAAGATTTTAAGATATACAGGGAAAGGAGGTAACTACTATCCCTTTGGATAAATTACGCTTAGAACCAGTAATGTAACCAACTCCCAGTATTAGTCTCAGTGGAAGTTCAGGTACAGACAGGTGTAAGTCTAAGTCCGGGAAAGAAACCTCTGAACATTCTAAGAGGTCTGACAATGACCATGATAAAAGTGAAGGGTCAGTAAGGGATACTGCCCAGTTAAAGGAGCTTTCACAGCAACGGGTTTCAACCTCTCCATAGTTAAATCTTCCCCCTCTCATTGTACAGCAACCATTAGTCAGAACTGAGTTAGATAAGGAATGGGAGACATTTAATGACTTGATTAATATTGAACGACAGAACACACAGACACCTGTGAGTAATGTACAGACAACAAAAAATATAGTCACAGGAATAACTACCAATGTCTCAGAAATAGAACATATCCCCATTACCCCATCCTCTGAACTTATGCTCAAAATAGAGGAAATTCCTCCTCTTGATTTATTCTATAGTCCACAAAACAAGGCAGTGGTAAGAAGACAAAGGAAGAAAAGAAAATTGGAAAATGTGCTCTCTCATGATGCAGAACAATTAGATGTCCTATGGCAAGATCCTACTACTGATCCAACTAAAAATCTCACCAAACTATCTCAGATCACAAGAGCATATGCCTCTGTAGCCATTGATAAAGCATCTGAGGTACGGCAATTATTGAATGAAAAAGAAGATCAAGTACAGGTTCTGCAACAACAACTGCAACAAGCCAACGTCAACAATGAAGCACAGAAACAACTTGAAAAATTACAGCAAGACTTCTAACAAATGCAGATAGGATATCAAAACAGTTTGGCAGAAAAATAAAAACAGCTACAGGTTATGCAAGAGATGCACAAGGATGATCCCAAGCTTACAGAATTCATTACAGAGTCTATTTCCTTAAATGATCAACTACTGTAGCAACAGGAAATATTATGCCAAAGAATATCACAGTGGAACTCTTATTGTGAAGAAAGTGATAAAATCACTAATCATGTCGTAGACTTACGACATGATTATGATTTAATTGATAAAAGAGTTACTGACTATTTAGCTTGGAAAGAAACAGAGGAGGGGAAAAGAGCAAGTGCACCAATAATCAATGACAATCACAAAGTAATGCTCTTTAATAATTGGGATGCACAAATCAGGAAAGCAGAGCAAGCGGCAGAAGAAGCAGCCACAACAGCAAGCAATATTATTGATTTCATAAATGAAAATTTGCACAAGGAAAATCTGATCTCAGAAACTACTCCAGGGTACCTACCGAAAGCACAGCAACTACAGACAGACTTGAGACAAAAGGCTCAAGAAAAGGCAAAATCAATTAAAAGATTAACAAAGTTAAATTGGGATTCTTACTGGGCATGTTTGGTAAAACCACACAGCCAATGCATGACTCTCAAATGTATCATCAATTCTGCCGAGAATATGGCGCCAGCTCTTGCCAATTCCGTTTTCACAGGACAGTTAAAGTCTGAAGTCGGCCAGCCTACTCTTCTCAAATCAATGTTGAACACTTGCAATTTCAAAGAACAGATTCACAAGTAGTTAGTTGTTAAGTTTTAATTTTAGATTTAGTATTAGTTTTTCTTTATTTTTTCCTAAAAAGAGGACGGTCATTTAAACCGTATCCTACATTTTTGTAATAAATTATTTTTAGATTTAGTTAGTAGTATTTAAACCCTTCTCATGCATTTGGAGAAGGGTCCTGAAATTTGTCAAAAACTTGTCCTCAGAACATGCATTTTTGCACCCTCCGAGGAGTTTTTGATGAATGAATGGAACAGGATTTATTGATATCTGCGTTTAATATCTACTACTGATGTTGCACTTTTGTACTCTTAATGGATGTTGGATTAAGAAGAGATAAGTCATTATTGCTTGAAGCTCATGAGTAGAACTAGTTATAAATGGTACTTTTATCTCTTAACTATTTATGCATTTGTGTTAAAGTGATATTTATGTTCAGTTGTTTATATATTAATGCCTGAACGCTTGAGTTATCATTTGGCACTTTTGTATAGTGATAGCTATTTGTTTATGCTTAATATATGAATAGCTTATTATGCGATATGTTTTTCACAATTGTTTCGTCTAACTTTTTATACGAAGTGGTTTATCTTTATTGAATTCTTTTCTTATAACAGTTGAATGATATTTATTACCAATTGTTATTTGAAATCATTTTAGATCACATAAGGAAAAGATTACATCCCGGGTTAGTTTAGAATTAGATATTTCTGTTTAATTAGAATACAATTGCATGTTATAGATTAGAATTAGAATAAAAGAATTTCACTTAGGAAATTTTAGAAAGGAAATATCAATTCTCAACACACACATACACATATTGGGAAACTGGTCCCATTATCCCCAGTCGAACCCACTATACCAAATGGAAAAGGAGCTGCCAACCAAGGTCTAGACCGGGTGGGTATCCCCCTTGTTGTAGACCCGATTTTCGGGGCTTCAACATATTTGGCACTAGAAGGAGGGCCCAAACTATGAATGGCAAATAATTCAAAATCTAAATACCATTATAAGAGTAAATCGCCCTCACCATCTCCCCCGACTTCTTCATCTCACATAGAATCTTTAAATCTAGAGCCAAAAGTCGAAAGAACAACAGCCACTACCACAAACCCTGAATTTTCAGAAGAATCTGCTATTGAACCTCCTGAAGTTGAATATTTGATTCATAAACTTCAGCGATTTTCAATATCACCTCAAAGATCTGATAAATCTCAAGGTAGTGTAACTTCGCAATATAATCATGCTCATCCTCTTACTAGATTACAGAGCGAAAATCTTGGCATTCAGCCAACTGATTTACCTCTACCTACAAGGAAGAAAGCAAGGAAATCACCTAAAGAGTCTGATAGTGAGACTCTTTCATCATCATCATCCATCTCAACCTCTTCACCGTGAAGTCAACCATCCACCCCTCCACTTCAGACTATTGTCCATCAGTCCACTAGAACTTCTACATCTCCTTCTCAAACATCTAGAATCGTAATATCCTCATCTTCCAAACCGCAGGGATCGTCCTCTGCACTTTCCTCTATTGGTAGTTCAGCGATGGCTCAATCTCCATGGAATAACCTAGGGGCAGTCTTAATGCATGTACCCTTGATTCAAATACCGGCCCATCCTGAAAAATGGCTGCCTAAGTTTAATCCTGAAGCAGGCATGCTAGCAGAAGAACATATAAATAACTTTATGTTGTCCATAAATCTCAATGGAGTTACTAATGAAGACGTCATCCGACTTTTTCCCTATACTTTACAAGGAGCATCTAGATCATGGTATTTCTCATTATCGTCTTGATCTATTACTAGTTGGGATATCTTCCAAGATCAAATTTTGACTAAGTTCGGTGATAACAGGTCTACAGCGACACTGATCAATGACCTGTCCAATATTCGAGCTGAGTCAAAAGAACCCATCAAAGATTTTAATTAACGTTTCAATAAACTGTTAAATAAAATTCCTACTGCCTCCAAGCTTAGCGAAGAAGTGCGAAGTGAATGGTACATCTCAGATTTACCATCAAATATAGCAATCTTCGTTGATAGGGCTAACAAAACAACTTTAGCTGACAATATGAAAGAAGCAATAGCAGTAGAGAAACATATCATTGCTCTAGAAAATAAAAATGTGATAGAAGAACGAAAATCCAAGAAGGTTACTTTTAAGGAAGACCCCAAGAAAAAACAATCGAAAGATCCATTCGATTTAGAAGGATTGCAAAAAGTTCTGAAAACCATGTCCAATGAAATGGTTGACATTAAGAAACAAGTAGCAGAAACATCTTATAAAAAGTCTTTCAAGCCTTATAGAAGAAACCCTTCAACTGATTCAAAACCACCAAATGCTATCACAAATGCTGAATCAGAAGAAGAAGAAGAGGATATTGCTACTGAAGAAACTACCGATGAAGAAGAATTTGTAGAGGTACAAGGTATGTGGGATTTCATCCTCCCAAATGAGGAAGATCAAGAGCCATCCCTGGTTAGCACTCGAAGTAGAAATCAACTTGATCCTCCTCAACCTACTCATAAGCCAAAGAGTGCAAGCTCAATGACTAAGGATAAAGTTGCATCCAAGAAAACGACATCCAAAGCAACTCAAACTAGCCCAGTCCAAACAGATTCATCAACTCCATCAAAAACATTGATCGTTTCGGATGAAATGGAGTATAATATCATAGAAGACATGAAGAAGACTAGGGCTAACATCACGTTTTATGAATTGAGCAAGTTAAAACATCAGCAAAAGGTACTCTTGAAAGAATTACATGCTATACCAGAAAAACCTTTGCCCGATCCTGTAATTTCTCAAGCTTCCAACGAGATGGGAAGACCTCCAACTAATGCGATTAGTAAAGTTGATCTAGAAAATATTGCTTTAATTGGAGGAAGGTCGAGATCTCATAATCCTCCATTTTTTCTTACTTATGAAGTTTTCAATAAAAATTTGCATAATTGTTTAGTGGATTCTGGAGCTTCATCTAATATTCTACCAAAATCAATATGTGCAAAGTTGAACATTCAACCGCAAAAATCTGTTGTACGCATAGTTCATTTACATTGATCACAAGTTGAAGTGATCGGCGAATTAAATCAGGTTACCATAAGGATGTCATCTAATCCAAAGGTATGTCAAGTTATCGACATTTTAGTTGCAGATATTCCAGAATTTTATGGCTTAATTCTTAGCGGAGATTGGTCAGAAAAACTTCATGGATACTTTGCAACTGATTGGTCGCACATGTGGCTTCCTTACAATAGTAAACCAAAACAGATAAAATTTGAGCGAGAAAAACATCATAAATACATAGTAACAGAATTGGAAGGAGAAAATGAGCCAGTAGCATATAGAAATAATATTATTGGCAACTATTTAGTTGATTCTTTCTCAAGAAATTTTAATGCTCATACTTCACCTTACTTAGAACATTCTGTTTTATCTCAAATAGAAAATTTTGCTCAAACATATAGTTCTAAATGCATTAATTTTGTAGATACTCCTGTAAATAAATCATTATTTTGGAAGTTATTTTTTGATGGTTCTAAGTCTAATGAAGAAGCAGGAGCAGGATGTGTGTTGGTTAGTCCAAAGGGAAACAAAATTATGCTAACTTGCAGACTTGAGTTCGATTGCACCAATAATACCGTAGAATACGAGGCTTTAGTCCAAGGATTATACAAAGAAATCGGATTAGATATCAAATATCTACAAGTTTTCGGAGATTCTTAAATTGTAATTAGACAGGTACGCAATACTATACACTATTTATCAGGTCATTTAAAGCATTATCAATCTTTAGTTCAAGATCTGACTGAACACTTTATAGCATTTAATATTTCATCAATTCCCATACTCCAGAATGCTAGTGCAGACCTTCTAGCTAACGTAGCTTCCAAGCTCATTCCTGCAGAAGACTATAGCCCTGATCGATTTTCAATCGAATTAATCTTTAGACCCTCGATTCCTGATAACATTACCAATTGGAGGATTTTCAATGATGATCCTGATATTGTAAGCTTCCTCACATATGAAGGATCTTACACCAATCAGATAATTGATGAGGACCAACATGACAGACAATTACAACAAGATAGCACTAATAATGCTATGCCAAAGTCAGTAGTCAAGTTAGAAGACCTTTATGATTTGAAATATCGATTCAAAAGATCTACCAATTCAAAACTACAAAGTTCAACTTTGAACTATGAATTAGTAAATCTAGGAACTGATACCAAACCACAGAATATCAACCTAGTCCTCGGCCTAGCTCTTGAAGAAAAATTAGCATATGTTCGTCTCTTGAAACAATACAAAAGTGTCTTTGCTTGGAACTATGATGAACTCAAAACTTATGACACTTCTATCATCCAACATACTATCCCAATGATAAATGATGAAAAACCTGTCCAACAAAAGCTGAGAAAGATCCATCCCAATCTAGAAAATCATATCAAATTTGAACTCAATAAGTTATTGAAAGCCAAGATTATTTTTCCCGTTCAACATTATAAATGGGTTTCCAATATGGTTCCCATTAGAAAGAAGAACGGAGACGTTAGAATTTGCATTGACTTTCGAAATCTTAACAAAGCCTTCCAAAAAGATAATTTTCCTTTGCCTCCTATGGAGCAAATATTGCAGGCAGTTGCAGGATCAGAATTAATGTCTTTCTTAGATGGTTTCTCTAGCTACAACCAAGTGTTGGTTCATCCTGATGATTAATTGAAAACCACATTCAGAACCAAATGGGGCACTTATGCATATCAAAAGATGCCTTTTTGTCTGATCAACACTGGTGGCACATTTCAGAGAGCCATGGACATCGCCTTCTAGGGATTAGTTAACAAATCAGTGATAATTTATTTGGATGATATAACTGTATATTCCAAGAAACGAGGCAATCATATTAGAGATTTAAAACAGATCTTTCAACGTTGTCAAAGGTATGGAATTTCACTTAACCCAAAAAAATCCTTTTCTGCATTAAGTGAAGGAAAACTTCTTGGATTCATAGTATCAAAATCTGGAATTCATATTGATCCTGATAGAATCAAGGAGATTTCTGAAATACCCTTACCTCACAACAAGAAAGCTATGCAATCTTTCCTTGGCCAGATTAATTTTGTAAAGAGATTTGTGCCAGATTTTTCAAGAATTGTATCTCCTTTACAAGCAATGATTAAAAAGAATTCAAACTTCAAATAGGGCCAAAATGAATATGAGGCATTCAATCTGATCAAACAAGCAATTGTTAATGCTCCATCTTTAGCAACTCCAAATTTTTCCGATCCTTTTATTTTGTATACATTTGCCTCTGATAAATCATATGTTGCGATACTCACTCAAGCAAATCAAGACAAGGCCGAAGCCCCAATTGCATTTTTCAGTTCAAATTTACAGGGAGCTGAGTTGAATTATTTAGATGTAGAGAAACAAGCTTATGCTGTTTTCAAAGCAATTAAATATTTCAAACCCTTTCTACTTAAAACCCATACAAAAATCATAGTATCGTTTCCAGCGGTAAGAAATCTCTTAGTACAGAAAGATGTGGGTGAGAAAAGAGCCAATTGGATTACTTCCTTACAAGAATATGATGTATAAATCAAACCAGCAAGTATTGTAAGAGGTCAAGGATTTTGCAAAATACTAGCGGGAGCATCGCTTATTTCTGAAAAACCATCTGCAGAGATACAAATGTATGAGGTAAGCCTAAACGATGTTGAATCATTATATGTTGATATCATATTTTATCTAGAGAATGGATATGCTCCTCCAAATATCGATTACACCAAGAAAAGAGCTCTAAGGTTGAAGGCAAAACAATATCAAATTGTAAATGATGTTCTTTTTAGAATGAATTATGATTCTATTCTCCTTATATGTCTTGAGAAATCTGAAGCTGAAAAAGTCTTGCAGGAACTCCATGATGGACCAGCAGGAGGACATTATGCTGGGGATGCTACTGCACATAAAATCCTCCGTGCAGGCTATTACTGGCCCACACTATTCAAAGACTCTCATAGTTACGTAAGGAAATGTCAAGTTTGTCAAACCGCTGCTGGAAGACAAAAGAAACCATCATTTCCATTACAACCAGTCAACATTGAACAGTCTTTTGATGAATGGGGATTGGACATAATAGGTGAGATCGTTCCTCACTCTTCTAAGCAACATAGATATATCATTACAGCAACTGATTATTTTACTAAATAGGTAGAAGCAGTTCCTCTTAAGACTACTAATGTTGAACATATCATCGAGTTCATAAATCAGTTCATAATCACCAGGTTTGGTTTACCTTCTACTTTAATGTTTGATAATGCATCGTATTTTTCTGGTAATGCTAAGACTGAATTTGCACTCAAGAGAGGTTTCAAACTTAAATGCTCTGCCAATTATTATCCACAGGGGAATGGGTTAGCTGAATCCACAAATAAAAACTTAATCAGAATGATTAAGCGAACCACTGATCAAAATCATAAAAATTGGCATAAGTCATTAATATATGCTTTATGGGTAGATCGAATAACATAGAAAGCCTCCATTGGCACTTCTCCCTTTAATTTATTTTATGGGAAAGAAGTGGTTCTTCCAACTCATCTAGCAATTCCTTCTTTGTCCTTAGTTCAATATATTGATGAGGCACCAACTTCTTCCTTACAACTAAGACAGCTGGAAATAATTAAGCTAGAAGAACAACGAGAACAGGCCAAAATAACTCATGCTCATCACCAAGCATTAGTTAAAGCTTCTTTTGATTCAAAAATGATATCCAGAAATGATTTTCAGGTCGAAGATCTAGTTTTAAAATGGGACAAGGCTTGTGAGGAAAAAGGGAAACATATGAAATTTCAACGAATGTGGCTTGGTCCTTTCCAAATCGCAGAGATCATAGGTCCATCTAATTTTATGTTACAGGATTTAACAGGAAAAAGATAGTCTTTACCTGTTAACGGACAGATCCTCAAAAAATATTTCCCATAGGAGATCATTCTTCTATTTTTGTATATTTGTTTTCTTTATTTTCATAATAAAACCAGTTGTTAATGGTTACATTTGGAATTCACGAAAAAGATACAAATTCTCTTTTAGATTTTGTTTTTTCACTTGTATAAATATAATTCTTCTAAGAAAATTGATCATTATTATTGAAAGATGCGATTAAAAGCTTTAGGCCTAGAAATGATCCTAGTTTCAACTTTGAAAATTTTGATAAAAAGCAACTTTTAGTGGGAAATTGTTTTATATCAGTCTAATAAAAGGTATCAATAACAAAATGAAGATTCTCTGTAAAAAATTTCTTTCCAAAACTCTACCATTGTCGTCCAAAACTATCTTAAGGAAACAATGACTTCCTCCCCACTTAGGAAATTACAATGTTCAGAGAATAATCCAATGATACACTTTAACTTAAAGACTAAGAGGTCTCATCACGAGCTGACTTATCATGATCATAGATATTATAGCTTGATGACTTTGCCAATACTGCATACCACAACAGGGAAATGACTTAAGATTGTTGCAATCAAAAGACAAGGGGTCTCATCACGAGCCAGTTTGTTTAGCAAAGTTATAAATCAAGTGAATGGCACTGTCATAAATTGGCTACCAAACCAAGACATTGTTCTTTAAGGATAAAAAAAAAAATGAAAGCAATAAGTGTGGATATGGATTTCTCTTTGAAAATTATATATTTCTCTAAGTAGGATACAAGATCATTGCTGGGTAACAGGTAACCCTGTCGAGGCTATAGACGCCTGCTGGCAGCAGAGGCTCTACCTACGACAAATGAGCATATTTAAAACTGATTTACAGAGAGGCCTTTGTTTTTATCTTTATGACCAAGTAAGTGACTGATATGGATACAAGGACTAGCTTGAGGAAGTAAACAGTCAAATTTGAATATAGAAGAAAACAAAATATCATTGATAGATAAAAGCATAATGTACTTTGTCTTTCTATTATAAATTTTGATTTTCTAAAAAAAATTCTATTTTGAAAGTTTATAAAATTCAAAAGAAAAACAGAGATAACTAGTTCTTCCAAGTGAATCGCAAATTGTTGTGGCCAGCAACAACCCCCCTTCTTATTTAGTATTATCACTAATACTAAATAAGTGGGGACCCTTAGCAAAAATTTAAAAATTAATTAGTGCTTGTATTTCCCTTTTTCAATAAAACTTACTATCATAAACTTAGGAGAATATTCTTTAAAAAATTTTAAAAAATTAAGTTTTATGATACGATAGAATAAAATAATTCTTTAAAGAAATATCGCATCGCAAATAGGTAATGAATACCTCCTTACAAGCGGAATTCTAAGATTGCGAGATTGCAATGCGAAACTACGCACTAAAAGAACATTCATCGCATCGCATGCTTCAAATGTCGTATCTTACATTGAAAAACCTCAAATCACCGATATGCGATGGCACATATCGCAAATCACATTTCGCAGAAAAACACATTAAAGGATGTTTGTCATATGTTACGTTCTTGCAATTTTGCGATATTGCGATCCATCGATTTTTCTATTTTGCGATATTGCGCTATTGCGATATTGTAATTCCACGAGATTGCGATTTGCGATATTGAAATTTGCGATATTACGAAAGAAAATCGCAAATCGCCTTATCGCAGATCTTTAAGGCTCATTATACGAAAAAAATCTTTCCATAAACCGAGACCTAGTTATGCGCTTTAATGTTAATCAATGAATTGGTTGTCAATCATTAATGAAATATGGTTTCATTCTGATCGAAGAGCTATTTCACGTAAGGTGGTATATTTTATACGTCTTCAACATTTAAAACTTTCCCGTCACATTTTTCCTATCATTATTCTCACTTAATTCGTAAACTGTAGGAGCGAAGAACAGATAACTATACAAAGCAGTATTCAGGGTATTATGGGAAAGAAAGACAAGGCTCTGAGTTCTAAAGATAAAGAAATGACGCCCTTGTATACAGAAACCGCCTGTAACAAAGACGTTGGTATTACTACTTGGAAGGGCATGTATAATCTACTTGAGGAAGAGAACCCCAGAGTAATGTAGGTTACAGCTACTGCAGGCTCACATGGGTCTTCTGATGCATCCATTACAGAGCTAGCTTGTTCATTCTTGCACCGAATAGCAGCGAGGCCTAAAATTCTTCCATACACAGATATGGTTAAATGGGTACTAGACAGCACGGATATTACAAACAGACAGTTTAAGACTCAGGGTCAAGAACTCATTGGTTCATTTACTCCACAAGATTTGAGACTCATGTATCATTTTCCAGAGCCACAGGCAACTTATAACAAACAGTTCATGGAGAAGTTTGCCAAAGAAAATGAAAAACTGGCAGAATGCACCAAGGACTGGTCAAGGAGAGACGAACCACTAAAGAAGGATAAACATGGTATGTATAGTACTGGTTCTCTCACTTCTCTATATTGCTTTGCTGCTGCTATGCTCTGTAGGCATTTTGGAAAGCCAGATATTAATAAGTTTCATCTGAATGGCTACCATTATTGAATGTTGTTGTTAATGCTACTGTTGTAGCTTGGGCTAAGATATTATCTGACAACTTAGCCACAGCTATTTTGAATTATCGGTCCAAAAGAACTATTTCTCAAATCATTTATCCCCCTTTTTACTTATCTGCTTATGTGATGGATTCAATCTATTATGTTTCTAAGTTTCCTTTAATGGGTTGGAAATGGACAACTCAAGATCCCCTACCCATTCATGTTTATCACAAAGAATTGTGCGATTCAAAGTTCATTCCCTATTTTTACAAGATTTTCCACGGAATCATGTTGCCCCTGTACAAAATGTTATATGATAAAGACGCTCCAAGGTTTTCTCTTGAAGCAGAGGTAGACATACTTCCTGTTGCGAGATGGTTTGGAGAAGAATTTTTTACATATGTTAGGGTATTTAGAAGTTTTTCTTCCCCTCATGTTTTACCTTTGTATGTTCCTGATAAACTCATGGCACGAGAAATTGCTTATCAAACCTGCGGAGAAGGAGGTTTGACTAAAGATTTGAAGGACAAAAAGAAGGCTATCTGGCCACAATTTCCTGTGGCCTGTGGGGTCTTTTCATTATTTGATGTTGGTCATGCATTCAAAGAAGTAAACAACATTACATGTTTATGATTGTTCAAGTTTCCAAGAAGACCGTTCGACCCCTATGATATTGTTAAAAATTTCACTACTGCAGTCAAAATAAGAGTCTTTTCTAAAGAAAATGATCTTTCTGATGACATGTTCCAAGAAAAAAGCACACTTAAAGAGGTTCTACATTCGGCCCAAATATAGTTTCCTCCAGCAGAATTTCAAGAGTTCAAGATATATAGGGAAAGGAGGTTAACTCTTATCTCTTTGGATAAATTACGCTTGGAACCCGTAAGGGAACCAACTCCCAGTATTAGTCTCAGTGGAAGTTCAAGTACAGACAGGTCTAAGTCTAAGTCCAGGAAAGAAACCTCTGAACATTCTAAGAGGTCTGACAATGACCATGATAAAAGTGAAGGGTCAGTAAGGGATACTGCCCAATCAAAGGAGCTGCAACAGGTTTCAACCTCTCCACAGTTAAATCACCCCCCTCTCATTGTACAAAAACCATCAGTCAGAACTGAGTTAGATAAGGAATGGGAGACATTTAATGATTTGATTAATATTGAAGGACATAACACACAGACACCTGTAAGTAATGTACATACAACAAAAAATATAGTCACAGGAATAACTACCAATGTCTCAAAAATAGAACATATTCTCATTACCCCATCCTCTTAACTTATGCTCAAAATAGAGGAAATTCCTCCTCTTGTTGTATTCTATAGTCCACAACACAAGGCAGTGGTAAGAAGCCAAAGGAAGAAAAGAAAATTGGAAAATGTGCTCTCTCATGATGCAGAACAATTAGATGTCTTATGGCAAGATCCTACTACTGATCCAACTGAAAATCTCACCAAATTATCTCAGATCATGGGAGCATATGCCTCTACAGCCATTGATAAAGCATCTGAGGTATGAAAATTATTGAATGAAAAAGAATATCAAGTACAGTTTCTGCAACAACAACTGCAACAAGCCAACGTCAACAATGAAGCACAGAAACAAGTTGAAAAATTACAGCAAGACTTCCAACAAATGGAGATAGGATATCAGAACAGTTTGGCTGAAAAAGAAAAATAGCTATAGTTTATGCAAAAGATGCATAAGGATGATCCCAAGCTTACAGAATTCATCACAGAGTCTATTTCCTTAAATGATAAACTACTGTAGCAATAGGAAATATTATGCCAAATAATATCACAGTGGAACTCTTATTGTGAAGAAAGTGATAAAATCACTAATCATGTCGTAGACTTACGACATGATTATGATTTAATTGATAAAAGAGTTACTAAATATTTAGCTTGGATAGAAACAGAGGAGGGGAAAAGAGCAAATGCACCAATAATCAATGACAATCACAAAGTAATGCTCTTTAATAATTGGGATGCACAAATCAGGAAAGCAGAGCAAGCGGCAGAAGAAGCAGCCACAGCAGCAAGCAATATTATTGATTGCATAAATGAAAATTTTCACAAGGAAGATATGATCTCAGAAACTACTCCATGGTACCTACCGAAAGCACAGCAATTACAGATAGACTAGAGACAAAAGGCTCAAGAAAAGTCAGAATCAATTAAAAGATTAACAAAGTTAAATTGGGATTCTTACTAGGCATGTTTGGTAAAACCACACAGCCAATGCATGACTCTCAAATGTATCATCAATTCTACCGAGAAGATGGCACCAGCTCTTGCCAATTCCGTTTTCACAGGACAGTTAAAGTCTGAAGTCGGCTAGCCTACTCTTCTCCAATCAATGTTGAACACTTGCAATTTCAGAGAACAGATTCACAAGTAGTTAGTTGTTAAGTTTTAATTTTAGATTTAGTATTAGTTTTTCTTTATTTTTTCCTAAAAAGAGGACGGTCATTTAAACCGTATCCTACATTTTTGTAATAAATTATTTTTAGATTTATTTAGTAGTATTTAAACCCTTCTCATGCATTTAAAGAAGGGTCCTGAAATTTGTCAAAAACTTGTCCTCAGAACATGCACTTTTTCACCATCCGAGGAGGTTTTGATGAATGAATGGAACAGGATTTATTGATATCTGCGTTTAATATCTACTACTGATGTTGCACTTTTTTACTCTTAGTGGATGTTGGATTAAGAAGAGATAAGTCATTATTGCTTGAAGCTCATGAGTAGAACTAGTTATAAATGGTACTTTTATCTCTTAACTATTTCTGCCTTTGTGTTAAAGTGATATTTATGTTCAGTTGTTTATATATTAATGCCTGAATGCTTGAGTTATCATTTGGCACTTTTGTACGGTGATAGCTATTTGTTTATTCTTAATATATGAATAGCTTATTATGCGATATGTTTTTCACAAATGTTTTGTCTAACTTTTTATACGAAGTGGTTTATCTTTATTGAATTCTTTTCTTATAACAATTGAATGATCTTTATTACCAATTGTTATTTGAAATCATTTTAGATCTCATAAGGAAAATATTACATCCCGGATTAGTTTAGAATTAGATATTTCTGTTTAATTAGAATACAATTGCATGTTATAGATTAGAATTAGAATAAAAGCATTTCACTTAGGAACTTTTAGAAAGGAAATATCAATTCTCAACACACACATACACATATTGGGAAACTGGTCCCATTATCCCCAGTGGACCCACTATACCAAACGAAAAAGGAGCTGCCAACCAAGGTCCCGACTGGGTGGGTATCCCCCTTGTTGTAGACCTGATTTTTGGGGCTTTAACAGGACATCACCCAAACTAGCATCAAATCAACACTATCTGATCAACATACCTCTAGTTGTGCATACTTTTGTATCTCTTCACTGGTTTGGACACCCACAAAATATGTCACAACCCCAAAACCACTTCAATAGTCACCTAGAATACTTCAGTCTTCCTTCCTCCTCCCTTCGCTGCCTTATATGCCACCATGTTTCAAGTTGTTAAAGAAAAAAATCCTCATAAAACTCCTCTACAGGACTACCGCCAAGTCCGCAAAAAAATAATAGGGTTGTGGCATCATAACACAAGGAATATAACCCTCGAAATCCATGCACAGGTATCCAGATTCACCTCATGGCATGTGGCCTTCCTTCCTGCTCAGTTCAGACACAAAACGGAGATAAATATCACCCTAAATTGTGCCCAAATTTTCCTTTAGTCCTGCGGCCTACCTCTTGCAAAATCTTGGCCTAATCATAGGTGTCTCTTTTCCCTAAAAATATACTCCTTTACCTCCTTCATCCTCCTTCTTAAGCTCAGCATGTTTCAAAGAGAATTCTATGAGTGATAATTTTTTTGGAAACTAAAATGACTCTCACACACCTCTTATTTATATGCATAAGAGGCCTCCACAAATTTTTTGAAGAGACATGACTTTTGGACCAACCCGATTGAGACTCCTCATATGCAAACCCAACCGTAAACTTCAAAAATTCATATCTCCATCTCTACAACTTGGAATATGATGATTCTCATTGTGTTAAATCTATCTCATTGAGAGCTATCATCCTATTCCATCACATGTCGAAATGTACGCATGGTTTTTTCCCAAATCACAATGGTTGCAAAACCCCTACCTTGGGTTCCAGCCCACAAGTGACTGTTGTGGCACTTTTTCCTCCAATCCCTGAACCCTAGGGCTTGGAGTACCTCCCAATATACCTAAAAATCAATACTTGCTCTTAGCGAGGGAGGTAGTTCCAAGACTAGGAAGTAAACCACCATCGTCATCACTAGTCGCAACACATTCCCAACTCTTGGCGCTCACCATTGCAGCATGAACTATGCCTCTCTTAGAAGTGTCACTATCACTGGAAGTATCCTACTTCTTCTTCTTCTCCTATATTGCTTTCCAATCCATCCATGATTCCTTCTTTGCAGTTGTAGGATCACCCTTGATCCATACTCACCGTGCGCTCTTACTAGGCTACAAATTCTCCCTTTGAACCTGCAATCTCCCGCTAGAACTCGACTCCCTATAAGTCTCTAGAATTTGTAGATGCCACTATGAAGCCTACACCTGCACATGCTTCTCTGGAACTTGCACCTGTTCCACCTACTTCTTCTTCCCATGATCCATATGCTTGTCTGTCAACCTGTAGAGACCATGCTTTCTAACTCCAAGCACAATCCCATCGTAGCTAGAGCCTCTAGATATTATTCTTTCCTTTCCATCCTGGAAAAATACCTCAAACCCCTTCTTCTCGATAACCGAGTCATGCTATATCTAAGTCTTGGTAGAAACAGTACATCCTGGACCCACATCACCCGTAATGTCTCCATCCTAAATGGAAAAATTATCGATCCTCAAATCTTCTTCTAACTCTTGTCACTCAACACCATGTACAACTTCGAGTCCTATTCAGCTAGAGTCTCAAAAACCTCTTGTGACCATGTCATATGTTTCATTGCACCACTATCCACGTACCATCCATCCTCATAAAAATTACCCTACGAGAAATGATAGATCATAGCAAATTCCTCCTCCTCCAATCTCTTGGTGAGATCATCTATTTCAGCAAAAGTGGCAACATCAGCGACCTACTTCTCTTTCCTCTTCTCGTCATCTCCCTTCTTCTTCATCATACATATCGACAAAAAATGACCCATCTCGCCACAGTTGAAACACTTGAATTTACTTAAGTCCTTCTTCTTCTTACCCTTCATTTGTGCTGCAAGTACCACGTCCTCATCTGCCCTCTTTGTTGGATAAATATCCTCATATTGCAACTCTTCCTCAATGAAGTCATCCCATGGCCTATTTCAGTGTGACAACTTCTCTCTGGAAAATATCCCTTTGATGAATGGATTCCATTCCTCGGTGAATCCTTTCAAGGAAATCCTTACCATATCACTATCTAAAATAGTCACACCATAGGAATCAATCTCATCTCTGACCTAAGACAGTATCATCAGATAAGAAATCACTCCTTCACCCTGTTAGCCACCAATAAAATTTTTCATATCAAATGGTGGCTAAAACATTTTTGGAGCCTTCAAGGAATAATTTTTATTGCTAAAAAATGTTATCTCTTGAAAACTCTTGAAGACATCATGTCCCTTGTTTCAATTGTCACTGTTGTTTCCATTTCAAATTCTATTGATTCCATAAGAAAAATACTGCTGCAAAGACCATTTTTCCCTTCCCTCCACCACAAAACTAACCTCATTTTTTACCCCTTTCATTCTCATGAAATTCTTCTCTTTTTCATTTTCCCTTATTCTCCTTTCATAAATTCCCCCTTTACAGAGTTTAAAACTTCTTTTTGAACTCTGCCGAAACCCCCAAATCCATTGAAAACTTGGAAAAAATTCATAAAAAATACGTTTTTTGTATTACAGACGTAAGCCCCCTTGGGCTAAGTCCTAACCACTTCCCCATTATATTCCCTGGTGCTAGAACCAGGTGCTAAGCCATTTAATCGCTTATCGCATCGCAAAAATCCGAGCGCATAAGTCTATTTTCCATGTTCAAAAGTTCCGATGCGATTAAGCCTTTGCACACAGCCCCCGATCCTATTTTTTTTATATACCTTGAGTGCCTGCAGTCAGGCGCTAAAAACATTGTATATTTCATCTCCGATCCATTATTTCCTTTGTAAAGTCATAAACCCCTTTTTCCAAAATTTTGGTCTAAACGCGTTGGAGTTATGTTTTTTAATGTAAATGGGTAGATTGAAAAGCACCCGCATCATTTCTCCGATGCGATTGAGCCCCATTTCATAAACTCCGCCCTCCCACTTTTATTCCATGTAACTTCGCCCAGGACCAAGAGTTAAAGTCCCAAGCGCCAATCGCATTACAAAAATCCAAATGGTTATATTGAAAAGCCCGAAGGCCCGACCTTCTGATTGTGATTGGCCCTTTATTATATATGCCCCAGGCCTATTACATTTCATAAAGACCAGCGGCCCCGCAATCGGGCGCCAGCCATTTCATATATATATATTACACCCCGATCCATCAAAACCTTTGTTTTATTAAATTTTTGGGTTTTCATACATTATAAAGGGTTTCCGCCGATTCTCTTTTAAAAGCAATCTCCACCATTGATCTTGAGCCGATCAAACGGCCCACGCTACATCAATGGGGGATTCACTGCGGGAGCAATACTGTAGCACGTGGGTTCATATTGGGGGATATATAATGAGGAAAAAATGACATAATGTATTGGGGGATATATAGGGGGTAAAGGGTTTTTATATTGGTAGGTATAAAAAATGGAGCTCAAAATTAATGAAAATATATAAAGGGGTATAAAAAATGTTAATAAAAAAATGGATACGTACAATATAGAGTGAAAGTAGGGGCTTTTTAAATTGGGAAAGTGTATTGGGTTTATATTAGTAGGGGGTTAAATAATGTGGTTTTCAGAGGTGTTTCCAATATGTACTCAAATTAAGGGTCTTTTTTAATATTCTATGATCGCACGTGATATGTTAGAGGTTAATTGAGTGAAGCCCCTATGGCTACATCGCATCGCAATTTTCATTGGGTGCATTTGTTTCTCCCCTCCGATTGGAGATTCCGCGATCAATCGTGAGCCGTCGATCTCTTTTCCGCCTTCCTTCGATCTGACAGCCCACATTTCCTCCGATCGTAAGTCTTTCCTTCACCTTTGAACCCCTTTGATTCACTCCCCACCGTTGATCTGATCCTCAGATCAACGGCCAGAGCTCAATTACATCGGTGCATTACAAGTTCTTTGCCCCGTCGATGCCTTGCCCCCGATTGCATCTGGGCCGTCCACATGTCCAGATCAGACGGTCTAGATCGCATTTCCCGATCTTGGTTTAAATTCATGCACTCCCCCATTATAATGTTTTAGGCCAAAACCCAACCGTTGATCTCTGCAGATCAACAGCCCTCATTAACCCATCTTCCGCCATTGTATTTTTCCATTTAACCCTCAAATATAATCTCTGTCGTTGATATTTTCTATCCAACGGCTCATATTAACCCCGTTGAGCTCGACCCCTGTGGGTCTTGCCTCCCTTTAGAGCTAATCTCAGTCGTCCATCTCAGATCTAATAGCCCATAATAAAACCACCTTTTTTTCTTCCACCTGCGCATCTTTCCAAATTCACGCTCATTCTCCACCATCAGATCTAAGGCCCTGAATCTGACGGCCCTCGTTCCAAGTCGCGTAACTTTTTGCGCAAAGTTTATTTTCCCAAAGGCCATGCAAAATGGGCAGTTTTCTGATGCCACATGTCGAGCAAGGACGCATATCGCGTTCCAAAAAGGCAAAACCACCTCCTCGCCCTTTTGCCACGTGAAAACCACTGTTTTACTCCCCAAAACCACTTTCCCTCTTTCCATTTGTGATTTATAGCGCGCAGTGCCTGCCATTGATCTATGCAGATCAATGGCCCAGATTTAATTTGGCCTTTACATATCACCCTCCACCCTCGTCGAAGGTTTTCAATGCAGATCTCCACCGTTGATTGCGTGGGCAGGTCTAATCCAACAGCCCATGATCAACCTGAACCCCCAACTCTATGATTATCATATTTCTTCCGAAATAAAGGTTTTCACCCCCATTTCTTCGCATTTCTATTATTTTCCAAATAGTGTGGCTCCTTCACACTGTTAAATCAAAACTAATCTCGACCGTCGATCTCTGCGCGATCAATGGATCCGACTTATTTTCTCCCTTTACTCTCCTTTTGACCTCATCTAAACCAATCCCAACAATTGGATGATGCCATCCAACGGCCACGCTCCTCCCCATGCCCTCTTGAGTAGTTTTCCCAAAAAATGCAGGATTTTATAAATATTGTTTGTATTTTGCAGGGATTAATGGTTCTCCATTATATTGAAAGAAAAAGCCAAAGGTTGGGAATGACAATTCCCATGCCTTTGATTCATCAAAGGGAAGCCATTCACGGGTTCGAATTCCACGTTTCATCAATGCTTCATGCACATTGATGCCATATGAGCCCTGTGCGGCCCTGCACATCAACAAGACACACAACAATTCTTAAAATAATCAAAAGAGTATCAGTGTTGAAGGTCCAAACACAGCAAAATTGAAGGATTAAACATTAATTTAATGGATTATGGCTAAAAGTCGATTATCAAAGGCCTAATCCAGTGAATTAAACACAGTTAAAGATAAACCAAGGATATTTATCAGACTGAGGATGCCTCCACTGCCTCGTCAAAGGAAAATTGATTCCTCTGACCTACCAGATTGCCACCTACGGCCTCAAAGAATTTAACAGAAGGACGAGTAATGACTATAACAAAAGATATTTTCCCAATATAGCTGAATAGTTATTTCGAATCAAAGAAGCTAATCTAAACTATCAGTAGAGTTATTGCAAAAGAAGACACAGGGCTTTAAAGTCAACATAAGCTTCTATCAAGCTGAAATAGTTAATCTAAACCAATTAATACAGGAAATATCTGTAAACCTCTCCCTTGAGCACCTCAAAGGTCGAGAAGCATTAACTGTATTAATTGAAATCAGAAGATCTTTTCTCTCTTTCGACCTCTTCATTTCTCTATAAAAACTTGTTGAGGAATCCATTGTAAACGTTGGTTGGCGTTTGATTACTAGTTGTAATACTGAAACTCTCTGAAATAAATACATAGTCTGTTGAAGTTGAAGAAGAAATTGAAGTCTTGGAAGCCCTGATGATGTTGTTGCATGCTTGTTCTTGAGAAGGCTCTATCATTGGATCCATGAGCTTGGTTGTTGGTGAAGTATTCTGAACTATTTAATGTTTTCCCCTATTTTCATTTTGTTCCATAAATTCTCACTACAGTAGGATGAAATTTTTAGGCTAAGAAATGACTCTTGGAAGCACCTTAGACCTATTTATCCTTCACTATTTTATGTTTTCTTCTGCTGAAGTATTTTAGAGTCTTTAATCTCTCTCTTTAGTCTTCATGCTTGTTTATTTCCTTAATAGTTTGAATAGTTGGTTTCAGCATGATTTATGGTTCTCCCTGCTTGTCTGTTGCCACTTAAAGACTGTTATTGAAGTCTCCCTTTGAAGTTTCTCTGTTTACAGTAAGCCAAGGAGGTATGTTCTGATCTTGCCCCTTCTTTTTGCTTGAATAGTTGGCTTAAAGGTCGTTATAGTTATGATCATAGATGTATGTATGTGTTCCCTCTTCTATGACCGTAATTATCAGTGAATCTTTTATGTTTTCCAAGTCATTTGAAATAAAATCTTTGAGGAAATAGGGTGTTCCCCGAATCTTAGATTTCATTTTAAAAGTTGTTTTGAAATCATTATTTGCTTGAAGTGTGGTTTGTAGAATTCATGGTTAGCCCTGTCTATCAAATAGCCCTTTACTTTTCAAGTTGTGCTTTCAAATTCCCTTTGTTTAGAATTAAACTTCTCTTCCCAAATCATTGATATCCATCTCATTCCAAAACCAAAGGATCCTGCGGCCAAGTTAGATTTTCCCTTTGATATCCCATATCCATTGACAAGTTTGTCATGACCTCTTTTGACTCCATTGCTCGATGAAGCTGACATTTCCCCTTTCTATCTATCTTTCCTAGACCTTTTAGGTTCTGTTGTATCAATTCCAACCAAACAAACAAACAAACCCTTGCACTTAATAACTAGTCTAACACCAATTTTCAAAGCACACAAGATAAACCTTTGCAAAAACAAATAATTTGAGAGATGTTAGGTCCCTATATCACTAGTATAGTCCCTTATTATTGTTAGTGTAACCCCCTTATTGTTATTATTGAACCCTTGTAACCCCCATTTTGTTATTATTGTGCCCTTAAATTATTATTGTTAGGTCGGCTAGGATTACATTGTGGCCCACTAGGATTACATTATGGCCCCATGGACTCCTATAAATAGAAAGAAGGTTTTGTAAATTGTATCATCCAAGAATTTTTCATTTATGTAATGTATTGGAGGTTGCCCCCTTGAAGTGGCTCATTTCTAAGGCATTGATATCTCTTTTCTTCTATTTTTGGAGCTGGTTACACAACATTTGGTATCAGAGCTTTGGATTCTAGGGTTTCGCTACTCCAAAAAGGTCATCGTGGAATTTTCGCTATAACTTTTTTTCTACGAAGCTTCAGAAGCTGAAATTTTTAGGGTGCGAAGCTGAAATCTTGAGGAAGTTTTTCTAAAAATTTCAGAGCTTGGTTCGCAATATTTTCGGAGATATGATCTGTGGAAGTTAGGTCTTTTTTCAGGCTCTTAAACAGCTCATTGTGGAATTTGCTCTATAAAAAATTTTCTACGAAGGTTCAGAATCTGAAATTCATACGGTGCAAAGCTGAAATCCTGAGGAAATTCTTCAAAAAATTTCAGAGCTTGGTTCACATCATTTTTGGAGATATGATCTGTGGAAGGTAGTGCTTTTTCAGGCTCCTGAATTTCATCTCAAAGAGGTGATCGTGGGAAATGTTCAATAACTCTCTCTCTGGGCATCGGATTGGAGTGCCGTAAAAATTGGTTGCAACTAAACGGACTTCAGTTTCTTGGCTATCAATTTCAGAGACGAAGGATGAAACAGTGACACGTGGCAAGTCGTACAAGTTTGCTCTACTGAACCAGTCCAAAATTGGGTCATTGTGGGAGATTGGAAATAACTTTGTCTTGAAGAATCCAAATCAGATAATACCTGGGGAATTTGAAATACAGTTCAGAATGCTACTATAACAGTGAATTTCAAATATTGAAGATTCTCAATTACAGAGATAATTCAATTTCAATACAGAGCTCCTAAAAAGCAAGTAAAAGGTGTGTATTTTTTTTCGAATTGCATAAGTCTTGTTTGAAGAATCAATTTGAATTGATTCCAAGGGAATATTATAGAATAGATATCAGTATTGGATTCTAAAATGGCCCCTAAAAAGAATTCAACTCCCATTAAGCCTTTAGAAGGCTCTACTGTGACTCATGAAGACGAAGAATGGCAACATGACATATCAAAATTACAAGAGCAAGTGCAACAACAAATTTCGCTCTTGCAAAGAACAACAAAAAATGAAATGGAAGTTTTGAAGAAAGGCATGGAAACTAAGATGGATGGTTTGAAGAAAGGCGTGGAAGCTAAGATGAATGGTTTGGAAGCTAATATGGATGGCATGGAAGTGGGCATGGAAGCTAATATTGATGACATGGAAGCTAAGATCGATGAAAACATGAAAGACAACATGGAAAACATGAAGAATGATCTAAAAGCATACATGGAAGGCTTGATGACAAGCTTAAAACAAGAAACGATTCCTAATGGCGGAAATATAGTAGAAAAACCTCATGATGAGAACAAAATAAATGTTAATCGTGATTTCATAACCTCTAATGTTGGCGAGAAGAACCACCATATTCCAAAAATGGATATGAGGAAGTTTGATGGAAAGGATCCTGTAACATGGATACTACAGATGGAGCAATATTTTGATCTCCATAATGCGCAAAACACACAAAAGGTACGCATTGCAACTTTACATTTAGAACAAAATACATTTGTATGGTATCGATGGCTTTGCTCCCGTAAAAAAATTGTCACTTGGTCAATTTTTACGGGGGAAATGATAGCACATTATGAGGATACAAAGAGCAACACCTTCTTTAGCCAATTGATAAATCTCAAACAAAAGGGTTTAGTGGGGCAGCACATTGAGGACTTCCAAAATTTGAATATAAGGGTAACTGATATTCCAGAGGAACACAGGATTGATCTCTTCATAGGCACTTTAAAGGATAACATACAACATGAATTTCGTGTTTTGGAACCTGATTCATTGGAGAAGGCATTCAGGTTGGCAAGAAAAGTTGAATGTAAAATTATGGCGACAAGGAAGCCTACCACTCAATTCTATAAAGAAGGAAGTGTTGCTACGCCTAGATTTCCACAACCTACAAGGTTGACACCACAAAAATTGGAAGAAAAAAGTGCAAAAGGGCTTTGCTACAGTTGTGATAGCAAATACACTAAAGGTCATAAGTGTGCTGAGAAGAAATTATTTTACATAGATTTTGAAGAGGAAGAAGAAAATGAACAAGAAGAGGATATACACTAGGAACCAACCCCAAAAGAGGAAGAAATGAATCCGACCATATCGTGTAATGCACTGGCAGGAATTACCACTCCTCAAACTCTCAAGATACAAGGACAAATCAAGAAGAAAAAGGTAATAGTGTTGATTGATTCAGGTAGCACCCATAATTTTATTCATTGTAAGGTAGCCAAGGAATTAAATTGTTTCCTATACCCAGCACCAAAATTTCAAGTGATGGTTGCAAATGGAGGAACTATAAATTGCTCTGGAAAATGCCATAATATCAAGCTAACCATGGGGAATATGTATTGACTAGTCCAATGCTTTCCATTCCTATGGGAGGTGCTGATGTTGTACTAGGAGTACAATGGTTACAATCTTTGGGGACGATAGCTTTTAATTTTCAAGAACTTTTCTTGAAATTTTTTTCAGAAGGAAAGGAAGTCAAATTACGGGGTATTGAAGGGAAGCCAGGAAGGATAATAAGCTTTAATGTCATGACAAAGCTTCTAAAGAAAGAACAACGAGGCGTAATTGCACAATTATGCTCACTAGAAGTTCCAACATCAAAATCATCTATTTCCGCAGATCTCCAACAAGTCTTGGACAATCATTCCAAGGTGTTTGAAACTCCCAAAGGACTCCCACCTATTCGTGATCATGATCATGTTATTCATTTGATTCCAGGAAGTGTTCTCCAAACATCAGGCCTTATAGATATCCTTACTTCCAAAAGAGCGAAATTGAACGTATGATTGCAGAAATGTTAGAGGCGGGTATAATTCAACCCAGTCAAAGTTCTTTCTCTGCTCCTGTAGTATTGGCACACAAGAAGGATGGATCATGGCGAATGTGTCCGGATTATAGGGAGCTCAATAAGCTCACCATTAAAGATAAATTTCCCATTCCTGTGATTGATGAATTATTGGATGAATTACATGGAGCAATTTATTTTACCAAGTTGGATCTTCGTTCAGGATATCATCAAATTAGAATGAAGACTCAAGATATTCCAAAAATAGCATTTCAAACTCATGAGGGTCATTATGAATTTTTGGTCATGCCTTTTGGCCTTACCAATGCACCTTCTACATTTCAAGGGTTGATGAATTCCATTTTCAAACCCTTCCTTAGAAAATTTGTGCTAGTATTTTTTGAAGATATACTAATCTACAGCAGGTCTTGGAAGGATCATGTTGAACATGTTGACAGGGTGCTCAAACTATTGCAGGAGAAACAATTATATGCAAAAAATCCAAATGTTTCTTTGGAGTACAAGAGGTGGAATATCTGGGTCATATTGTATCTCACGAGGGTGTTAAAGTAGACCCTAACAAAATTAAAGCCATTAAGGAATGGAAAATTCCCACAACCATAAAGCAGTTGCGAGGATTTCTCGGGTTAACAGGGTATTATCGCAAGTTTGTTAAGAATTATGGGAGAATAGCAGCACCTCTAACAACATTATTCAAGAAAGATGCATTTTCATGGACTCCTGAAGCAACTAAGGCCTTTGAACGTCTTAAAGAGGCAATGTGCCTAGCACCGGTCTTAGCTACACCAGACTTCACAAAAACCTTTATTGTGGAATGTGATGCCTCAGGAAATGGAATTGGTGTAGTTTTAATGCAAGAAGGAAGACCCATTGCTTTTGAAAGTCGTCCAATCAAAGGAAAGTATTTACAGAAACCTATTTATGAGAAGGAAATGTTAGCAATACTGCATGCACTAAAGAAATGGAGAACTTACCTAACGGGAAGACACTTCAAGGTAAAAACTGATCATGATAGTCTTAAACACTTTTTGGAACAAATACTATCATCAGAAGAGCAGCAAAAATGGGTCACAAAGATGTTGGGTTATGACTTTGAAATAATCTACAAAAAAGGAAAGCTTAATGTTGTTGCAGATTCACTCTCAAGAAAGAATGAAGAGGTGGAAGCATTGCTTTGTGCCATTTCTATTATCCAACCAGATTGGATAACTGAAGCAAGAGATGAATGGAAGAAGGACAAGATGTATGGACACTCATTCAAAAGTTGCAGCAAGATCCTAGTACATCTGATACATTTAGTTGGAAAAATGATTCCTTATGGTACAAAGATCGCTTATATCTTTGTAAGAATTCCCAACTAAAACAAAAGATTCTTCTGAATTGCACACTTCTCCTTTAGGAGGACACTCAGGATTTTTAAAAACTTACCACAGGGTGAAGAAAGAATTTTTTTGGGATGGCCTTAAATCTGATATTCGAAAGTTTGTGGCGGGATGTTTGGTTTGCCAGCAGAATAAAGTGGAAACAATTAAGACCCCAGGACTTCTACAACCTTTATCCATTCCAAGTCAACGTTGGGAGGAGATTTAAATGGATTTTATCACAGGTTTACCTAAGTCCGAAGGAAAGAGTGTCATCATGGTGGTAGTTGACAGACTTACCAAGTATGCACACTTTTGTGCATTATCTCATCCATTTAAAGCAAGTACAGTTGCTACTACATTTATGGATAGAATTCAAAAGCTACATGGAAGCCCAAGGGTTATTGTGAGCGACAGAGATCCCATTTTTACTGGAAATTTTTGGACGGAGTTATTTTCTTGTTTAGGTACTCAATTAGCTCATAGCTCATCTTATCATCCTCAATCTGATGGTCAAACTGAGATCATAAATAAATTTTTGGAAGGATATCTTCATTGTTTTTTATCTAATAAACAAACACAATGGGTCAAGTGGTTACCTCTTGCTGAATGGTGGTATAACACTTCCTTCCATACTGCAGCAAAAATGACCCCATTTATGGCACTTTATGGATATCATACACCATCCATCACATCATATTTAAGAGAAAAATCGAAGCTTCAAGCAGTGGAAGATCACATCGAGCATCAGCAAGAAGTTCTCCAACACTTAAAGGATAACCTGAATTTGGCACAAAATCGAATGAAACAACAGGCAGATCAACATCGCAGCGAGAGAAGTTTTGATGTATGAGATTGGGTATTTTTACGGCTACAACCATACAAACAAATGTCCCTCAAGCAAGCTAAGAAGGATAATAAATTATCACCAAAGTACTATGGTCCTTACAAGGTGTTGCAAAAGATTGGTACTATGGCATACAAATTGGAGCTTCCCGCTTCTTCACGAGTGCATCCAGCTTTCCATGTTTCATGCTTAAAGAAGGTTATAGGTGAAAATCTTCCAGTTCAAACAATATTTCCAGAACTTGATGAGGAAGGAAAAATCATATTGGAACCTGAAGCGGTCACGGAAACAAGAACTCGACAACTACGGAATCGATCAATTTCAGAGTATCTCATCAAGTGGAAGAACTTACCCACCGAAGATTCTACATGGGAGGATGAGAATTTTATACAGAAGCACCCGGAGCTACTCAAGCATTGAGGACAACACTTTTTTGAAGGAGAGGGGCATGTTAGGTCCCTATATCACTAGTATAGTCCCTTATTATTGTTAGTGTAACCCCCTTATTGTTATTATCGAACCCTTGTAACCCCCATTTTGTTATTATTGTGCCCTTAAATTATTATTGTTAGGTCGGCTAGGATTACATTGTGGCCCACTAGGATTACATTATGGCCCCATGGAATCCTATATATAGAAAGAAGGTTTTGTAAATTGTATCATCCAAGAATTGTTCATTTATGTAATGTATTGGAGGTTTCCCCCTCGAAGTGGCTCATTTCTAAGGCGTTGATATCTCTTTTCTTCTATTTTTGGAGCTGGTTACACAACAAGAGATCCCTCTCTAAGAGAAAGAGGACTAGATCCTATACCTCTAAAGATTGGCTCTGATGTTGCCTTGTCTTTTGATTTTCCAAACTATCAAAACACGGGACCCCAACATAATGGCGATCACAGTGGGACCCTACTGAGAATATAGTGGTTTGAAAACCCTTCTTGAAACTTTTTAGGCCCATTATAACATAAGTAGCCTTCTTCAATCACTACCTAACAAAAATGGTAATTGTGATGAAACTTAATTGAATCAGTGACAAACTAAGTAATCCTTAGGATTCCTGCAAGACCTTATCAAACCTTGAAGCAATCAGTTACCAAGCCATAAGAGTAAAATCTGTTTGTTTGAACACCTTAGCTAAGTGCAAAATCAGACTTAGGACACTCTTTTAACCTATAAGACCAAAATAACTCAGAAAAACCCAAATATTTCAGTTTGGTTTCATAATAAACATGGTGGTGGAACCATTCCATATTTTACCTTCATACAAGCTAAATATTTTCCACCTGGCGACTCTATTAGCCCCAATAGGCCTATTATTCATCTAGGTTCCTAGTTTTCTTTAGGACTGTGTTAACCAACCTTGAAGAGGTTTAGAAGCCTATGCCCATCCTAGATAAGACATCCTGAGAGGTAAAACTCCCAAAAAACATTCCTTAAAACTTTAAACCTCTCTCATTTTTTTTTAAACAGTCTAGCTTCACATAGGATCAATACTAGATCCCATCCAGACCCAAATCCTCCTTTAATCGTTGACAATCCAAAAAGAATTTTGTGGCAGACTTCTAAATCTGGAGAATCGGCTGCTAATAGGAGCCTCTTAAGAACAAATTCTCTCCCTGAAAACCTTGTTCACTTAGAGGATTCACACTTTGATTTACATCACACAAAGAACATCTTTAAAACTAGATCTCAAAGTGATTTAAACCAAGCTGATCTTGACATTGCAGATTTGCAACAAAGCTTCAGTAGAGAAGCCTCACCTTCCACTCCTCCTGATTCCCAGCTTCTTCATCACTTTAGCCTTTTTTATAACAAGTATACTTAGAATCAGTTCGCTGACCCAAGTGTTTCTTCCACTCCAATCCATACTACTATTGTGCAAAACACTCCTGTTCAACCCACTTTCACTACTATAAACCCAACTCTTATAAATTCACCCTTATTTCTAGCCATGGCAACATGGTATGCCCCATTAGTGTTACCACAACCTCTACTTCCCTTACCAAATGATTACCAATCCAAAATCCCTCACTTCACTGGAAAATAGTCTACAACAACTCAACGTCATGTAGATAGGATGGAAGATGCATTTGATTACATGGAGATAGAAGAAGAAATCGTGAATATGAGGATCTTCACCCAAATTTTAGGAGGAGATGTAAAGAAGTGGTTTAAAAACCTACCTCCTAACAGCATAAATGGTCTCCCAGCCTTGTATCAAACATTCATCAACAAATGGGAACTCAAAAAGAACCCTCTCCAAATACTAGCAGAATATAGCAGCCTCAAGAGAAATCAAGGGGAGAGTGTTCATGACTACTCCACTAGGTTCAATAGAATTTACAATGCTCTTCCACCTCACATGAAACCTCCTCAAGGTATGGCCTTAGTAAGGTATCCCGAAGGCCTTGATTCTGAAATGACTTATTAGTTAAGGGAGAGAGATTACTTAACCTTAGAAGACATGCAGAAAGGAGCTGTGAGTGTAGAAGCATACATAATTGAGAAAAGAAATAGGTTGAGATTAGAGAAGAGGGTAACTTATAAAGATGACCTATTACCCTCAGCCTCAACTTCTGACACAAAAATTGACAACCTAGTGAAGGTGATGGAGAGGATGCTTGAGAAGATCAACTTAAATGATAGACTACCACCAAGATAACCTCAAAATAACCAAAACAGAAACAAAAATCAAAATTATAGAAGAGAAAACAATCAAGATAAGCAAAAATAAAGTGACCAACAGATTAGACCTCCCTTCCAACAGAACTATGTGGATCAATATGAGGAAGATAGGGAGATGGAAAGGTTGGGAGAAGCTCATGTAAACTTGATTGGTTCAGACAGTGGGGATGATGTTTTCCTCACTGAGGAAGAACAAGGTTTCTTCTTTGATCAAAGTGAAAACACCTATGAAGATTCTGATGATTATAGACTGGGGTTTGAAAATGCAATCATGGAGGTACACAAACAGTATGATCTTAGGATCAAAGGGAACGTAGACAATTCGAAAGATAAAAACACTAGCACTGTTGTCAAGAAAAACGCAGAAAGTCAGCCTAAGAAGACAGCAGACAAACCCATCATTTTGGCTAAAAACCATATTTAAACAAAGAGAAAAACATCCAGCCAAATATTAAACAGAGTACTCCTAGCACCTCAGCTAGTGGTCCTAACAAAACAATCCCAATTACCAGTCCAAACAAAGTTCAGCAAATTAAAACTGCTGAAAAGAATTCAATTGAAAAGACAGATGTAAATATCAACAAATCAATTGTTCCTTTCAGCCTTGAGGGAGAGATTACCAAGATAAAAATTACCATCCCCCTAGCTGAACTTGTAACCCAAGAAGTGTATAAAAACCAAGTTTTAAAAGCTTTTAACCTAGGAAGTGATATTGACACCTTAAACTTGACAGATGACAAACCTGAGTTGTTGTTTGGTCCAGAAGTTGAAGGGAAATACCAAGAAGGGGTTGTCCCTCCCTTCTATGTTAGTTTGAACATACATGAGAAAATTTTACACAATGCCATGCTAGATTCTGGAGCTTCACACAATTTAATGCCCAAGGTAGTGATGGAAAGCTTAGGCTTAGAAATTACTAAACCATACAAATATTTGTATTCCTTTGACTCAAGCAGAGTCAAATGTTTGGGTTTAATCAAAGATTTATGTGTTAACTTAGCTCAAATCCTTGCTAAGAGTCTAGTAATGGACATAGTTGTAGCTGACATTCCCCCTAAGTACGGCATGCTCTTATCAAGATCATGGGGAGCCAAACTTCAGGGAAGCCTTCAAATGGACATGTCTTATGCCACCATCCTTGTTTTTAACCAAAACAGAAGACTATATAGGGAATCTCACATGAAGTACATGGTGAGCAATATAGACAAACCAAACTACTCTCCAATCTATTCTATTCAATCAAGTTTATATTCCTTTATCTTATGAAACAAAGATGAAATTACTCAACAAGATAAGGAAAACATAGACCCAATCATTTCACCACAACAATCAAAACTTCCCTCGAATCAAATTCAAAACATTGAAAATCAACAGCAACAAGAAAATGAAAATGAGGCAAACATACTTTGGACAATAAACTTTGATGGATCCTGTAATAAAACAAGTGCAGGGGCAGGTGTTTGGATTCAAAATACGAATCAGAGTTTTTCATATAAATCAAATTTCCCATGCACTAACAATATTGTTGAGTATGAAGCACTTCTCATGGGCTTACAATTGCTTAAACAATTAGAAGCCCAAAAGATATCAATCTTAGGAGATTCTGAACTTATCATAAGACAAATCAAAGGAGAATACTCAGCTAGAAATCCAAGACTTAGGGAATATCAGAACGATGCCCTTGATTTATTGAAAACCTTTAAAAAGTATGAACTTATCTTCATTCCTAGAGCACTAAATCATCTAGAAAATGAACTCGCTTTCAATGCCAGCAATTTCCAGATACGTGAGATAAATGAACAGCTTAGTGTAAAGGTAAAACACAGGCCTGATGTACCTGATAACGAAGATCACTGGCAAGTGTTTGACTCTGACAAACATATAGATGAATTCTTAAAATCAGAAAACAATTTCGACATACCCACATTAGAAACCAGCCATAAAGAAAACTGTTTATATATTGAACAAATCCCGGAAGTTGAAATGGCATATTCTGTTGATATTAATCATTATGAGAATCCTTTTAAAGCAGAGACAATTTACAGCGCAGACCAAGAAGACTTGGAAGTTTTACAATGCAAGAAAGATAAATTTCCAAGAGGTCTCGCACCTTTAGAACACCTTTTTGATTTTAACGATGTAGCCAAAGAACCGAGAATGGAGCCTGTGGAAAAAAATGTAGAAGAACATAACATAGGCAGTCTAGCAGAACCCAAGATGATTAAACTGTCCAGCACTCTCCCAGCTCACATAAAATTACAATATATAGAGTTGTTCAAAGAGTTTAGAGATGTTTTTTCTTGGGGATACAAAGATTTGAAATCATATGATACCAGCATCATTCAGCACAAAATTCCCCTCAAAGAAAATCTAAAGCCTTTCAAACAAAAGCTAAGGAGAATAAACCCCCTCTTACTACCTTTAGTTAAGGCAGAAATTGAAAAGATGCATGATGTTGGGATCATAGCACCCATTAGATATTCAGAATGGGTATCGAACTTAGTTTTTGTTAGAAAGAAAACAGGGGAAATTAGGCTCTGTATTGACTTCAGAAATTTAAATAGAGCCTCTTTAAAAGACAACTACCCCTTACCCAAGATGGACCATATACTTCAAAGGGTAGTTGGGTCAAAAAGGATATCCCTCTTAGATGGGTTCTCGGGTTACAACCAGGTGTTAGTGCTCCCAAGTGATCAAATCAAAACCGCTTTTACCACACCTTGGGGCACCTTTATGTATGTCAAAATGCCTTTTGGATTGATGAACGCATGGGCCACCTTTCAAAGGGCCATGGACATAGCCTTTTCTGAAGATATTGGCTATTTCATAATCATTTACCTTGATGACATAACCATTTTCTCAAAAACTGATGAAGAACATTTGATTCACTTGAGAAAAGTTTTTGAGAAGTGTAGGAAATTTGGCTTGTCATTGAATCCCAAGAAGACACTCTTTGGTCTCTAAGAGGGTAAAATTCTTGGCCATATAATTTCAGAAGAGGGAATCAAAATAGACCCCACAAGGATAGATGGCATATTGCAGATCAGCCATCCATGGAGCCTCAAAGAATTACAATATTTCATTGGAAAGATTAATTTTCTGAAGAGGTTTATCCCCAATCTTGCTGAGCTATTAAGAAACAATACAAACATGCTTAAGAAAGATGTAGGTGTAAAATGTAATTTACCAGCTAAACAATCATTCGAACTAGTCAAACAAGCTCTTACTCAAACACAAGTCCTGATTAATCCAGATTTTACCAAAGACTTCTATATCTTTTCTTTTGCATCTGAGCATACAATAGTTTCAGTATTACTTCAAAAGAATGATTTGGGGCAAGAACAGCCAATATCCTTCTTTATTAGGGCCTTAAGAGATGCTCCTCTCAAATATAACATCATGGAGAAGCAAGCCTTAGCATTAGTGAAAGCTTTAAAATACTTTAGAGTCTATATTTTACACTCTCACATAATTGCTTTTGTTCCACATACTGTTGTCAAGGACATTCTAAGTCAAGACCCTGATGGGAAAAGGGGAAAGTGGATTGCAACTATTCTTGAGTATGACTTAGAAATCAGGCCCACCAAACTAGTTAAAGGGCAAGGATTGGCAAAACTTATGGCTGAGTCTAACTTCCAAGCACTAGACATGAATATGGTAGATGTGTTGGAAGAAATAGAAGATTCCACTGCTCCTTTTATTGAAGATACATTTCTAAATTCTCCTTGGTATGCTGAGATTATTTATATGCTTTAATATTTAAATTCCCCTCCTTCTTTTTCTAAAACTAAAGCTAGATTTTTGAAACAAAAATATTTGAGTTATTGCATCTTAGATGGGGTATTATACTGGAAAAATGTTGTTGGAATTTTGCTTAAATGTTTACTTGAAGATGATGCAGGGAAAATCATGCATGAGTTGCATGATGGAGAATGTAGAGGACACCTCTACTGGAAGGCCACAGTGAACAAAATTCTTAGATCTGGTTAATATTGGCCTACCCTTTTCCCAGACACTCAGAAGTTGGTCGTGTCTTGCCATAAGTGTCAATTTTTTGATGGAAAAAGAAAACTTCTTCCCTTACCCTTAAACCCTATCAGAGTTGAGGCACCTTTTCAACAATGGGGTTTAGACTTCATTGGGTAAATTCACCCATCGTCCTCAGCTCAACATAAGTGGATCCTCATGGCCACTAACTTCTTTACCAAGTGGATAGAATCTATACCCTCCAGAAATGCTAATGACTCTATCATTATCAAATTCCTTGAAACAAATATCCTATCCAGATATGGTTGTCCCAAAAAAATCATAACAGATAATGCTGCTGCTTTTAAATCTAAGAAAATGGTTGATTTTTGTTACAAATACCACATAACCTTGGGCCATTCCACTGCTTACTATCCCCAAGGAAATGGATTAGTTGAATCTTCCAACAAGAGCCTCATCAATATCATCAAAAATTTGTTGGAACAGAATCAGAAATCATGGCACAATAAGTTGGTTCATGCCTTATGGGCTGATAGGTTAACTACAAAGAAGTCAATAAATATGTCCCCCTGTCAGCTAGTATATGGCATGGATGAAGTCTTTCCCACCTCATTAGGAGTTCCAGTCATGAAACTCCTTCAAGAGGTGCAGGTCGAACAGAATGACATGCAGAGGAGAATCAATCAAACCATACATTTACAGTAGACCAGAGAAGAAGTCTATGAAAGAACACAGTTAGTCCAACAAAATGTAAAGAAACTATTTGATAAGAGGACTAAGGCAAATAATTTCCAGGTTGGAAATGTTGTTCTTAAATGGGATTCAATGAGAGAATAGAATGCAAAACATGGCAAGTTTGAGAACTTGTGGAAAGGTCCCTATATTGTTTATGCTGAGAGGGGTCACAATGCATTTTTCTTGAAAGAATTGAATGGAGAAGATCTGTATGGAGGTCCTGTCAATGGCAAGATGCTAAAGCATTACTTCTGCCAGGAATCATGAGTTTCAAAGAATTTTATTTTTCATTGTAAATATTTCATCCATAATTGCATTCAAAGTTAGAAAAATCAAAAATACAAAAATAGTGAAAGAAAGAAAAGAGGGCAGATTGTAAAAACAATAAAGGTACAGCCTTATACCAACAAAAAGAGAAATAAGACTGAAAGTGTGCAAGCTCAAATGCCACTCCTAAAAAACACACTTCTAGTTAGTCAAACAGCCTAATCTTGACTAATTCGTTTTAAATTTACTACTGATAGGATAGTGAATTCGATTTGCCAAACTGTTTAATCTTGGCTTATCAGTAAGTAGATTAGGCTAGAAATTAAAGGTTCAAACATGCTCAAAATTTGAACCTATTTTTCCAAAACATAAATGACTCAAATCTATTTCCAATTTCTGAGTCAAAATAGAGACAAAGCTAGTTCTAATCAGCCTAAAATCTGAACCAGACAACAAAGCAAAGAACAGCTCAAACAAAAGTAAAAGCAGAGTTGTAAAAAAGATGAAGGAAGTGCTTGAAATTTCAGATCTTAAGCCTTCCATTTTGATTTGATTTTCTGCAAAATAATATCTATGTGCAGCGTGTTTTTATGACATAGATCAACATCAATTTAGATTGTTCAATCCTAACTTGTATGCTTTTAAATTTCTGTTGTAGAAATTAGAGAATAAAAATCTGTTAGACTGTTTAATCCTAACAGATTGGTAGATTAGGTAGAGAATCATATGGACTCAACTGTTTAAATTTGAGTTCATGGAGAAATAAGGAGTAGAAATAGATTAGATTTTATGCTTTCAAAAGAATAAAATGTTGTGAAAAGAGTTTGCCAATCCAAGTGCACTCTGAAGAAGAAAAAATGTTAGATCACTAGGATTGGGTAGGTAGAAAGCTTGTTGATGAAAGATCCATTGTTTTTATGGCTGCTGATATATTTTCAAAGCAAAAGAAGATCATCCAAGTAGAGAAGGGCAGCCCAATGGATGAGACACCGATCAGCCTCCCAAAGAATGCAAGTCTGAAGTTCTTGATGCCTTCAAGAAGGCATCATCCCCAAGTGGAGCCACTATTAGCCACCAATAAAAATTTTCATATCAAATGGTGGCTAAAACATTTTTGGAGCCTTCAAGGAACAAGTTTTATTGCTAAAAAAATTTGTCTCTTGAAAACACTTGAAGACATCATGTCCCTTGTTTCAATCGTCACTACTGTTTCCATTTCAAATTCTGCTGATTCCATAAGAAAAATACTGCTGCAAAGACCATTTTTCCCTTTCCTCCACCACAAAACTAACCTCATTTTTTACCCCTTTCATTCTCATGAAATTATTCTCTTTTTCATTTTCCCTTATCCCTCTTTCATAAATTCCCCCTTTACAGAGTTTAAAACTTATTTTTGAACTCTGCCAAAACCCCCAAATCCATTACAAACTTGGAAAATTTTCATAAAAAATACGTTTTTTGTATTACATGTTGGAAATATTGTCATTGATGGCAAAGGAATTGGCAAAGACAGGAAGGCAAAAGAGACAGAGAGGTAGCAGAGGCAACAGACGAAACAGAGGAATTAGAGACAGAGCAGTAGAGTTGAATTAGGGGTTTAATACAGTTTGCAAAGGAGATGGCAAAAGGGAGAGCTGCTAGGAAGAGTCAAGGTAATAGATTGAAGTACAAATTGAATATCTAGCCAAGATTTGTGTATGTTGATGAAGAACTGTGGAATTTTGTTAAGTATGGTTGAGTAAATCTGGAATATATATGACCTGTGTATGGGCAGAGGATACCTACGGTGCCCGGAGAAGAATGAAATCATCATTGCAGAGTTAGGATATGTGTATTGACTGATGTAATTCTTGTGTGGAATCCCCTGAACCTCTCTGTAATGGAGTCGAATGATGTCATGTGTAATTGAAAGGGTTGAATGATACTCTGTATCTGATGAGGGAGTTGATGGGAGATGGCACAAATTAATGGAGTAGCGGAACACTTGGTGACGACGGAACGCAAAACATTAAAGCGCAATTTAATTATAATAATACATTTAAAAGGTGAAGGAACCCTGCGTAGAAGAGTGGAACCATGACCGTGTGAACAGTAAAGGTGGTTTACGGTTTTCATCGCACCACCTATGCGGAGTAAGCGGTATTTCCTGGATGAGGAGCGATTCCATAGAGTGCTCGACACACGTCCCTGTACGATTTTACAAAACCGCTTTTCACTGTGCGCCATCGCGCATTATAGTTCGACCTAGGATGCCCAGTGATATCGTTGAGCATCGTTGATCTGGGAAGGGGTCATCGGACGGTCATCATTTGTTGAAGGTGCGCGAATATTAACACAGGTACGGCGGGCCATCGCACGTTAACGTTCGGCATCGGAGGTCGAGCGATATGCATATACGTCGTTGATCTGGAAGCTTGCTAATCTAACGGTGATCGGACATTGGACTTGTGTGAAGTTTACTGTGGTACGATGGGCGTATTGGATTGGCTATTAACTATGTATGTGGGCCCGGGGTCAAAGGTTTATCGTAAGATTAATTTATTTGGAAGCGTTGGATGTTTCTATAAAGTCCGAAGGGTTAAACTTTAGATATAAGACTTGGGAATTCAAAAGTTGTAAATATATTTATTTGCCAATTTCTTTAAAATTGATAAATAAATTAAAAAGAGATCAAAAAGCCCCGTGGGACAAACTAAAAAGAATACTGACAAAGGAATTCCACTAGCGGTTCGTGGTTTTGACTCATGGTTTTAATAAAGGCAAAACTATATAAGGAGAAGAAAAATAGAGAACGGTGGTGTATGGTAAGGGTTGTGAATGAATAAATTTTTCTAAGGAATATCTGCATGGGCGAACTCTGATCTTAACTGATAAATCTGAATCTACGATGCACCCATGGATATAATGATCTGACAATGATGAATCTCTGGTTTGAACAACAGACGAAATCATAAAGAACAGGTGTGAGTGTACTGAATGAATAAATCTGGTGGCCTGCAAGGTATGTCGTATGAAAATTGATGAAACGTGGTCCGCAGTAGATCTGAAGGTAGAAGCCTTCAGTGAGGGGGTTGTAGCTCCCTTGCAGTGGTAGCTGCTAAACGAGAGCAAGGGGTAGTAGCTCCCTTCCAGGAGAGGCTGGTAAATGAGAGAAGGTTGTAGCCTTCTGCAGGTGGGTGCCTGTGTGCTGGTATAAGTCTGCACCAGCATATATTGTAAGAAGTTTTCTCTATAACAAATATTGAAGACTGAGATCACAGCAGCGGTGGTTTTCTCCTGAATTGGGTTTCCACCTTAAATCCTGGTGTTCATATGTGTTGTTATGTTTGATGGTTTTTTCTATTATTTATGTTCATGCTTAATGCTTATCTGATGCAATGCTCTAAGTAAAGACATAATAAGATATCTAGACATACATGTTGGATGCAGTACTGTAACATATGGTTTTAAGAGAAAGAAAAGAAAAATTGTTTAGCCCTAAATACTGATTCACCCCCTCCTCTCAGTATTTTTCCCAACAATTGGTATCAGAGCAGGTCCTTCTGAAAAGCTTAGCCGCTAGAAGGAAGATCAAGCAAGATGAGAAATCAAGATGGTACAGCATCTATCAGGCCTCCGCTCTTTAACGGAAATAATTTAATCTTCTGGAAAACAAGGATGAGATCTTATCTTCAGTCTCTGGGAGCAGAGGTATGGGAAATTGTTGAACAAGGATATCAATATCCAGCTGCAGTACCAACAGATCCGACGGAAAGAAAGAATTATGAAACAAATGCAAAGGCAGTCAATGCTCTATTGAGAAGTCTAACTGAATCAGAATTTGTCAAAGTCATGCAGCTGAATACAGCAAAGACAATATGGGAAAAAATCATTCTAAGTTATGAAGGTGATGCAAAGGTAAAAAGTGCTAAACTCCAAACTCTCAGAATTCAATATGAGAATCTAAAAATGGATAATGAAGAGAGCATTGCCAATTTATTTTTACGTCTTGATGATATTGTAAATCGTATGAGAAATCTGGGAGAAACAATAACTGAATCTACTTTGGTTGAGAAAGTCTTAAGATCACTAATGACAAAATTTGAGTCAAAAGTTTCTGCTCTTGAAGAAAAGCAGGATCTTCAAAATCTTACAGTGGTGCAACTTCATGGCATACTAACTGCATATGAAATGAGAAGAGGAGGACCATCTGAAGTCAAAGAAGCAGTCTTTAGAACTTCTACAAAAGGGAAGGAAGTACAAAAAAAATAAGGATCAAGATATATCTCAGAAGAAGATGAGATAAACTTTGTAAAGAAACTTCAACTTGGCACAGGACGATTCAGAGGTAAGCTTCCTTTCAAATGTTTTGATTGTGGAAGATTTGGTCATTATGATGCTAAGTGTCCTTATAAAGAAACACATAAAAAGGGGAAGGAAGTAGCAAGAAGGAATAAGAATCGTTTTAGTACTAGAAAGAGTTACTATACTCATGAAGACAGTGATGGGTTATCTGATAGTGAGGAAGAATGTGAACAATATCTTAGACTTCTCATGGAATTTGAAAAAGATTCTAGAGAAGAAAAGGATACTTTTGTGGATGCTCTAGAAGACAGTGATTTTCTTGATGAAAACAATAAACTCAAAATTTGCTTAGAAGAGAGTAAAATAACCATAGAAACTCTGAAAAATCATCTTGAAGAAAAAGAGAAACACAATGAGAAATTAGAGTGTGAAGTAGTAAGTCTAAGAAAAGAACTTAAGAAAGTAAAGATTATGAATCTTAGATTTGCTAAAGGATCTGAAACCTTAGATGAGATTATCAAGGTACAACGTTCTCCTCTTATAAAGACAGGTCTTGGATATATCGGAGAATCTTCTCAGGATTCAGCACCAAATTATCTAAAAGCAGTTACAGTTGGTTTACAACATGCTGCCACTCAGCAAGGGAATAAAGAATCGTTACAAGTAAAGCATGATCATCTCAATTCAAAGAAAACTAACAGGAATGTCTTTCAATGAAACACCAATCAACAAGTAAATCCATATAGAAGATTTTATGATCACAGAAATTTCTTATTCAATGGAAAATGTTTCTCATGTCACAATTTTGGTCATAAAGTTGTTCAATTTGTTGCATATAAAACCATCATGACAAGAGAAGCAAGAAAGAAAATGATTGATATTGAAACAAAGAAGAATATTTATAACAACTTTTCTCCTCTTCAAAATGAAGTTGAATGTGCTTGTTGCAATAACTTTAGCCATGAAGAATCTGAATGCAGGAGCAAAGTTCTGCCAAATGAACATGTTTCTTCAAGCTCCAAAATATGGAAAAAGAAGGAATCACAGGTTGAAAATTGTGGCATAGCGTTATTTGCAAAAGATGAAGAAAACCAATGGTACATTGATAGTGGATGCTCAAGACACATGACAGGTGATAAAGACAAACTTTTTGCATATAGTGCTCTAGAAAAGGAAAAGAATGTTACATTTGGAAATGATACTCCTGCGGTCATTAAGGGAAAAGGGTATGTTTTTCTAAAATATAAGGTGAAAGCTAATGAAGTCATGTATGTGGATGGATTAAAGCATAACTTGTTAAGTGTAAGTCAAATGTGTGATCAAGGAACTGAAGTTGTATTTAGTTCAAAATAATGTGTGGTACGTGATCTTGATACAGGTAAAGCAATTATAAAAGGAAAAAGAACTCCAAACAACCTGTATATATTGAAGAACTGCAAATAATAATGTTATTTGAGTAAATATTTAGAAAATTGGCTGTGGCATAGAAGGTTGGGGCATCTGAGTTTCTCTCAAATCAACAAATCAAGCAGACTTAAAGCTGTTCGTGATCTTCCCAATATTACTCTACCTGAAAATATCATATGTAAATCTTTCCAATTCGGTAAGCAAACCAGAGTACAATTTAATGCCAAGGAAGGATCATCAAGTAAGCCTCTTGAACTCATTCATACTGACATATGTGGACCTATGAGGAAAAATTCACCACGTGGTGAAGAATACTATATCTTATTCATTGATGATTTCTCTAGAATGTGTTGGATTGGGCTGCTTAAACACAAAGATGAAGCATTTGAGAAGTTTCAGATCTTCAAAGCACTAGTTGAGAATGAATTAGATCTAAAAATCAAGTGTCTTAGATCTGATCGAGGAGGAGAATATACATCAGATGAATTCCTTGAATTTTGTGAACAACATGGCATAAAAAGACAGTTTTCTGTAGCTGGCACTCCACAACAAAATGGTGTTGCATAAAGGATGAATAGAACAGTTCAAAAAATGGCTAGAGCTATGCTTGATGATTCTGGAACACCTAACACATTTTGGGGAGAAGCAGCACATACAACAATAAACATTCTCAACAAGGCACATGTTCGTGTAAATAGTGATAAAACTCCATATGAACTTTGGTATGGTAATCCTCCCACTAGAAACCATTTTAGAATTTTTGGAAGCAAATGCTTTATCAAGAATAATGATGAAAAACTTGGCAAGTTTGAACCCAGAGTAGATGAAGGAATATTTCTTGGTTACTCCTCTAGGATTAGGGCATATAAATGTTACAATAAAAGACTTTGGAAGATTGTTGAATGTATTGATGTTGTTATTGATGAGTCTCCTGCAGCTCCAAAAGAAGAAAAGCAAACAACAGATGAATATGATGATGACACATACCCTTCTACATCAAATAGTAATGATACAAACAATGAACCCAGTGAAGAACCCGAAGATTATTTGTCTAAAAAGGCTCCCTCCAGATATGTTCAAAAGAATCATCCAGAATCTCAAATTTTGGGAGAAAATGGATCAGGTGTACAAACAAGAAGGACTCTTGTGGGATATTCTAGCAATCTGGCATTTTTGTCCACTATTGAACCTCACAGTGTTAGTCAAGCTAGAAAAGATGATTGTTGGATTCAAGCCATGAATGAAGAGCTGGATCAAATTGAGAAGAATCACACTTGGGAATTAGTACCAAGACCTCATGACAAAAATGTCATTGGAACTAAATGGATATTCAAAAACAAGTTAAATGAGAATGGGGATGTTATAAGAAATAAAGCTAGACTTGTTTGCAAAGGGTATGCTCAACAAGAAGGTATAGACTTTGAAGAAACTTTTGCTCCTATAGCCAGACTTGAAGCCATAAGAATGTTTCTTGCATTTTCAAGCTTCCAACAAATCAAAGTTTATCAAATGGATGTTAAATCTGATTTTCTCAATGGTGACCTAGAAGAATAAATTTATATAGAACAATCAGAAGAATTCATTTTGGGAAATGATGAAAAACTTGTTTGTAGACTTAAAAAGGCTCTATATGGTCTCAAACAAGCTCCAAGGGCATGGTACTATCGTCTTGACAAATATCTGCATCAACAAGGATTTTCAAAAGGGTCTGCTGATAGCAACTTATACACAAAAACTTAAAATGACAAACTATTGATTGTGGTTGTATATGTTGATGATATCATTTTTGGAAGTAATGAAGAGTCTATGAGTCATAAGTTTGCTTCTGATATGCAGCAATAATTTGAAATGTCTTTACTTGGGGAACTAACATTCTTTCTTGGCTTGCAAGTGCAACAAGCAACAGATGGCATATTCTTATCACAAGCAAAATACCTCAAGCAAATCTTAAAGAAGTATGGCATGGAAGATTGCAAACCTGTAAGTACACCAATGATAATCGAATGTAATCTCAGTTCTAATGATGATTCCCCCACGGTGAATCAACCAGAATACAGATCTATGATAGGAAGTCTACTTTATTTCACTGGGACAAGACCAGACATCATGCATGCAGTTGGGATTGTTGGATGATTCCAAGCTAATCCAAAGGAGTCTCATCTTAAAGCTGTGAAAATTATATTCAAATATCTACAAGGAACTCAAGACTTTGGACTATGGTATCCAAAGAATGTTGATCTTACCCTTCATGCATACACTGATGCAGATTGGGCTGGAAGTGTTGATGATCGGAAAAGCACTAGTGGTGGTGCATTCTATATGGGGCCCCAGTTAGTATCTTGGTTTAGCAAGAAGCAAAGCTCTATTGCCTTATCCACAGCAGAAGCAGAATATGTGGCTGCCGCATCATGTTGCACTCAACTTCTTTGGATGATGCAGACCTTACAAGACTTTCAAATCAAATTTTCACCTTGTATCTCCATTATGTGTGATAATACAAGTGCCATCAGTATCTCAAAGAATCTTGTTATGCATTCCAAGACCAAGTACATTCCCATCAAATATCACTTCTTACGTGAACAAGTGCTTGGACAAAAAGTGAAATTGGAGTATGTTTCCTCCAAATAACAAGTTGTTGATATATTTACCAAACCTCTACCCAGGGAAGCGTTCGAATATCTCAGACAGAAACTGGGAGTAGTCTCTGCCATGCAGAGGATCAATTCTACTAAAATATATAATATTAAATTGGTTGTGAGGTGTTGTTGGGCATCTCTGAATGCACAGGCTAAGGGGGAGCACTGGTCATATGAAAAGGATGCATTGTTGTTATGAAGATGCAGCATGATCTCAGGGGAAGCATGGTATTTTCAACTCTTTTCCATTGATGACAAAGGGGGAGGAAAAGCAACAAAGGGCTTCTATAAGGCCATCAGAGGAATAATATTGCCATCAATGTCAAAGGGGGAGATTGTTGGAAATGTTGTCATTGATGGCAAAGGAATTGGCAAAGACAGGAAGGCAAAAGAGACAGAGAGGTAGCAGAGGCAGCAGACAAAACAGAGGAATTAGAGACAGAGCAGTAGAGTTGAATTAGGGGTTTAATACAGTTTGCAAAGGAGATGGCAAAAGGGAAAGCTGCTAGGAAGAGTAAAGGTAATAGATTGAAGGAAAGATTGAATATCTGGCCAAGATTTGTGTATGTTGATGAATAACTGTGGAATTTTGTTAAGTATGGTTGAGTAAATCTGGAATATATATGACCTGTGTATGGGCAGAGGATACCTACGGTGCCCGGAGAAGAATGAAATCATCATTGCAGAGTTAGGATATGTGTATTGACTGATGTAATTCTTGTGTGAAATCCCCTGAACCTCTCTGTAATGGAGTCGAATGATGTCCTGTGTAATTGAAAGGGTTGAATGATACTATGTATCTGATGAGGGAGTTGATGGGAGATGGCACAAATTAATGGAGTAGCGGAACACTTGGTGACGACGGAACGCAAAACATTAAAGCGCAATTTAATTATAATAATACACTTAAAAGGCGACGGAACCCTACGTAGAAGAGCGGAACCATGACTGTGTGAACAGTAAAGGTGGTTTACGGTTTTCATCGCACCACCTATGCGGAGTAAGTGGTATTTCCTGGATGAGGAGCGATTCCATAGAGTGCTCGACACGCGTCCCTGTACGATTTTCCAAAACCGCTTTTCACTGTGCGCCATCGCGCATTATAGTTCGACCCAGGATGCCCAGCGATATCGTTGAGCGCCGTTGATCTGGGAAGGGGTCATCGGACGGTCATCATTTTTTGAAGGTGCACGAAGATTAACACAGGTACGGCAGGCCATCGCACGTTAACGTTCGGCATCGGAGGTCGAGCGATATGCATATACGTCGTTGATCTGGAAGCTTGCTAATCTAACGGTGATCGGACGCTGGAATTGTGCGAAGTTTACTGTGGTACGATGGGCGTATTGGATTGGCTATTAACTATGTATGTGGGCCCAGGGTCAAAGGTTTATCGTAAGATTAATTTATTTGGAAGCGTTGGATGTTTCTATAAAGTTCGAAGGGTTAAACTTTAGATATAAGGCCTGGGAACTCAAAAGTTGTAAATATGTTTATTTGTCAATTTCTTTAAAATTGATAAATAAATTAAAAAGAGATCAAAAAGCCCCATGGGACAAACTAAAAAGAATACTGACAGAGGAATTCCACTAGCGGTTCGTGGTTTTGACTCATGGTTTTAATAAAGGAAAAATTATATAAGGAGAAGAAAAATAGAGAACGGTGGTGTATGGTAAGGGTTGTGAATGAATAAATTTTTGTAAGGAATATCTGCATGGGCGAACTCTGATCTTAACTGATAAATCTGAATCTACGATGCACCCATGGATATAATGATCTGACAATGATGAATCTCTGGTTTGAACGACGGACGAAATCATAAAGAACACGTGTGAGTGTACTGAATGAATAAATCTGGTGGCCTGCAAGGTATGTCGTATGAAAATTGATGAAACGTGGTACGCAGTAGATCTGAAGGTAGAAGCCTTCAGTGAGGGATTTGTAGCTCCCTTCCAGTGGTAGCTGGTAAACGAGAGCAGGGGGTAGTAGCTCTCTTCCAGGAGAGGCTGGTAAATGAGAGAAGGTTGTAGCCTTCTGCAGGTGGGTGCCTGCGTGCTGGTATAAGTCTGCACCAGCATATATTGTAAGAATTTTTCTCTATAACAAATATTGAAGACTGAGATCACAGCAGCGGTGGTTTTCTCCTGAATTGGGTTTCCACCTTAAATCCTTGTGTTCATATGTGTTGTTTATGTTTGATGGTTTGTTCTGTTATTTCTATTCATGCTTAATGCTTATCTGATGCAATGCTCTAAGTAAAGACATAATAAGATATCTGGACATACATGTTGGATGCAGTACTGTAACATATGGTTTTAAGAGAAAGAAAAGAAAAATTGTTCAACCCTAAATACTGATTCACCCCCCCCCCCTCTCAGTATTTTTCCCAACATTACAGACTTAAGCCCCCTTGGGCTAAGTCCTAACCACTTCCCCATTATATGCCCTGGTGCTAGAACCAAGCGCTAAGCCATTTAATCACTTATCGCATCACAAAAATCCGAGCGCATAAGTCTATTTTCCATGTTCAAAAGTTCCGATGCGATTAAGCCTTTGCACACAGCCCCCGATCCTATTGTTGTTTTATATACCCTGAGTGCCCGCAGTCGGGCGCTAAAAACATTATATATTTCATCTCCGATCCATTATTTCCTTTGTAAATTCATAAAACCCTTTTTCCAAAAGTTTGGTCTAAACGTGCCAGAGTTATGTTTTTTAATGTAAATGGGTAGATTGAAAAGCACCCGCATCATTTCTCCAATGCGATTGAGCCCCATTTCATAAACTCCGCCCTCCCGCTTTTATTCCATGTAACTTCACACGGGACCAAGAGTTAAAGTCCCAAGCTCCAATCGCATCGCAAAAATCCAAATGGTTAGATTTAAAAGCCCAAAGGCCTGACCTTCCGATTGTGATTGGCCCTTTATTATATACGCCCCAGGCCTATTACATTTCATAAAGACCAGCAGCCCCGAAATCGGGCGCCGGCCATTTCATATATATATATTCTGCCCCAATCCATCAAAACCTTTGTTTTATTAAATTTTTGGGTTTTCATACATTATAAAGGGTTTTCGTCGATTCGCTTTTAAAAGCAATCTCCATCGTTGATCTTGAGCCGATCAAACGGCCCGCACTACATCGAATCGCAATTTTCGTTGGGTGCATTTGTTTCTCCCCTCTGATTGGCGATTCCCCGATCAATCTTGAGCTGTCGATCTCCTTTCCGGCTTCCTTCGATCCGAGGGCCCACATTTCCTCTGATCGTAAGTCTTTCCTCCACCTTTGAACCCCTCTAATTCACTCCCCACCGTTGATTTGATCCTCAGATCAACGGCCAACGCTCAATCACATCGACGCATTACAAGTTCTTTGCCCCGCCGATGCCTTGCCCCCGATTTCATCTGGACCGTCCACATGTCAAGATCAAACGGTCCAGATCGCATTTCCCGATCTTGGTTTAAATTCATGCGCCCCCCCGTTATAATGTTTTAGGCCAAAACCCAACCGTTGATCTCTGTAGATCAACGGCCCTCATTAACCCGTCTTCCGCCATTGTATTTTTCCATTTAACCCACAGATATAATCTTCGTCGTTGATCTTTTCTATCCAACGGCTCATATTAACCCTGCTGAGCATGACCCCTATGGGTCCTGCCTCCCTTCAGAGCTAATCTCAGTTGTCCATCTCAGATCTGACGGCCCATAATAAAACCACCCCCTTTGCTGCCACCCGCGCATCTTTCCAAATTCGCGCTCATTCTCCACCATCAGATCTGATGGCCCTCGTTCCAAGTCGCGTAACTTTTTGCACGAAGTTTATTTTCCCAAAGGCCAAGTGAAATGGGAAATTTTCTGATGCCACGTGTCGGGCGGGGATGCATATCGCGTTCCAAAAAGGAAAAACCACCTCCCCGCCCTTTTGCCTCGCGAAAACCACTGTTTTACTCCCCAAAACCATTTTCCCTCTTTCCATTTGTGATTTATCGCGCGCAGTGCCTGCCGTTGATCTCTGCAAATCAACGGGCCAGATTTAATCTAGCCTTTACATATCACCCTCCACCCTCGCCGAAGGTTTTCAACGCAGATCTCCACCGTTAATTGCGTGGGCGGGTCTAATCCAACGGCCCACGATCAACCCGAACCCCCAACTCTATGATTGTCATATTTCTTCCGAAAGAAAGGTTTTTACCCCCATTTCTTCACATTTCTCTTATTTTCCAAACAGTATGGCTCCTTCACACTGTTAAATCAAAACTAATCCTGACCGTCAATCTCTGCGCGATCAACAGATCTGACTTATTTTCTCCCTTTTCTCTCCTTTTTACCTCATCTAAACCAATCCCAACCGATGGATGATGCCATCCAACGGCCACGCTCCTCCCCACGCCCTCTTAAGTAGTTTTTCCCAAAAAATGCAGGATTTTATAAATATTTTTTTGATTTTGTAGGGATTAATGGTTTTCCATTATATTGAAAGAAAAAGCCAAAGGTTGGGAATGACGATTCCCATGCCTTTGATTCATCAAAGGGAAGCCATTCATGGGTTCGAATTCCACGTTTCATCAATGCTTCATGGGCATTAATGCCATATGAGCCCTGTGCGGCCCTGCACATCAACAAGACACGCAGCAATGCTTAAAATAATCAAAAGAGTATCAGTGTCGAAGGTCCAAACACAACAAAATTGAAGGACTAAACATCAATTTAATGGATTATGGCTAAAATTTGATTATCAAAGGCCTAATCCAGTGAATTAAACATAGTTAAAGATAAATCAAGGATATTTATTAGACTGAGGATGCCTCCACTGCCTCATCAGAGGAAAATTGGTTCCTCTCACCTACCAGATTGCCACCTGCAGCCTCAAAGCATTTAACAGAAGGACTAGTAATGACCAGAACAGAAGATATTTACCCAATACAGCTGAATAGTTATTTCGAATCAAAGAAGCTAATATAAACTATCAGCAGAGTTATTGTAAAAGAAGACACAGGGCTTTAAAGTCAACATAAGCTTCCAGCAAGCCGAAATAGTTAATGTAAACCAATTAATACAGGAAATATCTGTAAACCTCTCCCTTGAGCACCTCAAAGGCCGAGAATCATTAACTGTATTAATTAAAGATCTTTTCTCTCTTTCGACCTCCTCATTTCTCTATAAAAACTTGTTGAGGAATCCATTGTAAATGTTGGTTGGCTTTTGATTACTAGTTGTAATACTGAAACTCTCTGAAATAAATACATAGTATGTTGAAGTTGAAGAAGAAATTGAAGTCTTGGAAGCCCTGATGATGTTGTTGCATGCTTGTTCTTGAGAAGGCTCTATCATTGGATCCATGAGCTTGGTTGTTGGTGAAGTATTCTGAACTGTTTAATGTTTTCCCCCGTTTTCATTTTGTTCCATAAATTCTCACTACAGTAAGATGAAAGTTTTAGGCTAAGAAATGACTCTTGGAAGCACCTTAGACCTATTTATCCTTCATTGTTTTATGTTTTCTTCTGCTGAAGTATTTTAAAGTCTTTAATCTCTCTCTTTAGTATTCATGCTTGTTTATTTCCTTAATAGTTTGAATAGTTGGTTTTAGCATGATTTATGGTTCTCCCTGCTTGTCTGTTGCCACTTAAAGACTGTTATTGAAGTCTCCCTTTGAAGTTTCTCTATTTACAGTAAGCCAAGGAGGTCTATTCTGATCTTGCCCCTTCTCCTTGCTTGAACAGTTGGCTTAAAGTTCGTTATAGTTATGATCATAGATGTATGTAGGTGTTCCCTCTTCTATGACTGTAATTATCAGTGAATCTTTTATGTTTTCCAAGTCATTTGAAATAAAATCTTTGAGGAAATAGGGTGTTCCCCGGATCTTAGATTTCATTTTAAAAGTTGTTTTGAAATCATTATTTGCTTGAAGTGTGGTTTGTAGAATTCATGGTTAGCCCTGTCTATCAAATAGCCCTTTACTGTTCAAGTTGTGCTTTCAAATTCCCTTTATTGAGAATTAAAATTCTCTTCCCAAATCATTGATGTCTGTCTCATTCCAAAACCAAAGGATCCTGCGGCCAAGTTAGATTTTCCCTTTGATATCCCATATCCATTGACAAGTTTTTCATGACCTCTTTTGACTCCATTGCCCGATGAAGCTGACATTTCCCCTTTCTATCTATCTTTCCTAGACCTTTTAGGTTCTGTTGTATCAATTCCAACCAAACAAACAAACAAAACCTTGCACTTAATAACTAGTCTAACACCAATTTTCAAAGCACACAAGATAAATCTTTGCAAAAACAAATAATTTGAGCGATCCCTCTCTGAGAGCAGGAGGACTAGATCCTGTACCTCTAAAGATTGGTTCTGATGTTGCCTTGTCTTTTGATTTTCCAAACTATCAAAACACGGGACCCCAACACACCCTTTATCATTTTGATGGACTTCAACTTATCCTCCAATACCAGTACCCAGTTCTCATTCTTATTGTGGAACAAATTATGAAGAGCCATCCACATCTCATGTGTAGTGTTCTTCCCAGAAAAATGAGGTATTAGGGGATCCTTCACACCATCTAGGATGATCAATCTCTCCCCCATATCCAAATATTCATACGCTTCCAGCTCCTTTGGGCTAGTTGGCTTATTGATGGCTTTCTCAGCGAACTCTGAGATCCTATTGACTTTCAAGATCAACTTGATCCTTTCCTTCCATGGAATATAGCTGGACAATCCCTCAAACCTATCCTCATATCGGAGACCTTCCTGCAACTTTGAAATTTTCAACTACAATGTGACCAACTCCCTCTTAAGATGTACTTTGTTATGCATAAATCTGATTCATTGTCTTCCAAAGTAGCTCAGACACGCTTTGATACCATGTTTAATTTCCACGATCTTGGTTCTAGGTTAGAATATTAAAATATTTGACGCTAAAACCAAGAACTACTTTGCATAGCGAAAAATATAAAGAAGTAAATCAGATATGCAAAAGTATACACAATTTTTAACAAATATTTTACAATAATGTACAACCCAATCTTCATTATATTAAACCAATCTGAATAATACAATAGTCTAGGGAATACAAGATACAATGACAATCTTTACTGCGCAGATTCTATGTCGTATCTTGTCATGTCGGTCCTTTTCTTTCGTATTTCTCTCTATCTTCCCCTTAGTCCTTCAAAAGACAACACATAGAGAATCCAGGAGGGCTGCCACCTAACATTATTGGATGTCACGTAGGCTTCATGTACACAATTTGATCCAATATTCTCTCTAGGTTGGCCAATTCCTGAGCTCCAATCTTCCTTCTAATAGCCTCTTTCTTCCATCAAAGAGCTACTCATAAGGCACCAAACTTCACCCAACCTTCATCTCCTCTTCTTCACTTCAAGATAGCTTGTCTAGGTCTATTTTGGGTAGCCAAAACACTTATGTCCACTAGACCAATGGCACCCAATTCTTCCACTACAATATCAACTCCTATTAATACTTTCAATCACCAAATCAAGCTTCCAAATTGGCTCCCATAGGTTGCAACTTGTCCACACTAGGAAATCACCCAAACTAGCACCAAATCAACACTATCTCAACAACATACCTCTATTCGTGCATATTTTTGTAGCTCTTCACTGGTTAGGGCACCCACAAAATATTTCACAACCCCAGAATCGCTTCAACAGTCACCTAGAATACTATGGCCTGCCTTCCACAAGATCCTCCTTCATTTGTTACCTTATATGGCACCCTATTTCAACTTGTTAAGGACAGCAGTCCTCACAAAACCCCTCTACGATATTGCGTCCAAGTCTGCAAACAAATAATAGGGTTTTGGCATCATAATATAGGGAAGACAACCCTCAAAATCCATGCACATGTATCTAGATTCACCTCAATGCATGTGGCCTTCTTTCCTGCTCATTTTGGACCCAAAACAGACATAAATATCATCCTAAATCGTGCCCATATTTTCCTTTAGTACTACGGCCTACCTCCTGTAGCATCTCGACCTAATCACAAGTCTCTCTTTGCCCTAAAAACAAACTCCTTTACCTCCTTTGTCCTCCTTCTTGAGCTCAATCTGGTTCAGAGAGAATTCTATGAGTTATGCAATTTTTGGATGCTAAAATTACTCTCACACACCTCTTATTTATACACATAAGAGGGCTCCATGAATTTTTTGAAGGTACATGACTTTTGGACCAACCCGACCTTGACTCCTCATGTGCAAACCCAACCATAAACTTAAAAAATTCATATATCCATTTCTACAACTTGGAATCAAATGATGATCATTGCGTTGAATTCATCTCGCCGAGAGCTATCATCCTCATACATCACATATCGAAATGTACTCATGGTTATGGCCTAAATCATGATGGGTTCAAAACCCCTACCTTGGGCTCCAAGCCCACAAGTGACTCTTTTGGTGATTTTTCCTCCAATCCCCGAACCCTAGGGATTAGAGTACCTCCCAAGCTACTCAAAAAGCAACACCAATGACAACACATAACAAGAAAACCACATGCATGTACCATGCATCCATAAATCAACAAGGAAATCACACATGCAACATATTACCTGCAAAGAAATATAGATGTAGTTGTTGTCCACCTGTTCCCTTGCACTTTCCTGCTTTCCTTTTCCTTCTTTATTCAAATGCAAGTGAATACTAGAGTGCTCCAAGCATGATCTAAGAATTCTCTAAGTGTGCAAGAGTATGAGAGAATAAGTGAATATAAGAGAGCTCCAAAACTGAACTGGAAAAAGGTAAACCAGCTAAAAGTTGTGAACTGACCCTCAAAAGACTTTATATCATTGAGGCCTCTATTTTCTTAATTTTCCTTCATTTTTCCTTCAATTTCCATCTCATGCAAACCTATGTATCTTCACCTTCCTTTTCTCCTATTTTCCTTTATTTTCATAAATAAACGCTAATTAATGCCACTTTTCCTTTGCCAACATTCATATTATAATATGTGTCCCGTGACCTTGGTCTTATTTTATTTACAGAGGAAATCAACTAGGGGTTGTTATATCTTGCCACATCTGCATGTTGACTATGCTACGAGCCCCTTGGCCAAAAACACCAAAATTTTGAATTCAACCCTAAAAAAATTGATCAATGATATCTCTTGATCTTGGAAGACTTTTTTAGATTTCAATATATTGTTGGAAGGATATTTCTAATCACTAACCATGTGATCATTTTCCAAGAGCTTCTGATATGATCTTGTGTACTTAAAATGGTTCCAAAGTCTCTATTCTTTTATTAATTTACTTGCAACCACAGAAGTTGTGCCACTCCTTTGACATTAATTCTAACATATTTTAAACAATATCCTCTCGAATATTCAGCATTCGTAACACCTATAATACTCCAGACACAAAAATCCAAGGTGGAGACTCCAATATGGGGTCCATTGCAACATCACCTACCACATGTCACCATTTCATATGTTTTCCATGTGATCAGTCATGTAATTGTGTTTCCACGAGGACAATTGGCCACCCAAAATTGTCAATTATTCCTGCCACATGTCATCAACTCAAACTACCATGTCACCTAAATTGGCACCTAGTATCCATGTCATTTGCGCCACTTTTCCTACCACGTGTGTAAGGTTCTTGGGTTTTTGGGATATTGAAGAGTTTGATCATTTTTGAAATACAACCGATGGTCTGATTTTCAATGGGCCAATAGGATCAATAGGCTCTTAACTTGTGAGCACTACCCTATTGGCCCCTCTATGACCATGGGCAATGAATGGGGGCTTAACCTACTTGGTGATTGGAATTCTCAACTTCTTGTATCTTGGATCTCGGGATGGACGTGTTGGGTAATTTAATTGTTGGTTATCAATTCAGGGTTTTTATTCTTATGAATCACACATGCACTATATATGTTCGGCAATTAACTATTGATAAAAATAAATATATTTTATTGAAATGAAATTACAAGAGTTAAAATGAAATCCTATTCATGAGGAGATCCAAATGAGCACAAACACGTTCTTTCTCAAAGAGTGATATCTAAGAAAGCAATAAATTCTAAACAAGAAAGAAATGAAACCTTTAATTTATTTAATTGAAATGGAAATTCTATGGTAGGAAATATAGTGTAATTTAATGCTAAGTTCTTAATCTAATGAATTATATTATGGGAATCATAGTCTATTCTAAGGGAATTGAGAAATATAGTCTAGAAAGAATTGAATTCTAACTCTAGAAAGAAATAAATCTTAATCCTAGGAAGGCAATACATTCTAGTTTTTTTACAAAAGCAATAAATTCCAACTACGAAATTAGTAAACTTTTATACAAGGAAAAATAAAGGCATTATATTCTAAAACAATAACTAAATTATTGGAATGAAATTGTGTTTATCAAAGCAAGTTGAGATTGCTAATGTGTGTGTTTCAATTTAGAATCATTCATGACTAATGACTATCTATAAATTTGTGACTAAGAAAATCAAGAAATAACTGAACAAAAATTGGTTATTTTTCAACTTTACTCGAGCACTTGGCCTGTGCAGAGAAAACAAACAAGTAAAAGACAAAACTAAATGGATGAATGAAAGCTATACTACTTAAATGAAATAGAGGATTTATCTAAACTATGGATGAAAACATAGCATAAGTAAATTCTAAATGAAAGTGAAATTACATTATCTCCTACTTCTAGAGGGGCCCTCTTGAGCATGGAAAATTTTAGGGGATAATATTCGTAGGTGGGATAATTTTCCATGTTTTTTCCAAAAAAATAATTCGCCAATTTTCATGTTTTTTTAAAAATGATTCGCCCACATTTTATAGTATAAAATTATTTTTACCTTAAAAATCGCTAACATTTTATATAGACTAATATAAAATCATTATAAATATAAATATTTTTACAAAAATATTTCCAAATATTTTACAATTTTCATATTAGGGACTAGTAAGATTCACCAAGGTTTCTAAACTTTAAGATAAAATTCCATCCTTAAAATTTTCCTTGCTCCTGAGATGCGCAAGTGACTATAAATTTTTTAGCACAAACTTAAATCTACCACAAGAAATTATGAATGCACCATAACATAATTTCTATTACTGGATTACGTAAAAAAAAATTTTAATACAATAGTATTTGCAAATATAAAGAAACTTCAAAGGCTATCTATTCGCTTCGAGGTGAGGCATTTTACAGAGTTTACAACATAAATAAATTGAGAGTCTTATGGTTGGAAATTAGAATACAAATTCGACATCTAAACCTCTCAATTAAAATAGGAATATCTCTTCTCACGATTCACTATCGAAGAAGCAAATCGTGAGAAGACACATTATCAGCTTCAATATTTCAAATATTTATTCTTGAACCTCACTCGCTTGATATTTTTATTGCCACAAGTGCGCCATAACTTCTTTGATCGAAGGTTTGAATTGAAAGATGTGTTGAACCTGTGAACTTCCACTTGTGGCTAATAGGTGGATCACCATTTCGACAAAAAACTTCAATTATGGATATGATTAGCTGATTTGAAACACATGGGGCCCTATAGAACCTTCAAATTAGATGTCGAATTTTAAAGGAGTTGTAGAATATGCACAATTTAGTAGCTTATATCTAATCAAACCAATTTAAAAAAGAAAAACATATAGATTTGAGATGATAATGGACATTTACCTTGTTAATGTATTTGCATGGCCCATATAACTCTTAACTCATGGTAGAGGTATGATGGTATTAGAAGAAGTGACAAAAATGGGTAAAAAAGAGAGATAAATTGTCAAAAAGAAGGCAATTTTGGAGGATCAACAGGATGAACATGAAAACTGCATTTCTATGTTTCAGTGGATTGATGCCTTGATATGGGAGCTAATTTCCACATCACCTACTGTTGTGTCTAACACGTCATCTATTGTTGCTAAAAGTAACTTTCCAAGTGTCCACCTACACACGTCTGCATACCACATGTCACTTTCCAACGATACATTTGGCCCATCAAAAGTGTTGAACTCACCTTCCACGTGTCATGTTAACCAACTTCCATGTGCCATCATCATCCACATGTAATCCATGTAATCTATTGGTTTACCTATGCTAGCTCACCACTTCTCAACCAAGCTCGTTGTTGTTTTCATTATTGTTTGTAAAAAAAATTTGAGTGGTCCAATAGACACCTTAGCATTTTTTTCTAAGCTCCTTACAATTTAGCATTATGACCAACAGCTTGTGGGCTCCCCACTTGTCAATCATCAGTGCTCCCTCCTAAGCTTATGTTTACATATTTTGGCAGTGATCCGATGAGGGGTCTGCCTGCCTAGAAAACAATTAGTATCATGGGGGGGTGTTTGGGGGATTCTTGGTTTTTGTTCAAAGCAAGGGGGGGGTGGAGGACACAACCAATCACATATTGCCACTTAGCTGGTTGGTAAGCCATGATGGTTTCCACTACAAGGGGTACCTCCTCATTAAATTTTGGATAGAATTGGTGCCCCTCTTGTTGTCAATATTCCCACTTAGCCTAATGCAACAATGCATTTCTTTCTTTTATCACCCATCTTAGATTTTCCACTTCAAAACTATTTTTCTCCTTATTCCTTGGGAGTTAGGAAAAGTGTCATATACCATTGGAAATTTCTTAGAAAGTACCATCTAATTGGACAATTTTCATGATCTTTTAAAGAAAGTAACAAGAGGAAAAATTCCTGTAAAATATAAACTACGAAAATGACTTCATCCATCACAACAAGCAATGAGAATGGATAGTCAAAACGATAATGACATCAATGACATCATGAATACTCAACATTCTCCCCTTGAGCTTGACATCAATGGCAACACATTCAAAAAAACTTCCAACACACTCAACATGTTGATGGTGATAGATTCATGAAAACCACCCACTCTTGTTTTGGGTGTAGTTGTATTATTAAGATTTTTTATTGAATTTACCATGTTAAATAAATATATGGATTCTATTGAGTTCTTAATATTTTTTGTGCAGAATTATTGTGCTAAAAAAATAGAAAATTCATGTAACACAATGTAAAAAATTATGTAACAAACCGGTTAAGAATTCCACAACAATATTTAGTAATATTCTATAGTTCACTTTGAATAGGATTCTACCAAAAAAAAAATCAAAAAAAAATTCCAAATTTACTTCAAATAGGTTTCTACAACAAACTTTATATAGGTTTCTCTCACATCCTCTTCTTTGTCTCTATTGCTTAGGGAATTTCAAAATGAACAATATTTGTGTAGTTGATATCAAATGAGCATGAATACTTTCTTTTGTGGCATATATGTTAGTATAGACATATGATGAATATTTAACCTCAAATATTTTGTACAAACTCTGCATAAAATTGAAAAATAATTAGTTTGCAATGAATTACTAAACAAAACCTAGTGGTTATTATAGATGACATAAACATTTAAAAGGTTACAAAATAGGTATGTTTGGGTTCAAATGTTCTTAAAAAGTTTAAAATTAGATAATAAAAATAGTACATTTATAGCACTCATCAAGTACTTTCTCATCATGACATTCGAAATGATTACATGAGATATTATATAATGCATGTTTCTTAGATGGCTCTAAACCTTTTATTCTTAGGGTTCTATTCTCAAAGGATATCCTCAATATAGTATCATTTTATTTCTTCCCTTTTACTCTTTAATATAACAACATAATCCAATTATTACAATTGTATTTTTGTTGCATGAATTTGATTCTCTTTAGATGAGGGGTCCATTTGAGAGACCCATTTCCCTAGGGAGGCAGAGGATTTCATAATTTCAATGTATAGCTCAATTTTAAATGGTATTGACTAAAGTAAGCTTTAATAATGTTGAAGGAGTAAATATGTCACATATTTCTATTTTTTATGTGGGGGCAGGTGTTCTAGAACTACTTAGCTATTAATGTTTTTTTTGTGTAAATCATGTAATTTGTAAGTTTTATTATGAGAAAATGGTACACTTATTTATACATAGAAGAAGACACTCAGAGTTAGTGAGTAGCATGGACAGAGGATACATTTTCAGCTAGAAACATTACGGAAGGAAAAAATCAAAATACTTTCCTAAATTTGACTTAAAAAGCAACCTTCACAGGTGCTCTAAAGACAATAATTCACTACCTCACGGTTTTTTCTTCAATAGCCGCAAGGCTCGCTAGAATCATAGTATGCACCTTGGGACATGAACTTTCTTGAAAATTACTCAACCCCTTGACATGATTCGTTTACCATTCGATCCTTGAACCCCAAGAAGCCTTAATGGCAAGAGGATGGTAGCTCTCATCTCATTTATGAGGCAAACAACCTCATTGATAAGCCAAAGGAGGGAAGAAGTGTTTAAAAAAATTATAAATGCAAGAGCACGGAGAGCCAAAAACAAGAAGAAGATGTGCATTGTTATGCTTCCAAAATTTCTCCAAAGAAATCTAGCATACCATTATGAGGAGAATTCCACCATTGTAGAGAATTTTTTTTCTTCTTTGAGAGAGCAAGAGATTGCAAAATAGATTGAGAACAGGAAATCCTTGTTGAGAGATATTGAGCATCATTTCTCAAATAACTCTCTTCAAGTATATTTTATATTCATTTGTAAATCTTCCACTGCCAACAGTCAATAAACATGATCATTTTCCTACTCCTTTGTTGATTTGTTTTATTCAATGGCTTGTTTTTAGTTGTTTTGCTTTGTTTTGTTTTAATTTGTGTTTATGCATTGTTTCCATTCAATTCAACTCTTTGTTAGTCCATGTTTAATCACTAACACTACTAATTGTTTGTATATTTCCTTATAGGAAGCAACTAGTTGCAAGGAAGGTGGATTTGGGACTCATATGCTACCAAACACACCATACAATAAGTGTTAGGAAAGGGACATCCAAATAAAATAGAAAGAGAAAGAGAAGTAATTTCATGTCTTAAGAATTATATGGGAGAATGAATTAGAAACCTTTTCAAGGGAGCTTACTTTTATGTTATAAAAAATGCACAATATGCTCACTAAAACTATGTCTCCTTGGTGTATATATAAGGTAAAAGGCTACAAGTACAATTAAAAGGTCTAGTGGACCAATAACAACGACACTAGTATAACAATAAAAATATAATAATTCAATCTATAAGACTTAAAATTAAGGATTACCTTGTATGAAAGATATATATTTTACTATCATTAATTTATAAAATTAAATAACCAAGTGGATCAATATTTTACTATAATTAATGTACAAAACTAAATAACCACTTTTTTAGTGATCCATGTTGTTCAAATTGGGAGGTGTGATCTTAAATGAATATGAACATAAAGAAGTAGTTAATAGCCTCAATATCTAATGTAACCTAACAATTAAGAAAGGTTAGCAAATTATGTGAAAGATAATTTAAAGTAAAGTGGAATAAGACAAAAAATAAGAAAACGAGAGTTAAATAAAATAGGAATGAAAATAGAGGAGAAAAGACGAAGGATTGGGAAATCAAAGGTCAGGCCTATTGGCCTTCCCATTACCTTAGCGCTCCCTATTTCTTCTTGTACTTTCACTCTCAAAGGGTATTTTTAGCTTAGAGGAGATAATATAAAGGAGAAGGAGCTATGTGAATTGTTGAATGGCCATAGGGACATGAATTCCATTGTACTATAGATTGTTATAATAGGAGTATTGAGCAACCATTGAATGATAATTTTCCATTCAGGTTTTTCCAGTAAATAATGTTTCAATATGCTATCACTTATCTACTGCATATTGTCATTCATTTGTTTTAACTTGTAATCACAATCTAATAAAGATACTATGTGCATTTTTAATGGTTTCTCTAAAAAATTTATTGGTAAATATGTTTCTTAGTGAAATGAGATTTCATTTATCTCTATAACGTTGGATTTTTCCTTTGTGAAGTATTTTAATAGTGAAAGCATATCCCAATACCTCTCTATCCTTGACTGATGGTATATTTATGATGTTGGAGATCAATGGGAACCATTATTTGGCCATTAAAATCTTGTACAAAGTTTCTAAATTGGTTCCTCTTGATAAATGATTCTTAATAATGAGAAAATTTGCAACTATGAATTTCCATGGTGACCATAGATGTCTGTTGAGTATTGAAATTTAAATTGGTTTCTTGTAGCTCATTGAGTGTTAGTATACAACCCAACAAACCTCATGAAACTCTCTCATTGTAGATATATTTGATTTGTAGTAGCAATAGGATGTATAGTTGTTGCTCTCACTTGCTAATAGGCCTTATGGGGCCCTATACGACCATGCATAAATGCTTGAGTCATGCACTGATGTGGAGGGGCATCTTAGCATTTACCTTGGTGTCACATGCCTTGGTTTGGTTAAAAGAGGTTTGAATGAATTAAAAAAAGGTTACCTCAATACTCCTTATGAGAAATTTTTCGTATTCCTTTTCTTATCATCAATTTCAATGTGTTTTCATAGTTTATACTTCATCATGTATATGTTTGTGTGTGAGCAAGATAGGTCTTAGTTATCCATGATTGAATCATTGGTTTATTTAGCCAATGGATATCAACATAATTATTATTGAATTGCCTCTTTCTTGATGTCAAGCTTAGCTACAACCAAGTAATGGCTTATAACCCTCGGGCCTGCATTCTCCCCATCATTGTGCATTGCTACAAAGATCAAATACTTTAGAATTGTTGGGCATTCTTCCTCATATATAAAGCACAATAGTCCTCTACTTGCTACAATGCTATAGTCCCTTTGTTAGATCATTGGTATTGGGTTTACAACTTTGCATTTGATTATATTCGAGGTATTTATTTAGGTAGGAAGTTAAAGTCTTAAAATTGAGCATATTAAGAGATCTATTTCAAATGGATATTCATGTGCAAAGGAGTTGTGTTGAGATATAGTTCTTAGTGATAGAGTAATTGCAAAACTTTAATTGTTATTGGCAGTGTCAATCGATTATTTTTACGTAAGTAAAAGGTATTGGATTTACACCATGGTGCTAAAAACTCATGAAGAGACCTTGCAAATTAAATGAAGAATATAAAATAGAGATTTTTATATAAAACACAAATAGAAATAAAAAAATTAATTCTACAACATATCTCTCAAAAAAATAAATGGATTATAATTTCTTATTTATAAATAAAAAATTATAAAAACTCTTTATTCTAAAACGTTTAATTCATGTAATGCAATTTTATTTTAAGAATAATCAAAATGAAATACCTTTGAGAGCTAACATTTTTTTATCATCTATGGATGAATTTTAGAGAATAACATTAGCAACACTTTACTCTTATGTTTGATGTTTGAAATTATCATATATTTAATGCACAATATCTTTATCCAATAGGAACTCAAAACACATTTTTGATACTTGGAATTATTAGATGTTTAAAGTTGTTTGTGCACCTTTCTCGATCTATGCCTTATGAACGCTCCTTTGGCCCCACCACCTAATAAGATGCATCCAAATAATTTTCACTATTCGAAATTCTTCTAGGTTTCCCACAAACTAATTTTTCGACCTGATAATAAATAGGTGAGTTAAAAGCCTAAACAAATTTTCCACAATATTCCATTAAAAGAATAGTCAAGAATGGCTGCCCACAAATTAATTTTTCAACCTGTTGATGGCCTAATCCATTTTCCACAATATTCCATTAAAAGAATAGTCTCATATCTTTTAAGGCATCAAATCATCAAATTATACTAACAAATCAACTATTTCGAGAATGTTCAATCTAATAACTTGGAATAATTTAAAAGTCTATGGTGTTCAATCTAATATCTTGGAATAATTTAAAAGTCCATAATTTTGCTTTCCACGGTGCTGTTGAATTGTTTTAAATTATACTTACAAATCAACTATTTCGAGAATGTTGAATAATTTAAAAGTCTATAATTTTGCTGTCCAATCTATTTTAAAATCTATAATTTTGCTTTCCACGGTGCGGTTGAATTGTGTTATACGTTAGAAGCGCATATCTCTTTACTTCCCCATGGAGTTATATATCTTCTATGTTACTTATCTTACGTGCTTCTATGTTGCCAATGTCAACATGTTACTTATCTTACCTGCTTCTATGTTGCCAATGTCAACATGTGGCTTTCTTACCTAACAAGCCCCTTTAAGAATACGAGGAATTGATATGTCAAGCAAGTTGCATATAAACTCATAATTAATTTATAAAAAATACGGGAAGAAATAGATGTAGGTCAATGAATCCGACAATTTGATATGCACTTTTATCCTTTCCACTACAACATAATAGCTAATTATGATAGGATTGCTTACGTTTGAATTTTTTATTTTTTAAATATATTTGGCAGGTTTTTGTAAATCTGGTATATTATTTTTTGGATTATTGGTATATAATAAGTTAACAGTTATTTAAATAAAGAGTTAAGCATGTTTAAAATGAATAGTTTATAAGATAATATTTATTAAGGTTTTGTAAATGGAGTTCAAAATTAAGTGAGTTTTAGAATAAGGGTAAACTTTATGGTGTGTAAGTTTTAAAAGTGCAGACGTTTTAGTTGCCAAATCTAATCTTTTAAGGTGAGTATTGCTGCTATCTAATTAATTTCGCTATTCAACCTCATTTTTCACTCTTTTCATCATCACCTAAACCTATATATATATATATATATATATATATATTGTTGTCATTAATGTCAAAGGGATGACTAAGGAAGCAGTAGCATCAAAAGAAGTGGTATGATATTCAAATCTCTTCCATGCCCTCATCAAGTGAATGCAAAAAGATTTGAAGTTTACTGAGTTTTTATCAAAGTTATGATGCCCTAATGAGTCTATGGATGGTATGGTTGGATATTTCTCTTCGAGACATTTCCAATGGTATATCACACTTGGAAAAACTCCTCCTGGATGAGAAGTTATGATTGTTTGAAGTTGGTCACTGTAATGAGGACCAAAAACACCAAATTTTTTAAATAGCGAGCATCTTTTCAGTGGATTTATAGTCTTGTGGTGAAACCTATGGAAAATGTCACATAAACAAGCACAATATTTAATGTTGTTAAACAACATGCACTTGTCGATGGATTTGACGACAATCAAAACCATGTAACGTGGATGGTATGCAGAGATGCGCATTATTTTAACCTCCCTCATAGGACCCATGAAATGTTGACATGTGGTAGGCATCCAATGGTTGTATAGGTGGCAGATTTGAGTAGTATTTCAAGGACACATGGCGACTTATGACATGTTCATGTGGTAGTGAAGGATGACACGATGCAATGATGATAATGAGGCATCCAGTCATGATGCCACATGGCATGCCAATAGGGCATATTTGGTCATACAATAAGCTGGCCCACTTAAATTGATCCATATGGTAAGTATGGCATCATAATGACGTTAGCAGGAGGATGTCTAATCACCCTTCGCCCCCAGTCTTATGGCACAGTCACATGGGTAAAAAGGGATAATCCCATTGTTCATTTGTTTCGTCGAGGCAAGTGGTCACCTTGATTGGTCATATGGTTCAAAATATCTGAGTGTGTCGGCACGAAGATAGGCCGCTAGGACAGCTCACACATATTCGAATTCCACACTAAATGTATATATACCCAACTGAGAGCTCTCTTCAAAGAAGGGAACTTGGAGAATCAAGCACTTCATGTTGAGATTGCAACAAGATGATGAGCTTAGTGAAAAGAATCGCTTTCACTAAGTGGGCCCGCAGGCTATTTTTGGCACAAGTCTATTTTTAGACTATGTCTATTTTTAGACTGTCTATTTTTAGACATGTCAATCATATTCTATGAGTTGCAGGATGCTATTTGTGGATGGTTGGTCAAGTTGGAAAAAATAGATGGACTTCTATTTTTAAACATATTGGGCGGAATCTATTTTTAGATTTCCAAACTAAAAATAGATATGTCGAATATTATTAGCTCTTAATAATATTTGGACTCTAAACATTAACTTATTCTCTTGGAGCACTTCAGTTAAGTGCACACATGTGGCACAGGAGCTAACAGAAGGAATTACGTTATTCCTGAGGGTTAAGTGGAGCTATTGCATGGAGACTTCAGTTAAACTCATGTGACGGGGATTTGGTGGAGTTGTAGAAGTAGTTGGTGGAGTTGTGTTCAATTTAACTCAGTTAGACACATTTGAGCTAGTTGTATCTAGTCTAACTGATTGATACAATAGTGAGAGTGGTGTGAATTAATTAATAATTAATTCACTAAATATTAACTCATTAATCAACTGAAGAATACATCAGTTAACTACAGTGCATGGACAGTTTCAGTGGAGACCAGTGGAGAGATAGGTGAAAGGGCAAGTTGACTATCAGTTGTGACTATAATGATGCATTGATTGCATCCAACACTAAGTAGAGATGCCAATGAGGATTGTGTGAGCAAGGCTGGATCAATTCGAGTTCATTCAAAGCCATTCTTTAGCAGGGATTGCACAGTAGAGGCAGGCTAGCAGGTGGTAAAGATCGGTGCATGGATTTGCAAGATCAGGACCTAATTAGTGTGTAGCAATTGTATTGTACTGAGAGCTTGTGAGAAGCTTTGTATGAGGATTGTTACATGATCTCTATGACATATATTATATACAGATAGTTGGGGTTTTTAGCTTCAAGCTTTCCTGTTAAAACACTGTGTTCATATGTGTGAAATTTTATGGTTTCAATGTGTGCATGCAATTGATTTAATTTCTGCATATGATGATCAATAGTAGAAGAGATTCTATATTGTGCATGAAATCAAATAGTGTGTGATCAGGAGAATATTGGATGTATAACACATTAGTTATATAATTTCTACATGGTATCGGAGCTATATTGATCATTGGAGCAATTGCAAATCATTGAAGCGGTTGAGTTTTGTGCTGGTGGAATTCGAATTTGCAGCAGTGTTTTCTTGGTGTTGAAGTTGAGATGTCTTTCAACAGATTGCGATTGGAGTATGCCCTTGAGGGCAGCTCGAATTATATTGCATGGAAGGACAAGATGGAGGTGGTGTTGGAGGATAATGGGTTGAAGGAGTTCATAGATGCAAAAATTCCAAAACCTGCTTCTAGCGATGTTGCCGCACTTGACGCATGGCAAAAGAAGATAGCAAAATGTCGAAGGATTATATTGGAAGGTGTGAAGGATCACATAGTGTCCAGCCTTCATAGTAAAGCTTCTCCATTCTTGATGTGGAAAGCTTTTACAGACTTGTTCCAAAGCAAGAGCGACCAGAGGAAGTTGGAGCTCAAATATAAACTCAGGAAAATAAAAATGGAGAAGGGCGAAAGTATACCCAAGTACCTCACAAAGTTTGTCCAGTGCAGGGATGAGCTGGGAAGTGTGGGGGTTACTGTAGATGAAGAGGACTTGGTGAGCTTGGATCTCCTTGGGCTTCCGAAGAGTTGGCATTCCTATGAGGACTCTGTCAATGGTCAGGAGAAACTGCCAAGATGGGAGCGACTTTGGTCGGATCTTGTGTGGGAGGAGATAAGGCAAAGTACCAGGGATGGATCTTCATCAAAGAATGAAGAAGAAGAAAATTGTGCTTTGGCTGCCAAATCAAGGAAGGGGAAGGGAAAGAAAAATAATTCTCAATCCGGTGCAAAGGCAAGAAGCAAGACATGTCCAAGGTGAAGTGCTTTCATTGTCACCAACACAGACATTATGCCACTAATTGTCCACAGAAGAAGAAAAATAAACAGGCTACTGGAGAGGCCTTAGCCTCGCAGTTTGAGCTGGTTTTTTTGTTGATCGCATGCTTGGTCTCAAGTGTGATGGGATCAGTGTGGTTTATTGATAGTAGTGCATCTTTCCATATGATCGGAGACAAAGATTGGTTTACTGATCTGGATGAGAACGATCTTGGAGTGCACATCGAGATGGGCGATGATGGTAGATACAGTGTGACTGGTATCGAGACCATTTCCTTTGAGAGGGAGTCTAGAAAACCTTTCATCTTGAAGGATTTCATGCATGTTCCAGGATTGAAGAAGAATCTTATCTCTGTGGCGATGTTGGAAGACAAGGGATATAATGTTGTCTTTAGCGAGGGAAAGGCTTTCCTGCGCAGAAAGGAAACTGGTGAAACCCGAAGGATAGGGGTTCTAGTTAAGAACCTTTATAAATTGCAGGTAGATGGCTGCGCAGCAATGGCAAGTAAAGCAGAAGGAGTGGTGAGCCAGGATGAGGGCGAACTATGGCATAGGAGATTGGACCATCTTCACCATGGCGCTTTGAAAATTTTGCAGCAGATTTCTACCGGGCTTCCCAAAGGTACACTTGCGCAGTCAGATCACTGCAAGGGATGTACTTTGGGAAAATTTGTGAAAGCCACCTTTCATGAGAAGGATAGTCGCGCCATGACGATCGTTGAAAGAATTCACACAGACATGTGTGGACCTTTCTCAGTAGCTTCGACAGAAAAGCACAGGTATTATGTGATATTTGTTGATGACTTTTCTTGTAAGTGATGGATCTTCTTCATGCAGAAGAAGAGCGAGACATTCTCAAAGTTCTGTGAGTTTAAGGCACTGGTTGAGAAAGAGTCGAGGAAGAAGGTGAAGGCTCTTAGGAGCGATAATGGTGGTGAATTCATCTCTGGCGAATTCAAAGACTTTTGCAGCGCAGAAGGAATTCGAAGAGAGCTCATAGCGACTCATAACCCACAGCAGAATGGGGTCGCGAAGTGAAAGAACAGAATGATCGTGGGTGTTGCACGGGCGATGTTGCATGATCAGGGCCTTCCCATACACTTATGGGCTGAAGCTTGCAACACTGTGGTTTATGTGCAAAACCATTGTCCTCAAAGAGTACTTGGCATGAGTACACCCGAAGAGGCATTTTCTGGTAAGAAGCCTGATATTTCTCATTTGAAGATTTTTGGCTCACCTGTTTACATTCATGTGATGAAGGATGCCAAGAAGAAGTTGGAGCTGACCACAGAGGTTGGGATATTTTTGGGGTACACAGAAACACCCCACAACTATCGTGTGTATTTTCCAGACAGTCGAAAGACTATTGTGCAATGGGATATCAAATTTCATGAGGAGAAAACCATGAAGTTTTCGCTTGAGAGGGAGCCACACTTGCATGCAGATGAGGAGTTATTAGTTCCTAAGGATGAGCCTCAGTATGTGGATCAACCACAAGAGGAGGTTCATGGAGTGGAATAAACCACTCATGTAGCGCCAACCATCAGAGGGCAGAAGCGCACTACAGAAGCTGAGTGACTGAATCTTGATGTAGAGAAGATTGTAGGAGCACCTACATCACAGCGCAGACAAAGACAGTCACCTGACTGATATACTAGATACATGGCTCTGATGAGCAAGAGTATCGTGACAGAACCATCCTCTTTCGAGGAAGCTGTGGAGGACCCTGCATGGGTAGATGCCATGGTGGAAGAGTATGATTTGATTGTCAGAAACAGTGCATGCGAGATTGTCCCAAGGCCAGAAAGGAAATCAGTGGTAGGTTTGAGATGGATCTACAAAGTGAAGCAAGCTGCTGACGGGAGCGTCGAGAAGTACAAGGCAATATTTGTTGCTCGGGGCTTCTCACAGATTGAGGGGATTTACTATGAGGAAACCTTGGCACATGTCGCAAGGTATTCTTCCATACGGAGCATCCTTGCTCTCTCAGTGCAGATGGGATGGCACATTCATCAGATGGATGTGAAGACTGTGTTTCTCAACGGATTCATTGAGGAGGAGGTATACATAGAGCAGTCCGAAGGTTTCGAGATCTTTAGCAGCGAGTCGCATGTGTGCAGGCTCAAAAGGGCATTGTATGGGTTGAAACAAGCACCTCATGCTTGGTACACATAGATAGACAGTTATTTCACCGGTCTTGGATTCACCAAGAGTGAGGCGGATCCGAACCTATACCAGATTTTGGTGGAGGGTAAGTTGTTGATCATTGTACTTTATGTAGATGATTTGATTTTGACGGGTGATGAATAGTTAATACTCTCATGCAAGGCTGATCTTGCAAAGGAGTTTGAGATGAAGGACTTGGGCCTCCTTCATTATTTCCTGGGATTGGAAATTTGGCAGTGCAGTGATGGATTATTTGTGTCTCAAGGCAAGTATGCCCGGAAGATACTGGAGAAGTTCAACATGCAAGGTTGCAAGCCTATCGACACTCCTCTTCCTGGTGGTTGGAGGAAAAAGGATGCTGCATCGGCAAAGGTAGTGAATGCCACTGTTTACCGACAGTTGGTTGGTTCGCTCATGTATCTAGTCAATACACGACCAGACATATGCTATGCTGTTAACCAGCTTTCACAAGATATGGTTAAGCCTACCAAGCTCTTTTGGAAGGTAGGGAAGCATGTATTGAGATATCTCATAGGCGCATCGGGATATGGATTATGGAATAGACAGTCAGATGAGGTGAAGCTGCATGGCTTCACAGATGCAGATTGGGCAGGGAGCCCAACGGATAGAAAGAGCACATCTGGAGGGATTTTTAGTATCGGGTCTATAGCAGTTTCTTGGTACAGCAAGAAACAAAGATCCAAGGCACTCAGTTCAGCGGAGGCCGAGTACATGGCAGCAAGTTTGGCTGCATGTGAGGCTATATGGATGAGGAAGATCCTAGTCAGGTTGTTCGGTTCACACTTAGATCCTACTGTGATATATTGTGATAATCAAATTTGCATCAAACTCTCAGTTAATCCAATATTTCATGATAGATCTAAACACATTGACATCCGGTATCATCATATCAGAGATTGTGTGCAGCAGAAGATCATGTTACTTTCTTACATTCCTACGGAGGATCAGGATGTTGATATCTTGACGAAGGTGCTCACCAGGAGCAAATTCGAATACCATAGAAGCAGGATCGAGGTGGTAGATAATCTCTATCTTGTTGAGAGGGAGTGTTGAGATTGCAACAAGATGATGAGCTTAGTGAAAAGAGTCGCCTTCACTAAGTGGGCCCGCAGGCTATTTTTGGCGCAAGTCTATTTTTAGACATGTCAATCATATTCTATGAGTTGCAGGATGCTGTTTATGGATGGTTGGTCAAGTTGGAAAAAATAGATGGAGTTCTATTTTTAGACATATTGGGCGGAATCTATTTTTAGATTGCCAGTCTAAAAATAGATATGTCGAATATTATTAGCTCTTAATAATATTTGGACTCTAAACATTAACTTATTCTCTTGGAGCACTTCAGTTAAGTGCACAGATGTGGCACAGGAGCTGACAGAAGGAATTACGCTATTCCTGAGGGTTAAGTGGAGCTATTGCATGGAGACTTCAATTAGAACTCATGTGACAGAGTTTGGTGGAGTTGTGTTCAGTTTAACTCAGTTAGACACAGTTGAGCTAGTTGTATCTAGTCTAACTGATTGATACACTAGTGAGAGTGGTGTGAATTAATTAATAATTAATTCACTAAATATTAACTCATTAATCAACTAAAGAATACATCAGTTAACTACAGTTCATAGATAGTTTCAGTGGAGACTAGTGGAGAGATAGGTGAAAGGGCAAGTTGACTATCAGTTGTGACTATAGTGATGCATTGATTGCATCCAACACTGAGTAGAGATGCCAATGAGGATTTCGTGAGAAAGGCTAGATAAATTCGAGTTCATTCAGAGCCATTCTTCAGCAAGGATTGTGTAGTATAGGTAGGCTAGCAGGTGGCAAAGATCGGTGCATGGATTTGCAAGATCAGGACCTGATTAGTGTGTAGTGATTGTATTGTACTTAGAGCTTGTGAGAAGCTTTGTATGAGGATTGTTACATGATCTCTATGACATATATTATATACAAATAGTTGGGGTTTTTAGCTTCAGGCTTTCCTGTTAAAACACTGTGTTCATATGTGTGAATTTTTATGGTTTCAATGTGTGCATGCAATTGATTTAATTTCTGCATATGATGATCAATAGTAGAAGAGATTTTGTATTGTGCATGAAGTCAAATAGTGTGTGATCAGGAGAATCTAGGATGTATAACGCATTAGTTATATAATTTCTACACTTCATGTAGAACAGAAGGAGGGTGTAACCTTAGTGAGTAGTCTGAGGTAGTGTGGTTTGGAAGGTTTCAAGGTTGAAACCCCATGAAATATGTTTGATTATATTATGAAGCTTTATGATTAGTCATATATTTTATGGTGTTGCTTGGAAATTTTATGATTGTTTGTAGCTTTGTGATTGGGTCAGTTATGGCAATAAAATATTTTTGACATGGACCCTATGAGATTGTTCATATATGTTCTGACATGGCATGGAAGCTCTATCACTGATCTGACATGGAAGTTTAGTGATTGGTCGTATATGTTCTGACATGGCATGGAAGCTCTTTCACTGGTCTGACATGGAATTTTAGTGATTGGTCGTATATGTTCTAACGTGGCATGGAAACTTTATGATTAGTATGTTGTGGAAGTTCAGTGGTTTTTTGTATATGTTTTTACGTGGCATGGAATATTTGTGATTGGTATAACACAAAATTTTTGTGATTGGCCTTATATGTTTTGACATGGCATAGAAGATTTATGATTGGTCTAACGTGGAAGTTCAGTGATTGGTCATATATTTTCTAATGTGGCATGGATCTCTATGATTGGTATGACATGGAAGTTCAGTGATTGGTTGTATATGTTCTAACATAGCATGGGAGCTTTTTGATTGGTTTGGCGTGGAAGTTTAGTGATTGGTCGTATATGTTCTGACATGGCATGGAAGCTATATTATTGGTCAAACATGTAAGTTCAATGATTTGTCATATATGTTCTGACATGGAATGGAAGCTCTATGATTAGTATGATGTGGAAGTTTAGTGATTAGTTTTATATGTTCTAACATGGCATGGAAGATATGTGATTGGTCTAACATGAAAGTTCATGTATTGGTCATATATATGTTCTGACGTAGCATGGAAGCTCTATGATTGGTCTGACAGGGAGGCTCAGTGATTTGTTGTATATGTTCTAACAAGGGGTAGAAGCTCTTATAACGTGGAAGCTTCATGACTAGTCAAGACACATCAAGTGACATGGAGTTCAACAATTCTCCCTAGTTGTAGAATTGTAGTCCCGACGTGGATTAAGCTAATGTGGCGAGGTCATCAATGATTTAAGTTGCAGCACTTTAATTTCAACTGAGTAAAATAGTAACATAGTTGGTTCGATGATAGCCTAGCCCCCATGGGGTCTATGGTTCAAGCTCAGTGGAAGTATTATTTATGTACTTTTATTTGTGCCAAAGAAATACCAACATGTTGAACATTTAACCAAACGGAAATTTCCAATCTGTAGAACACCTACCTGAATCTAGCCAATTTGTATAATATGCATTGGAAGGGATCAATTTGCCAAATGGTTAAGTTTTCTAATGTTTTTATAGATCAAATTAGTGCAAACTGACTTGTGAAGAAGGGGTTTTGGATGGATTCTTTTGTAACTTGATAAAGGGAAACTACAAACGGTTGTTGAGCATAAAGAGGTCTTGGTTATTGGTTATATGAGCATGTGAACAGGTATCTGACATATGAAGAAAAGGAAAATTGATTTAGTTATGATTTGAGCTTGTAGATCTTGTCTAAAATATTGTGAAAATTGGTCCACACCAGTTGAAGAAGGAGGTGGGTGTCTTCAATGAGGTTGGTGCCTCAAACACGTTGAAGCCTATTGCAATTTGAAGCTAGCACATTTTCTAGGTTGGTGCCTCAATCAAGTTGTAGCCTATTGCAAGTGGGTTCTTGCACATTTTCAAGTTTTGTGCCTCAATTAGGTTGTAGCCTATTGCAAGAAGTTGCTTGCACATCTTACGGGTGGGTGTCTCCAAGAAGTTGGTGCCTGGAAATCTATATGAATTAATTGAAGAATAAGAATAAGAATAACTTGTGGTTTTCTCCCGCAAGGGTTTCCAAGTAAAAGCTTGTGTTCTCTTATGTTGATGTGATTATGGCTTCTTGATGCATAGATCCATTCATTTTTATTTTTATGATACATTTTTACATGGTTAAGTATTAAAAATATGTTTTGAAATTATAAATTTTCCATTACATTGATTCACCCCCAACCCCTTAGTGCGATATATATATATATATATATATATATATATATATATATATATATATATATATATATATATATATATATATATATATATATATATATATATATATATATATATATATATATATATATATATATATATATATATATATAATGCTTCCTTGAGAGATGATCTTAATGATGTCATTTGTGGTGGGGCATTATGATACATCCCAAGTGATGTAGTTTTGTTTTAAATCTTAGGGCCCACCTCAGTGTAAGAGGAAAGGGGTTAAATACACATAAGGGTAGGAGAAAAAGTATTCACGTTATTTTGTGGTTTGGGATTATAATATATAAAATAATTAAAGGTTGTGATCTTCCCATTGTTTGGAAACATCATGGTGTAGAAACCAATGAGGTATTCAACTTCATGGCATAGTTATAACTACAATGAAGGAGAATATTGCAATCAAGTGGATTGTTTAAAACCTATATATAAATCAAGATAGTCTAACTAGCTAACATAGAAATGACAATTTGTTAAAGTCCTTCAATTTTTGGAGAAGATGTTAGGGTCCCACCATAACCTCCCTCTTTATGCTACTTACATGTTAGTTAATCGGCCATCTGTTGTGCTATTCAATAACCCCCATTATTATGTATAGATTTCCTTATAAAATAATGGGGACCCTTTAAAATTTTTGGAACAATAAAAAATTGTTTTTCTTATAAGATAGGAATATGGTATTTGAAGGATTTAGTCATATCCCATTGACTAAAATACTTAAGTGGGAAATACATATAAACCCCTTCATCGCACATCGCATATCGCAAATCCAACAAGAATCACTTAAATCATTCCCAAACAAAGTTACGATGCAATGTAGCCAAGGTATAAAATATGCAAAATCTTTCAAACTTAGAGGAAAGCAATAACAAAGGAAAAATCTCACTGACAAGCATTATTTCATCATAGCCATTGGTAGGACCCGCTCAATGCCATGTCATCCATCGCAAATCACAATTCCCTTTTTGTACCATTTACCATGCCCACTTGCAAAACTCCCAATGCGATATATCACATCGCAATTCCGCCTATCTCCATCGCATGCCCAATACCCCGCAATACATTCACAATCATCGATTTTGTGATTGCAATATGGATATCACATCATATAACTCCCATCACTCTGATTTTACCCCTCCAACATTCTGATAATATTTGTACCCCAATAAATTATTTAAAGGATTATTTAAAAGGTAAAACCTTGATTGCATATCTGTGAAATGAAACACATCACATGTTTTAAAGTCATACTCCCAAATGAAGTTGTGATGCGAGATTTTAATTAAAATCTTAAGTGTCCAAGTCAAGCACGTGAACCCAAGTTTCTCATAATTACTCAGCCATAATGGTATGACAGTCTCAAGCTCCCAAAAGTGATTTGATGGTTGGTTAATTGATGTTTTATATTTGTTCACATTCAAAACTAAATTCACCATCATTTCAAGTCTTATTACTAGATAATCGCTCCCACATTGTTTGTATTGTTCTTCATTCATGTTTTTTCTTAATATAGGCTAGTCTAGAAAAGCAACATTCTTCTGAGATGTCAAAGGTTGCAAAGAAGGAAAAGAAACCCATGGCTCCTCCAAACCCAGCACCTCTCACTTCAGAAGTAACATAGATGTCATCATTGTTCTCTGACACAACATGTGCTCCAGAAAGTGGTTCTTCCTCATGGGAATCCATGTACAGGTTGTTTGAAGACAAGAAACCCAAGATAATCAAAACAGTATCCATGGTCAATGCCCCTTCAACCTATGAAGCCACTATCAGTGAGTTGGCTAACTCCTTTCTTCACAAAATTTCCACTTGCCCAAAAATTCTTCCATATACCGATATGGTAAAATGGATAATTGATAATATCAATATCGATGACAGGACATTCCTAACCCCAAGAGATACAATAATAGGGTATTTTAAGGTAGAGGATTTAAAGAAAATGTATCATATACCTGACCCACAGAAAGTATATGACAAGATCTTCCTCGATAAATTCACTAAGGAGAACAAGCTTCAGTCAAACCCGATAAGGTAGTGGAGGCAGAACCCTAATTACAAGCACAAAAATCGTGATAAGGGTATGTACTATATTTCTTCTCTGGCTGGTCCTTATTGCTACGTTGCTGCTATGATGTGTAGGTTTAGTGATTCCCCTAATACAAATAAATTCTCAATTGAATGGGTCCCTCCCATGGAGGCTGCATCAAACTCATACATTATGGATTCGGGCACCATTCTGTCAAACAATATTGCCTCACAAATCCTTCAATATAGAAAGAACCGCTATTTTACCTCCAACATGGTTCTCCCATTTTTCATGAGTGCCTATATCATGTACACAGTGTGTTTTAGTTATGATTTCCCAACCATGGGATGGAAATGGACCATCCAGGACCATACTCCTATTCATGTCTACCATAATATCCTCTGGGAATCCCAATATGAGTCTCATTTCTACATAATTTTTCATGGAATCATTTACCACTCCATCAAGCTATTTTTTGTGAGAAAGCCCCAAGACTGTCAAAATAAGCCCGAGATGACTTCACAGCCATAGGAAAATGGTTTGTGGAATAATTGTTTACTTATGTAATATTTTATGGAATCCTTGCTAAGCCCCATGTACTCCCAATATATGTACCAGACAAGCTCCTGGCAAGCGAAAGTGTTTATCAAACAGTAGGACATGGATTGACTAAAGCCTTGAAAGAGGCTAAGAAATATTCTTGGCCTTCTTTCCCTATTCATTGTGGTGTTTATGCACTAGATAATTATAAGCATGCTAGATTGGAAATCAATCAAATTCAACGTTTAAAGTTATTTACAGTTCCTGGTAGAAAATTTGATCCAAGTCAAGTGGCTCAAAAATTCACTGCTCAAGTAAAGATCAAGAAATTCTTCCATGAAAATGATGATTATGATGATTTTTTTGAATCTTCTGAGACCTATTTACAGGTTGAAAAGTTAGTTGCAATATATCTTAATCCTCAACAACTTGCCCAGTTTAAAGAATACAGGAACAAAAGGTTGGAGATAATTCCTCTCGATACCTTAACGGTATCTCAACCTATTTTATAGAAAGAGAATAAGTTAGAACAGTCTCCCAAGGATACTGAATGCTATCCAGAACAAAATAAGTTAAATCCACAAATGAGAATTCTAGTAAGATAGTATTCAGCAGTGATTTAGACAAAGCCTGGAATGAATTTGACCAGCAGCTTAAAGATCAACAAGAGGAAATAATCAATGATCCTCAAGAGATATTCAACACGCCTAAAGACGAAAACCAGAGCTCGCTCACTGTTGGGGCTACTGATAAGATTTTCAATACATAAGGAATTGAATTCATCCAGGCCTTCCCTTCATCTAAAAGTGTATTAAAGATAGAATAAATCCCTACTCTAGATATCTTTTACAATCCCAAACATCAGGTTGTAATGAGAAAACAGAGAAAGAGGAGAGTTGATCAATCATAGGTTTTGGTCTGAGAAGATGTACCCATGGAAGTAGTATGGAAAGATCCACAGGCTGATCCATCTGAGGATCTAAAAATGTTGACATAGTTTGCAGGTTTTTATGCATCTGCAACAATTGATAAAGCAACAGAAGTTCAACAACTGATTAAAGAAAAGGATGAAATAATCCTCCAGTTAGACAGGAATTTCTAACAGAGAAATAGAGTGTTGAGCATCAATTGCAGACACAAGTGTCACAACTTTAGCAAATATTATACCAATTGAAGTTACAGCATCAATTTGAAATCACTATAAAAAATTATCAAATTCACCAACTCCAGTTCACAGTGGAGAAATTGAAGGATAACCCAAAGATAGATGACTTCAAGAAGGAATATTTGGAACTCAACACCTATTGGCTCAACAACAAGTATTACTTTGTCAAAATCTGACAATCATCAATGATTTTTGCGATAAAATTGATTCGTTGATGAAACAATCGGTCGATCTGAGGACGAACTTCGATGACATTGATGAAAAAATTATTGACTACATCAGTTGGCGGGACAGTGTAGAGGGTTGAAAGGAAAATATTCCCAAAATTGAGGATTCCAAAAAGGAAATCATATTTACTGATTGGGACATGCAGCTAAAACAGGGAGAGAGTGCAATATACAGAGCAAGATATGTGGCTAAAAATATTGTTGAAACTTTCAGCAATAATCTCTTTGCTGCCAATTTGATTAATAAATACCCACCTAGTTCCTTCCCTAATATCAAATATTTTATGAGACAGTGGCAATAAATGTTAGATCCCTATATCACTAGTATAGTCCCTTATTATTGTTAGTGTAACCCCATTATTGTTATTATTGTACCCTTGTAACCCCCATTTTGTTATTGTTGTGCCCTTAAATTATTATTGTTAGGTTGGCTAGGACTACATTGTGGCCCACTAGGATTACATTATGGCCCCATGGACTCCTATATATAGAAAGGAGGTTTTGTAAATTGTATCATCCAAGAATTGTTCATTTATGTAATGTATTGGAGGTTTCCCCCTCGAAGTGGCTTATTTCTAAGGCGTTGATATCTCTTTTCTTCTATTTTTGGAGCTGGTTACACAACATTTGGTATCGGAGCTTTGGGATTCTAGGGTTTCGCTGCTCCAAACAGGTCATCGTGGCATTTTCGCTATAACTTTTTTTCTACGAAGCTTCAGAAGCTGAAATTTTTAGGGTGCGAAGCTGAAATCTTGAGGAAGGTTGTCTAAAAATTTCAGATCTTGGTTCGCAATATTTGAGGAGATATCATCTATGGAAGTTAGGTATGTTTTCAGGCTCATAAACAGGTCATCGTGGCATTTGCGCTATAAAGTTTTTTGTACGAAGGGTCAGAGTCTGAAATTCATATGGTGCAAAGCGGAAATCCTGAGGAAATTCGTAAAAAAATTTCAGAACTTGGTTCGCAATATTTGTGGAGATATGATCTGTGGAAGGTAGTGCTTTTTCAGGCTCCTGAATTTCATCTCAAAGAGGTGATCGTGGGAAAAGTTCAATAACTCTCTCTCTGAAGATTGGATTGGAGTGCCGTCAAAATTGGTCACAAGTAAACAGCCTGTAGTTTCTTCGCTATCAATTTCAGAGACAAAGGACAAAACAGTGACACGTGGCAAGTCGTACAAGTTCGCTCTACTGAACCAGTCCAGAATTAGGTCATTGTGGGAGATTGGACACAACTTTGTCTTGGAGAATCAAAATCAGGTCAGACCTGTGGCATTTGAAAGAAGCTTAAGAGGGCTACTACAGGGCTGAATTTTAGATATCGAAGATTTTCAATCACAGAGATAATACAATTTCAATATCGATCTCCTCAAAGCTAGTAAAAGGTGTGTATTTTTTTTCCGAATTGCATAAGTCTTGTTTGAAGAATCAAGTTGAATTGATTGCAAGGGCCTATTGTAGAATAGATATCAATATTGGAGTCTAAAATGGCCCCTAAAAAGAATTCAACACCCATTAAGCCTTTAGAAGTCTCTACTATGACTCATGAAGACGAAGAATGGCAACATGACATATCAAAATTACAAGAGCAAGTGCAACAAATTTCGCTCTCGCAAAGAACAACAAAAAATTAAATGGAAGTTTTGAAGAAAGGCATGGAAACTAAGATGGATGGTTTGAAGAAAGGCGTGGAAGCTAAGATGAATGGTTTGGAAGCTAAGATGGATGGCATGGAAGTGGGCATGGAAGCTAAGATGGATGACATGGAAGCTAAGATCGATGAAAAAATTAAAGACAACATGGAAAACATGAAGAAGGATCTAAAAGTAGACATTGAAGGTTTGGAAAAGTTGATACAAGAAATGTTTCCTAATGGTGAAAAGATAGTAGAGGAAACTCATGATGAGAACAAAATAAATGTTAATCGTGATTTCATAAACTCTACTATTGGAGGGAAGAACCACCATATTCCAAAAATGGATATGAGGAAGTTTGATGGAAAGGATCTTGTAACATGGATACTATAGATGGAGCAATTTTTTGATCTCCATAATGTGTAAAACACACAAAAGGTACGCATTGCAACTTTACATTTAGAACAAAATACATTTGTATGGTATCGATGGCTTTGCTCCCGTAAAAATATTGTCACTTGGTCAATTTTTACAGAGGAAATGATAGCACATTATGAGGATACAAAGAGCAACACCTTCTTTAGCCAATTGATAAATCTCAAACAAAAGGGTTTAGTGGGGGAGCACATTGAGGACTTCCAAAAATTGAATATAAGGGTAACTGATATTCGAGAGGAACACAAGATTGATCTCTTCATAGGTACTTTAAAGGATAACATCCAACATGAAGTTCGCGTTTTGGAACCTGATTCATTGGAGAAGGCATTCATGTTGGCAAGAAAAATTGAATGTAAAATTATGGCGACAAGGAAGCCTACCACTCACTTCTATAAAGAGGGAAGTGTTGCTACTCCTAGATTTCCACAACCTACAAGGTTGACACCACAACAATTGGAAGAAAAAAGAACAAAAGGGCTTTGCTACAGTTGTGATAGCAAATACACTAAAGGTCATAAGTGTGCTGAGAAGAAATTATTTTACATAGATTGTGAAGAAGAAGAAGAAAATGAACAAGAAGAGGATATACACCGGGAACCACCCCTAGAAGAGGAAGAAATGAATCCGACCATATCGTGTAATGCACTGGCAGGAATTACCACTCCTCAAACTCTCAAGATAGAAGGACATATAAAGAAGAAAAGGGTAATAGTGTTGATTGATTCGGGTAGCACCCATAATTTTATTCATTATAAGGTAGCCAAGGAATTAAATTGTTTCCTATACCCAGCACCAGAATGTCAAGTGATGGTTGCAAATGGAGGAACTATAAATTGCTCTGGAAAATGCTATAATATCAAGCTAACCATGGGGGAATATGTATTGACTATTCCAATGCTTTCCATTCCTATGGGAGGTGTTGATGTTGTACTAGGAGTACAATGGTTACAATCTTTGGGGACGGTAGCTTTTAATTTTGAAGAACTTTTCTTGAAATTTTTTTCAGAAGGAAAGGAAGTCGAATTACGAGGTATTGCAGGGAAGCTAGGAAGGATAATAAGCTCTAATTTCATGACAAAGCTTCTAAAGAAAGAACAACGAGGCGTAATTGCACAATTATGCTCACTATAAGTTCCAAAATCAAAATCATATATTTCTGCAGATCTCCAACAAGTCTTGGACAATCATTCCAAGGTGTTTGAAACTCCCAAAGTACTCCCACCTATTCGTGATCATGACCATGCTATTCATTTGATTCCAGGAAGTGTTCCTCCAAACATCAGGCCTTATAGATATCCTTACGTCCAAAAGAGTGAAATTGAACGTATGATTGCAGAAATGTTAGAGGTGGGTATAATTCAACCTAGTCAAAGTTCTTTCTCTGCTGCTGTAGTATTGGTACACAAGAAGGATGGATCATGGCGAATGTGTTTGGATTATAGGGAGCTCAATAAGCTCACCATTAAAGATAAATTTCCCATTCTTATGATTGATGAATTATTGGATGAATTACATGGAGCAATTTATTTTACCAAGTTGGATCTTCGTTCAGGATATCATCAAATTAGAATGAAGATTGAAGATATTCCAAAAGCAGCATTTCGAACTCATGAGGGTCATTATGAATTTTTGGTCATGCCTTTTGGCCTTACCAATGCACCTTCTACATTTCAAGGGTTGATGAATTCCATTTTCAAACCCTTCCTTAGAAAATTGTGCTAGTATTTTTTGATGATATACTAATCTACAGCAGGTCTTGGAAGGATCATGTTGAACATGTTGACAGGGTGCTCAAACTATTGCAGGAGAAACAATTATATGCAAAAAAATCCGAATGTTTCTTTGGAGTACAAGAGGTGGAATATCTGGGTCATATTGTATCTCACGAGGGTGTTAAAGTAGACCCTAACAAAATTAAAGCCATTAAGGAATGGAAAGTCCCCACAACCATAAAGAAGTTGCGAGGATTTCTCGGGTTAACGGGGTATTATCGCAATTTTGTTAAGAATTATGGGAGAATAGCAGCACCTCTAACAACATTATTGAAGAAAGATGCATTTTCATGGACTCCTGAAGCAACTAAGGCCTTTGAACGTCTTAAAGAGGCAATGTGCCTAGCACCGGTCTTAGCTACACCAGACTTCACAAAAACCTTTGTTGTGGAATGTGATGCCTCAGGAAATGGAATTGGTGCAGTTTTAATGCAGGAAGGAAGACCCATTGCTTTTGAAAGTCGTCCAATCAAAGGAAAGTATTTACAGAAACCTATTTATGAGAAGGAAATGTTAGCAATACTGCATGCACTAAAGAAATGGCGAACTTACCTAATGGGAAGACACTTCAAGGAAAAAACTGATCATGATAGTCTTAAACACTTTTTGGAACAAAGACTATCTTCAGAAGAGCAGCAAAAATGGGTCACAAAGATGTTGGGTTATGACTTTGAAATAATCTACAAAAAGGAAAGCTTAATGTTGTTGCAGATGCACTCTCAAGAAAGAACGAAGAGGTGGAAGCATTGCTTTGTGCCATTTCTATTATCCAACCAGATTGGATAACCGAAGCAAGAGATGAATGGAAGAAGGACAAAGATGTATGGACACTCATTCAAAAGTTGCAGCAAGATCCTAGTACATCGGATACATTTAGTTGGAAAAATGATTCCTTATGGTACAAAGATCGCTTATATCTTTGTAAGAATTCCCAACTAAAACAAAATATTCTTCTGGAATTGCACACTTCTCCTTTAGGAGGACACTCAGGATTTTAAAAACTTACCACAGGGTGAAGAAAGAATTTTTTTGGGATGGCCTTAAATCTGATATTCAAAATTTTGTGACGGAATGTTTGGTTTTCCAGCAGAATAAAGTTGAGACAATTAAGACCCCGGGACTTCTACAACCTTTATCCATTCCAAGTCAACGTTGGGAGGAGATTTCAATGGATTTTATCACGGGTTTACCTAAGTCCGAAGGAAAGAGTGTCATCATGGTGGTAGTTGATAGACTTACCAAGTATGCACACTTTTGTGCATTATCTCATCCATTTAAAGCAAGTACAGTTGCTACTACATTTATGGACAAAATTCAAAAGCTACATGGAAGCCTAAGGGTTATTGTGAGCGAAAGAGATCCCATTTTTACTGGAAATTTTTGGACGGAGTTATTTTCTTGTTTGGGTACTCAATTACCTCATAGCTCATCTTATCATCCTCAATCCGATGGTCAAACTGAGGTAGTAAATAAATGCTTAGAAGGATATATTCGTTGACTGTATCTGATAAATAAACACAATGGGTCAAGTGGTTACCTCTCGCTGAATGGTGGTATAACACTTCCTTCCATACTGCAGCAAAAATGACCCCAGTTATGGCACTTTATGGATATCATCCACCATCGATCACATCATCTTTAAGGGAAAATTCGAAGGTTCAAGCAGTGGAAGATCACATCGAGCATCAGCGAGAAGTTCTCCAACTCTTAAAGGATAACCTTAATTTGGCACAAAATCGAATGAAACAACAGGCAGATCAACATCGCAGCGAGAGAAGTTTTGATGTAGGAGATTGGGTATTTTTACGGCTACAACCATACAAACAAATGTCCCTCAAGCAAGCTAAGAAGGATAATAAATTATCATCAAAGTACTATGGTCCTTACAAGGTGTTGCAAAAGATTGGTACTATGGCATACAAATTGGAGCTTCCTGCTTCTTCGCGAGTACATCTAGTTTTCCATGTTTCATGCTTAAAGAAGGTTATAGATGAAAATCTTCCGGTTCAAACAATATTGCCAGAACTTGATGAGGAAGGAAAAATCATATTGGAACCTGAAGCGGTCATGGAAACAAGAACTCGACAGCTACGGAATCGATCAATTTCAGAGTATCTCATCCAGTGGAAGAACTTACCCACTGAAGATTCTACATGGGAGGATGAGAATTTTATACAGAAGCACCCGGAGCTACTCAAGCGTTGAGGACAACACTTTTTTGAAGGAGAGGGGCATGTTAGGTCTCTATATCACTAGTATAGTCCCTTATTATTGTTAGTGGAACCCCCTTATTGTTATTATTGTACCCTTGTAACCCCCATTTTGTTATTATTGTGCCCTTAAATTATTATTGTTAGGTCGGCTAGGATTACATTGTGACCCATTAGGATTACATTATGGCCCCATGGACTCCTATATATAGAAAGGAGGTTTTGTAAATTGTATCATCCAAGAATTGTTCATTTATGTAATGTATTGGAGGTTCCCCCCTTGAAGTGGCTTATTTCTAAGGCATGTATATCTCTTTTATTCTATTTTTGGAGCTGGTTACACAACAAGAAATGTCAAAGACAAAAGAATAAAATGTTAGGAAACTGGAAAAGCTTGACTGGGAGAAGTACTGGAAATACTTGGTGAAGCCAAACAATCAGTGGTTGATGTTGTGCTACTTAACTGACACCTCATCCCATATGCTTCCACCTCTATCAAATGTAGTTTAACTGGAAACCTATGCATCAGGCCAGTTCAGCCTCCTGAAGTAAAACCAATGTTTGATATTCATCAACTGAAACAGAAAATGGGAAAGGAAATAACATCACACTCCTAAATGAGTCATCCAACAAATTCTATTTCTGTCTTATTTTCACTTATTTTAAATAGATTTGTTTAAACCTCCTTAGTACTTCATGTATTTTCTATTTTTATATTTCCAGTATTACTATATAAACCCTTTCATGTCAATTAAGAAAGGGTCCCGAAATTTTGTAAAGTAGGCTTTTGAGAAGTTGCACTTTTGTATTCTTGAAGTTATCTTAATAGAAAAGACTGGACCAAGGACTATTTTTCCATGAGCAGAGTTAAGATATACATGGTACTTCAATCTTTATATAGTTGTTTTTTTATGTGATTGATATTTAAACTCATTTTCATTGTTTTGTTATATGTATCTTTTTAATACAATCTAGCATTAATTCACTATTGAACATGCATAGATTTCCATATTTCACTATGTATACAAGATATACAGTTATTTGATGTGATATAAGCTTAATCAATTAATTTGATTAACTATTTAATCAAATTAATTAACTTAAATTGTTTTTCATTTCTTTAAGTTCTTTGTAATCTTCATTCTCATACACTTAAGATCATCTTTCAAGATCACATATAAAAAAACATAATTAATCCCAGAATAGAGATAGGTATATATATTCTTTCAGATTGTTGTCACTAAGATTCATCAAGTCACATTTAGTTATAAAAACCACACATCCATCCAATTATATTTATTGGGAAATTGGTCCTATCATCCCCAGTCGGAGCCACTATTCCAAATGGAAAGGGGAGGTTTTCAAGTCCCTGACCAGGTGTTTATCCCTGATTTTGTGCAATGGTTTTCAAGGCATCAAAATTTTTGGCGCTAGAATGAGGGACAATAAAATATGAATGGCATTGAGGTCCAATCCTAAATCAAAAGGCCATCAAAAGAGTCAATCTCCCTCCAAATCTCCTACAGCTTCAAGGGCACATTCAAAACATCCTCCATTAAGGTCTAAAGTTGTTCAAACATCTCATAAGTCTCCTAGTACATTTCCTGAGGTGATTCCACTGTATTAAATTCTAGAATCACCTAAATTTTATACCTTAATTAAAAAATTAGAAGATACTTCTATTTCAAGAGAAAATATTGTACAACCTGAAACTTTTGAAGGAAGTGTTACTTCAAATTTTCAAGGAACTAGTGTATTGACTCGTTCTCAAAGTGAAAAACATGGAATAAATCCATTCGAGTTTCCACTTCATTCTCACTGAAGAAACACCCCTACACCATGTTGAAGGCTGAAAATTGACTACCTCAACATCGGGGAATAACACCCAGTCCAGAGTTTAAAGCAACTCCATTTCCATTGAAATTGGTGGGTTTGATTGGGGATAAAGGGACTAGTTTCCTGTTTTAAATATATCTAATAATAACAAGAGAAATTCAATCAAAGTGATGGAATGATTTTAAATCTAATGAAAAAACTAATTCAATAGATTTATGTCCAAATTCATTGCATGAAAAATGGTAGCCATGGAAACAATTAGTGTACCTGGTGAAAGGTTGTCCTCTCCATTTGTTTGCTTGAGGTATTCTTTTCATTTTCTGCATCTTTTGCTAGTTGGACTAGATTTTCTTTGTCTTACAGTATGCCTTAATATTTCCAGGTTTGTGGCAAGAAAAACACATAATACTTCTCATAAGAGGAAAGAACCTCCTTTGACAGCTTCCAGATTTATTCAATTCATATTCAAGAGTGTATGAGCCTTTTGCAGCTAACTGTTTCTTCATTTCGTTCTCTGTCATTTGAGGTTGTTGCTTGTTTTTGTTTACTCCATTACCCATCAAGGTCTTGTTGGCTTCTAATTATTTGGATCTCTTTTGGGTTTCTTCATCATATTTCTCAATTTTTTCCTTCTCTGAGTTTTCCATGGAGGTAATCTCATCCCAAAGATGCTTACACAACCTTATCCTTTCTTCTATTAGTCTTCTAGCTGCAACAATCTCAGATTGCTGAGATTTATCATTTTCTTTTATTACAACTTTCACAAAAGTGATATTCTTGTTATCTTAAACCTTGGACTTACTATTTTCTCCTTCATAGCCTATCCCGGTCTTTATAAGAGGAGATCTTTGATCATTTAGTATTTTTTCCAGCTATTCAGAGCTTTTCATATATCGAGTATTCATAGATAATTCCCTTTGGGCCTTTTCTAATTTCTTTCTTAGGCATACTACTTCTTCTTCCAATTTCTCTTGCTCCTGATTTTTATCTTTTATTTGCTTTATCAAAATGTCTTCCACCTTCCTAGCTTCTTCAAGTTCTACTTTCAACTGAATGAGGTTTTATGAACTTGGCTCATCCTTTACATATTTCAGGAGAATGTCTTTATGTTTTCTGCACTTGATTTTAGGTCTGTCTATTTCCTCTAGGGCACTCATTAGCTCCCCCTCAAGATCTACCTCATCTTCTTCCTCATCTTCTAGAAGGTATCCTTCAGGCTCTTCCTTGGCCATCAACACAAATTCAAAGGTTCCTTCTTCATTTGTGGATTAATCTGAGCTTTCAGATGCACTGCTATATTGCTGAGCATAAAATGATTTTTTACTAAATCTCTTCCCTTTCTGCCAGTTATTTATTTTGTTTTTTCCTGTCTCTTGTGGCTGGTTCTCTGCTCTCTTATGGGGACATTTTGAAGCATAGTGCCCCACTCTTTCACAATTAAAGCACTTAAATGGAAGTTTACCTTTATACTTACTCATGCCTCTATTCAATCTTATGACGAATTTGTCCTCTTCTTCATCTAAGCACGAACATGTATATTCCTTATCTTTTATGCACTTGTCTACCTTAAAGGTTGCCTCCCTCACATTTTACTTCCCCTTTGGAAGTCTCATCTCATAAGCTGTCAAGTTTCCAAGTCATTGGTTCATGGTCAAGGTTTCCTAGTTTGTTGTTTCTTCTATGGCAGAAACCTTAGGGTTAAACCTGGATGGTAAAGATCTCAATATATTTTGCACTATCCCACATTTCTTAATGGTTTCTCCTAGAGATATCATGTTATTCAAAACTTCCGCAACCTTTAGGAAGAAACTGGCTACATCTTCATCTTCATTCATTTTTTAATTTTCAAACTGAGTTCTATGGGCTTGATGTTTGGCCATCTTCACCTTTTTATATCCCTCATGGATATTTTATAAGGTATCCCATATATATTTGGTAGTCTCACTGTGCATTACTTTGAAAAATTATGACTCACATAGACTGCTCAAGAGCGCATTCATTGCTTTTGCATTAGCTATGAAATCTTGTTTGGCTTCTTTCTCTGTCTCAGTATCCTATGGTGAATATTTTACTTCTATTGCAATCTAGGAATCTAATATGTTATTCATTAGTATTTTTTCCTGTTTTGATGACTATATGCCTTGCCTAGGTTTTCTAGAAACCAATTTCGAACAGTCAATTTGTCCTCTAGAAAACCCCTTAGAGAAATTTTTATCTTTTTCCCTTTCTTGTAGACTGTGTTAGAAGTGGTCATCAATTTTAAGTCTTGATAAAACTCCCCTGTCCATAACTATCATAAGCCTTGTATCTCTGAATATTCAAAGTCCCCTATGTTCACACAGCTCACTGTCGAGCATAGGACAAGTTGTCTCCTCCCCTCTCACTGTTTAAATTCCCATATGATGACCTGACTATGCCTAAGAAGTCCTTCAGAAATTATGACAAACTGTCTAGGTCTAGGTGATGGTGTTTAGGGTAAGTATCTTGAGAAGAATATCTCTAGTCAAAAACCTTGTTTTTAATATCAGTCAGCCATCCTTTCTTCTTATCTGGAAAAACAAAGCCCTTGTTTACCCCTAGGTCATACACCATCAAAATGGTCATTTTGTTTTGTTTCAGCAAAGCTTATGAGGTTCAAATTCAAGAAGAAATAGAGTAAGAAGGTCCTATGTCTGAAGAAAGTGATCAAGTGAAATTTTCAAGCATTATCATCATGATACATCAGAAAAGGTCTCCAATGATCAAAGTCATTTTATTAGTGCATCTCTACAGGGGTGTTAGGATGGATGGCATTAATCAGTTTTGGGCAAGAAAACACTTCAAGGAAGAGCTTTAAAGCAAGATAAGTTGACTATTTTAAGACTAAAGAAAATACAGATTTAAGAAGAAGAAAGCCAACAAGATTCATCCCTACAAAATCAAAAACACCAAGAAGGTCAAAGAATTATTCATCTTGGAAAAATGAGTACAAAGGTGTGTTAGTTTTCTGGAAAAAGACTTCTAGCAGTCTAGGCATCAAAATGAAAAGCATAAAAAGAAACAGCTTCCTTTTTATACACCTATAGCCTAGATTCAAATTCATCAAAAGAACTACTAGCACCAATGAAGCTACAGTTGCTGCAAAGAAGAGTTATTCCTAAGACAAACACAGTAGACATTTATCATTTGGAAATGCATTACCTACCCATGGTTTCCATAGTAAGACTCTATGAGAACATGTCTCATAAGCAAATTGGACAAGAGATAATACAGATTGTGTTTTAAAAGCCTCCTTCAATGATGATAAGCATAGGGCATAAACAGTTCTGTTTACATTACCATCCTTCAGTGATAAGTAGACACAGGGCACAAAGTTTAGTTTTCAAGAGGGGCTTCATTCAAATCATAAGCTGAGATCCTAAGAATTTGTGTTTTCTTTGCCTCCTTCAATCATAAGAAGAGGGCAAAGACATAGTTTTAAAGGGTCTTCTTCAATAACAAGTAGAGGGTAAAGACTTAAGTTTAAAGAAGCCTCCTTCAATGACAAGTAGAGGGAAAAGACTTAAGTTTAAAGGGCCTCCTTCATTTGATAAACAGAGATAGGCCAAATTTTTGTTTGAAATACATCCTTCAAAAATGAGCAGAGGGCCTAAACATTTTGTGTTTAACAAGCCTCCTTCAAATATGATAAACAAAGGGCATAACACAAGTAGTTTGTTTAGAAGGATAAAGCTTCATTTGACAAACAAAGACCGGGCCTAACTTTGTTAAAGGGCTGAAACTTAAATGAAAAAAAGAGATAGGGCAAAGAAATAGTGTTAAAGAGGCCTCCTTCAATTTATAGGCAGAGGGCATAGATTCTGCTTTGAATTGCCTCCTTCAAATATAGAGCAGAGGGCACAGTTTCTTATAAATACCTCCTTCAATGATAAGCAGATGGCAAACATTTGTTTTTATGAGGAACCCCTTCAAAGAAAGATAGAGGGCACATTTTATATTTTGAAAAAAGGGAAATTTGCCTTATACTAAAGAGTACTGTTCATAATTTGCAAGAAGGAGAAATTGTCTTTTTACCAAAAAACTAAAAACTTCTTTACTATTCGCACACAATGTCTAAAACAAGCTCAAAAAGACCGTTGTGCAACCAAAAAGGTCACTATGCACTCTGTTTTCAAGGTTAAAGGCAAAAGGATGAGAAATCACTTTTAAAAGGGAGAAAGTCATTTTAAAACTCCCCAAAGGGCATATAGGAGCCTCAATGGGCATATTTTACATTTCATTTTTTCAACCGGCAGAGAAAGCAGGTCAGGTTTTCAGTCGGGCAAAGTCTCGTGCAAAGTTCAAATGGTCATGACACGCCTATGCCTAAGCACTACACGCCTATAGCAGCTTACCGAAATAAATTAAAAATGATGCAATGTGCCTATGCCTAAGCGCTAAGCGCCTGTAACAGCTTACCGTAGAAATTTACAAAGGGTGTGACGCGCCTATAACTGGCACGACACATTTCAACGCCTGGCCCTTCGTGCAAAGTTCTGTTGCCCACAACAGCCCAGCGTTCAGATGCTACGTGCCTGTGTGCAAGGGTGTAGCACCAATCAACCACTACAAAAAAGGGGCCAGAATTGAATTTTTTGCCCAGAATTGATTTTCAAGAAAGCTTCAAGGTATTTATCACTATATTTTACCCCTCAGTTGCTCTTAAGACATAAAAGATTCTTTGAAAACTGAATTGAAGGAGAAAGGAGTTTGGAGAAAAAGTGTCTATTAATTTTGAAAGGTTCTTTATTTGAAGTTAGGGGAGTGACAACAAAATCAAAAATGCCTTCGAAAATAAAGGTAAGAAAGGGAGGCCAACACAACAGATTTGAGCCTGAAAATGTTCAAGAGCTCACTACCTCTCCTTTTGCTTTGTTCTGTTTTCGAGAGATTGGATGCTTTGAGTTTTGCAGAAAATTACAATAGGTTACTAGCCACCCCCAGCTGACTAAATTTTTTTCCCTAAGATTGAAAGAAAAACAAGTTCACATAGCAAGTCTAGATTTTGAACTCACTCCTAAAGTTGTTTCTGAAGCAACCAAAATCCCTTGCATAGGAGAGGAGTGGTTTAAATAGTCATACCTTGATCTCAGTCACTATAAGACTTTTCTAAAACCAGATCATCAAGATGAATGCCAAGCCATATTTCCTTTCTCCCACTTACTAAGAAACAATGCCACCCTCATGAAAGTCATCATGAAGTATTTCACTTGTGAAGGTAGATTTTCCCGAGTATATTCCTATCACAACAGACTCCTTATGCAGTTCACACAAGTTAAGTTGCTAAACCTACCCTTTTTCTTGTGCAAAATTATAGATAAGGTGTCTTCCTTTGTTAAAAATAAGCTTCCAGCTTAGCAGAAAGAAATTTTATTCCATCACTCTCTCATTAAGATCATTATCATTCACTAGCTGGAACAAAAGGGCATCTCTTCGGAAACTTTCATCTCTCACCCTGTTTTCACTTCTAAATCTTCTATGCCACTACAAATCAGGTCATCTTCATCCCAATACCCTCCTCATGCTTTTTCCTCACCATCCACACCTTATTTTTCCCCTTATTCTCATGAGTCTATTCCCCAACAAAAAGCATCCTCCATGGATGACAGTGAGAATAATGCAGTAAAAGCAAACAAGGAAGTGTTGGTGACAAAGAACAAGGAAGTGATGGTGAAAAACAACAAGAAAGTGATGAGAGCAGCAGTAGAGGAAAAGGAAATAATGATGAGGTGAGCAGTCTACAGCTCAGTGGAAGAATCAAAATTGATAAAGATAAAGGCAACCCTCAAGAAGATAGTAAAGACAGTAAGGGCAGTGAAGGAGGCGCTGATCAACAATACAGTGATCATGAAAGCGGCCCTCAAGAGGAAGGTGAAAACACAAATGATGATAAAGACAGCTCTCAAAGGGATGACAAAAGCACAAATGGTGAAAGTGGCAGCCCATAGAGAGATAGTGAAGATAGTAAAGAAGAAGGCAGCCCACAGCAAGAAAATTAAAATAGTGATCATGATGAAGGCAACCCACATCAGGAAAACATTGAAAATAGTGACAATGATGAAGCAAACAGTTCAAAGCTTAGTAAATATAGCAAATTTGATGAGGAAAGAAGCAGCCCAAACAGTCAAAACAGTCAAGGCCTAAACAGCAAAAACAGTGACACCATTGAAGACCAAGGTCAAGAAGAAAATGATGGAAGCAGTCACAGCAAAGAGGGAAGTAATAAAAACAATCATGACAACAAGATGATGGATGAAGGAAAAGATAATTTTGGAAAGAAAAAAACAACAAACCTAGACATCTCTCACCAAACAGAAAAAGAACATGATATTTTTGAGATTAGTCCTGATGATGAGTTCATTACAAATATCAAATCTAATGAAAAATGAAATTCCCCATAGAAAAGTAACCAAAAAGTGGAAACAGAGAATGTTTTTGGAGAAGAGGATAGCCCTAAGGCTGTAGGATACCAATCTAAACAAGCCCGGGTACTAACTCCTCCTCTCACTCATCATCAGCAAAGTCAAGAGCATGTGTTTACTACCTCTCCAAGGAAAGGGGCCATGCTTCCTTCATCAAAAGTGGCAAAGGCTAAAAACACCAAAGAAGAAAAGAAGAAAACCACTTAAACAGTGACTAGCAATATCACTAGGGCACTAAGGAGTAGAGGCAAATTGCCAAAGAAGAGCAATATAGAGTTGCCCAAGAAAACCAAAGGAAATAAAATCATTAAAGGCAAGGGCAAAGAGAAGATTGAACAGCAAGAGAGCAGCCATGAGCATGAGAGGGAATTTGACATAATACAAATACACAGTGATGCTGAAGATGGTGAGGCCAAAATTCTTACATCTCTTTTGCAAAACCAGGAGGCTCAAATCAAAGACTTGGAAAATGACCTAGAAAGGTCAAAAAACATTATCCACTTTTTGCAAATGCAAAATAATAAAATGAGTGGACAGATGGCTATTTATGAAGCTCGGGAAATCAATTATAAAAGAGAAGTGCAAAATTCACAAGAAAAACTTGAAGAATACATGGGTGAGTATGCGGAAAATGATGAAGAAGAAGGGCCAGCAAGAAACAGACCTAAGACCATGGGTCTTAGAAGAGCATTGCAAAAGTAGAAAGAAGAAGAATTAGCTCGTGCACAGCAATACCCTCTTACGGAGCTCCTTGCCTTAGAAATTGAGAATGATAAAGAGTCTTGGCTTGAGAGAGAAAATCAGCATTTGGAAACCAAATTGGAGAAAGCTAACAAGGATTTGGGCTTACAAAGGAGAATGACCGAGCACTACAAAAAGTTGAATCAGTTTGCCCAAAGGAAACTCAAAGCTGCCCAAAGGAGGCACCCGGTGGAAAAACATGGAAAAGGCCTATCCCGGCTTGGAATTCTTGCTCAAGCTTCATTGCATGTTTCTAAAAACCCTTAAGGGGTTTACTCACCAAAATTGGTCATTTTTTGATACATTCTTGTATTTTGTGAATTTTAGGCCTAAAAGCATAAAATCACGGGTACCTTAACTTTTTCTCAGAGCATCCTTAGTTGAAGAAAAATATATTTTTGGATTCCTTGACATTAAAGGAACATGCTCAGAAAATTTCAGATGAAATAAAGCTGTCTTGGTGCCTCAAAAAGGCCAAAAACAACCATTTTTTTACCTTTCTGCCCCTAATATCAGCAGGTGCTACACTCCTGGGTTTTTTCACTGTTTCTATATTTTGACTGACTTCTAGGAATCAGATTGGAAAAAATCAAGTAGTTTTGGAAAATAGACATCCGTAGCTTTCCAACAAGCCATCACAGGACCCATTTTTACATCAAGAACTTCGCCAAAAATGCACTGCAAAATAGACTTCTTTCTAGTGCTACGCTCCTATAGATTTTGCTGAAAAATAGTTTTCTGAGCGATGAATGGGCCAAATATGCGTTAAGCAAGTTTATCTTATGTGCCAGGCCTTAAAAGTGATTCTTTTTTGCTATTTTGGTCTGAAAAGATATTTTTGAAGGATATTTTGTGCCTTGGACTTTGTTAGGCCTCAAGGACAGTTTTAGATATTTGTTTTTGGCCAATGGCCTTCTAGCTGCTCTAGGTGGGTTTCCTCCTCTTCGGCTTATATAAACCAAGAGGATTCATTGTAAAAAAGAGGTAGAACTTGATATATTGAGAGAAATACATAGAATTATGATCTTGGAAGAAATACTTGTTTTATGAAGTGGATGATGTCTTGCTTGGCTTGATGGTGGAGGAGCATTGTGTGTAGGATTCCATGGCTTGGTGAATGGTGATGTTTCTCTGATTTGTTTGTGTTTCCTTGTTTTCATTAATGTTCCATACTTCTCATTTGCTGTAGATCAGAAAATTATATGTTGAGACATGCTCATGGAAGCACCTCAAACAACCTTCATGTTACAACTTTGATGTTTTCCTCTTCTTGATCATTTCTAAAGGATTCTTAACTGCCCTTTAGGTCCATCAAGAAATTTTTATTTGTTTCATTTATGGTTAGTATGTTTTGCTATCTTGTATGATTTAGGGTATGCCCTGCTTACTTATAGCTTCTCAAAACTCCATTTCTGAAATCTTTCTATGAAATATTGGTTGTTTTAGTTAAGTCAAAGAGGTCTCGTTAGATCTTGCCCTTTGTCCATGCTTGCAAACTTATTTCAGAGTTCCTGATAGCTCAAGATATGTTGTTTAGGAGTTCCCTCTTCATAGATTGAGTTGTTTGTTTATCTTATTTGTTTTCCCAACAGCTGAAGGTGATTTTCTAGAGTTAGAGGTTCTTATGTTTCTATGTATCGCTGGATTGTTTATCTTTCATATGTATCAGTTTGAGTTTGATTCATAGAGATTTATGGTTTGCCCTACCTCATGAATACCCACTTTAAAGCTATATATGTTTGAGATCTCTTTGTCTTTCACAAAATTAATGTTCATTTCACTTCACTTTCACCCAAAGAATCCATTTACCTTGACCAAATCGGCCCTGCAGTAATACCTTGTCCACCATTTAGACAGTCTTGACTTTATCTGACCCCATATCCCTGTTGATTTGATGAAATCTCTTTCTATTTGTCCTTTTTGATCAATTACCTCAAAAAACCCAAAACAAACCAAAATATACTTAATAGATAGCCTAAAATCAAACATAAAAAGCAAACATGTTCACATCCTTCGCATAATAGAGAGAGCCCTCTCTGAGTACAGGAAGGCTAGGTCCTAGGACTCCACAACTTGGTTTGGTGTTACCCTGTCATTTGGTTTACCAATCTGCCAAACTACGGGACAATAACATAATCCAAGAGACATCAAATATGCTTTCATTCTTATTTTCCAGAAGGTATATTTTGTGCCAGTAAACAATGGGGCTTTATTTGTTGAGCATCCTTCTAGGCTAGCCATTTGGGGACCTAGGATCTCCTTCTAGTTGTTAAACTAATACAGAAGGAACTTTCTCTGATACCAATTGATGAACTTTTATCTAAACTAGAGGGGGGGGGGGTGAATTAGTTTAGTACATTCATGGAAATTTAAACTCTTTTCATTCACCTCAATTACACCTTCAGTTCATAAGCAGCTTAATACATAATGAATCAACAAACTTAATGTGTGTAGATCAAGTAATTAAGAAGATTAAAACATCACATCAACACATAATCATCAAGCACATAGACAACAGATATTAGTTGAAACCCATAAGGGAGAAAACCACATCTCATTATTATTGTGATGCAAAGGCATGCTTCAACTCCCTCTCACCACTGATTTTCTATAGGCTCCAACCTATAGGAGGCTACTAGCTCAAATTGTGCAAGCTACAACTTGCAAGGAAGCTCCAACTCCCATCTATTTTCTGCAAGCTACAACCCACAGGAGACTCCTACCTCAACCAGCTACAACTAGACATCTATCAAGCTACAACTTGATATGAAAGCACCAACTCCCTCACACTACAATAAAATTATATGTTGATTTCCCTGGATATCAACTATGTTTTTCTCCTTCCTCAATGTTGCCCTTCCAGCCTTCAAATCTGCTTCATATCAGCTCTGGATCTGCAAAACATCTCTATCTACTCTCCCTCATTCTTCCACTTGCTAACCTCTCTATGCATATTACAATAACATCATTTATAGAGATCGCTTCATGGTTGTTTTCATTCTATATGGGAATATGAAGTGAACAAGAATGACTCTTGTCTTCCACCCACTCATTTCCTCACTCCGCATATTCAGAATGTTACAACAATATATACACTCATTTCAGTATTAATTTGGAGTTTTTCTTTGCCTTGGAGACTTGCCTTTGCATCACAAACGATAGAAAACAAATAATACATTTACAGTTACATTCAAATATTTCACTCAACCGTTTCAGTTTCTTAGCTTTGTTGAGCGTTTGTCTTCTTCTCCTTGTTGTCCCTTTGTCTTTTATGTTTCTGCAGTTATATTCCAATTGTGCTGCATGACCGCCTTTTTTCCTGACTTGACCCATGCTGTTGCACTGTTCTGCACGAGCTCCGGGTCCTTTTTCTTACCCGAGCCTTTTCTTGTTGTGTTCAGTATTTTCTTTTTCTACCCGAGTATTTTCTTTCGCGTTCAGTCTTTTCTTTTAACACACAGCCGCATCTACATGACGCTTTTCATCTTGGCCGTCTTCTTTACACAAACCCCGTGGACCTGTGGGTCATTGTCCACATAAAATCCCTTTTAACGCATCGGATTACAATTTTCGAGTTTTATTAACATACATATGTTTAGCAATCAAACAACACATACTTTATAATTGAACTCACATAATAGACATCCCTTACATATTTGCGGAACAGGGGTTTTCGGGTCCCACAATACATGACTAATCACAATACATCGCACTTCGATTGCCCGCAACTTTTAACATTTAGGAATAAACATATCTCCTATCCTATGTGATATGCAATCGCATCGCATCACATCCAACATAGCTTACCGTGCGAACATTAAGTACAAAACATAAAATCTGCGATGTGCGCTAATGCGCAGTGCTGACACGTGGCTCCTCCCTTTCACCACTTCACAGCTTTCTAACCTTACCACATCACAAAAAAATTAACATACCTTGTGAAGCCTTAGCGCTATCCGCTAACATTTGCGATGTGTGAACTCGCAATTCATCGTCCGTCGTTGATATTCATTGGATCCAACTATCCATGCCTGTCTCCTTATTGATCCACTTCGCATCGCAAGTTAAATAACTTAACTTGCGAATTCTTAACCATAATCACTATACCCTGCGATATGTAATGTCTTCACGGTTGCGATATGATCTTCCACCATTGATCTGCACAAGATCTATGGTCCTCATTGTTTCTTGCAAATCTGATTTCTTTATGCTATGTGATTAATACAATATTCAATCAAACAGAGGTTGTGTAAGATCTATGGTCCTCGCTATGTCTTGCAAATCTGATTGCTTTCTGCTATGTGATTAATACGATATTCAATTAAACAGAGGATTGTGTAAGATATATGGTCCTTGCTGTGTCTTGCAAATTCGATTGCCTTCTGCTGTGCGCTGAAGCAGTTTGCTTTGTCCCTTTTAAAAAGTGTTAATCTCTCCTGAGCTTGTTCTTTTGTTTGTTATTCACTCCAACTTGGGATTATCATGCTTACTACACATTCATGACTCTGCCCAGTACATTCACGATTCTGCCTTTTTTGTTTTGTTGCCTTTGCTCCTTTTCTGCCTTAACTTCCTTTGCTTCCTTTGCTTCTTAGTTGCCTTTGATGCCTTTTCCTTTTTGCTACCTTTGTTGCCTTTGCCTTTTTGGTGCCTTTGCGCCTTTGGTGCCTTTGTTGATGGTTTAATGCTCCTTCTCACCTCTCTGCTGCTCCTCTGCCTCTCTTTTATGTTTTCTTACTGCATTATGGCCTGATCTACTTCTTTGAATGATTATTGTTGCTTCTCTTCTCCTTTTCCTTAACGATAGTTTAGGTGCTGCTCCTTTGTGCTCCTTTGCCATCAATGACAATATTTCCAACAGTTGTTCGATGGCATGGGTTCTCAATTTGATGGAAAATATTCTTAAGGATGCAACACCTTGGTGATGGATATACTTCTAATGGGGATTCATTTCAAGGACGACAACATCTTTGGACAGGCCCTTGCATTTAGGCATCGACATGCGCCACAAGATGGGTGATTCGAGTCGCAATATGAGACAAGCATCACACAATTTGCGATGATTGTGTGATATTTTAGGGTTAGTCACATTTATTAGCCATTCTTGCAAGAACATAAATAGTGTTTGTATTCGGCACCATACATATGTCTCATACTTTTCCCATTACTTGATATGATTCATGATTCATGACTACTCGACGTAATGATTCATAACTTAATTAATCGATTTTTTTTAAAGTTTTCCAATATAAATTTAAAATGTATTGAAAAATAATGTCTATAAAATAAATTAAAGAAATAAATTTATTTGTAAAACTAGATAAATTGGAAATAAACAAATAAAATTAATTGTATAATTTTTTCATTTAAAAACAAAATACTAAAAATCATATCTATCTATATATATATATATATATATATATATATATATGATTTTTAACATGTTTCCATTAAAAACTTTTTTTTATTTTTTTATAAAATGTATTAAAAAAAAATTATATATATATATATATATATATATATATATATATATATATATATATATATATATATATATATATATATATATATATATATATATATATATATATATATATATATATATATATATATATATATATATATATATATATGATTGATAACCTGTTTCCATTAAACATTCCTTCCGAAATGTTAGACTAACTTGTGCCTTATCCCCACCACATTTTTCTATGAATTCATTATCAATAAATCTGAGCCTTTGGATGAAATTCATTTTCATTTTTTACTCATTATCTGCATTATGATCCAATGCCAATAACTTTGATTATGTTTCTGTTAAACCAACGTAAATGATACATTTCACTGTTTGAAAAAGATAGTTATTGGGATATTCCTCAATCAACTATCTTTTAGACTCTACCGAATGGTTCCCTCCAATTACATAATATTTATAATAATAAAAAATTGTCTTGTCAAATGCTTGTTTGTTGGGAACCTATCGTGGATAAAAAAGAAACACATAATCCACCACATGCGCATATGGATTCAACCTGAACAATGTTTTCAGATTATGTACATGTAGGTGATGGGCCTTTCAAATTTGATATTGAGATTGTCCTTCATCTGGCCTATAAAATTGGTTGACATTAAGCTCAAATGTTTGGCCACCTCAACTCATATGCAGGGAAAATTTTAGGGGCTAATATTCATAGTTGGGCTAATTTTCCATGCTTTTTCCTAAAAAAAGATTCACCAATTTTCATTTTTTTTCTAAAATGATTCGCCCAAATTTTATAGTACACCATTATTTTACCTTAAAAATATCCAAAATATTACATCAACTAATATAAAATCATTGGAAATATAAATATTTCAATAAAAGTATCACAAATTTTTTTACAATTTGCATATTTGGGACTAGTATGATTCGCCAAGGTTTCTAAACATTAATATAAACTTCCATCCTTAAAATTTTCCCTGCTCATATCGAATGGCATTTTGTTGTGTTTTAATAATGCCATCCTCTAACTTAGAACCTAATGTTATGATTTCTCTGCTTCCTTTAGAGCTTTCAATTTGTTCTTCACTGTTGCTCATGACTTTTACAGGTTGACCAAGATTTGATTTCTTCTTCTTATTGGTAAACATATCATTTTTTTATAAACAAACTCTTCATCATCAGGTAAAATAGAGACATCTTTGGCCATTTTTCTTTTTCATGTCTGATTTGTTTTCTCTTTTTGCACAACAATTCTAATCTCGTCCTCACTAATTCTATCATAATTTTCAGTTTCATGTTCCACATCTTCAAAAGAAACATGTTTAGGTTTACTAGATTGACCCACCTTCGTGACTCTTGGTTGATCCCCTCTGTGTACCTTGCAATGTCACGAGCTATTGATATTTGCTTCATTCCCCTTTCCTCTTCTTTGTCTGTGTGGAAAGTGTTGATCACACTCATAACATTTGGCTCCATATAATAAATACCTTCAAACATGTTTGAAAGATCCGCAAAAAAATCCTATGAAACAAAATAAAACATGTCAATGATCAATAATTTATAAAAAATTGAATGATCCTTACAATAATGCATAGCAGAAATATAAATAAGCATACTTACAATGTTATTTGCAATGTTGCTTGAGATTTCTGCAGACAACATTTTAGATATTTCATTTGTGTCATACTTGACCTTTGATAGACGATATCTAACCTTGTCACATTTATTAGCCATTCTTGCAAGAACATAAATAGTGTTTGTATTCGGCACCATACATATGTCTCGTACTTTGCCCATTACTTGATATGATTCATGATTCATGACTACTCGATGTAATGATTCATAACTTAATTAATCGATTTTTTTAAAGTTTGCCAATATAAATTTAAAATGTATTGAAAAATAATCTCTATAAAATAAATTAAAGAAATAAAATTTATTTGTAAAACTACATAAATTGGAAATAAACAAATAAAATTAACTATATAATTTTTTCATTTAAAAACAAAATACTAAAAATCATATATATATATATATATATATATATATATATATATATATATATATATATATATATATATATATATATATATATATATATATATATATATATATATATATATATATATATATATATATATAATATTTTTTTTAATATATTTTATAAAAAAAAATAAAACATGTTTTAAATTTTATAAAACAATTAGAAAAAAACAAAATAATTTGAAACTTAAATTTATTTTTTATATTTAGAAAGAAAAACACAAAAAAAAAATAATGTTTAACCATTGTTAAAATTAAGTTTTTTTTTGTTTTTAAGTTAAAAAAAAAAATGTTAATTTGTTGTTTTAATATTTTTTGTTTTGTTTTTTTAAATATAAACTTAATAAAATAAATTTTAAAATTTAAAATGTAATTAATATAATTAAAACATATATTTTAAAATTTAAAATTATATTTTAAAATATTTAAATGTTAAATCATTTTTAAATTTTTAAAATTTTAAATACAAAATAATTTTAAAATTTTAATTTATATTTAAAAAATATTATAATTTTTTTTAAAATTATATACTAAAAGAGGGTTTTCCAACAGCTAAGGGCCGAAGGCCGGCTGGGCGGCGCCGTGGAGAGCTACCTAGCCGACCTCCGACTAACGACCAAATTATTATTATTCGTTTTTTTTAAATAAAATATTAAAAAAAAAACAATAAAACTGTTTTAATATAAATTAAAATAATTTAAAATTTACATAATAAAATTATAATAAATAATTTAATAATATATATAATAATAAAATAAATTTAAAATACAATATAATAACCTATATAATAATAATAATAATATTTTTTATAAATTCAATTTTTTTTAATATAAAATAAAATAAGAATTTAAATAATTAAATTAAAAAAAATTTAAATAAATTAAAAATTTTCAAAAACAATTAAAAAAATTAATTTGTTTTTTTTTAAATATTAAAAAAAAAAAAATTAAAATAAGAAATTAAAATTTAAAATTAAAACAAATTTAAATTTAAAATTTAAATTTTTTAAAATAAAAAACAAAAGAAAAAATTTAAATATGACGATGATGATGGTTAACATCCACTGAGACCAATCTTTGGTATATTAGACCTAAAGAAAAGAGTTATTTAATTTGATTTAAGATTTTATTCCTATGCCCAAAAAGCTTGGAGGTAAGCCTCCCGAGCTCACTATAATTTTGACATCTTAAAAGGCTAAGAAAGTCAGTATTACAACAAAGATTATGAAATTGAGCTCTAATGTGGTTGTACACGGGGCACTCTAACCACTAGTTTATTTATTTTATTTTTTATTTTTTATTTTTTAATTTTAAAATGTTTTTAAATTTAATTTATTTTATTAAAATTTTAAAAACAAAAAAAAAAAATACTAAAATTAGTAAAAAATTAAATTGTTTTTTAGTTTTCAAATATATTTATAATAAAAAAAAAAAGTTTAATATAAACTAAAACAAATCTGCATTTTCCTTTTGTTATATATATATATATATATATATATATATATATATATATATATATATATATATATATATATATATATATATATATATATATATCAAATGATATTTTTAAAAATAAAATTTCATGTTTAAAAAAAAAAAAAAAATTCAATTTTTTGGTTGGACTTTTAGGAAAAAAAAAAGAATAAATATAACTATTTTTTGATGTACATGGTCATTTTTTGGTTTTTTCTTTCATGGAGGAACCCAACAAATATAAGAAAGAAAAAAATTCTAAATTTTTGTCCTAAAAACTCTAAAAATTTGAGTTTCTTTTTCCATTTTCTTCACTAAAAAAATATAAAAAATTAGGGTTTTTGAATCTAAAAACCATAAAAAAGCAGTTTTGGAACACAAAAACCATAAAAAAAGAACATATTTTCCCCAAACTCGTCTTTAAATGGACAAAATAGAAAGAAAACTAACCTTTGAAATGCGGAAAACTCCTGTTACCAATGCGAACGCAACGGCTCCACAAAATTACCAATGTCAACGCAACACCTCCACAAAATTGCTCCAACAAAACTCAAAAGACTTGATGTGATGTGAGGAATAGAAACAATGATTTTTATTATATAGCAGAGATTATGTGACTGATTTACCGTTTAACGAATGTGGGATTAAAATTTAAAATTTATAATATTTACATGTAGTTAAATATAGTTAATATTATAGTTAAAATAGTTAATATTTGCATGTAGTTATTATAGTTAATATTTACATGTAGTCAATGTTAAATCATTCAAATAAGAAAAATATTTTAGTTTGGAAGACATGCATGAAAGAAATATTTTATGGATATTTTGAATAGAAAGTACGGTGAAATATTTCAAGACCAACAATTTTGTTGGACACCTAATCCTCCATGTGTAGGTGTGGTAGGCGAAAAGTCACAAAGGAGTCCAAGTGACCTTGGAAGATGAATACAAGAGTCACATTAATGTAATATAAATGTACATCTATGTGTAATAGAGAAGCAACCAATGCCTATCTTTCTATGTGTGTGTTTATCTTTCCTCATACACCATGTGTGTGTTTAACATGGTATTGGAGCTGATACGTTCATAACCAAGCTCAATCTTGTGTGAGCCACTTGTTTTTTGTGACCTGTGTAAACCTACAAAAATCCTGTGCATTTTTGTAGCATTCAGAAATTATTTTGTTGGGTTCATTATTTTTCTAAGTTCAGAAATTATTTTTGCGAAGAGTAGTGTTGTGTACTACCATTTGAAAGTCTATGCATTTTAAAGTCTACAGGTTTTCTCACTGCTCCCTGTTGCATTCAATTTTTACTTCTCCTGGCACTTTTTTTACTACTCCTACCATTCAGCATTTTGGAAAATTCTGATTTTTGTTTACTACAAATTCTGCAATTATTTTCCTACAAATTCTACTCGTGTGCAATTTCTGCTCAAATTTTGAGCACAGTTTACAATTTTTTTCAAAACGGATAAATTTTGGAGAGAGAAGTTACAATTTACAGAATCCATCTTTAATTTCGACTCTGCCATGATGCGAGGTGGTATATATATGTGTTTATTTGTGGCTGAATTTATGCTAGCACCAAGAGGATGAATTTTGTATCATTTGCAAAAGTTAGAAAAGCCATTTTTGTAACTTTCTCTACCCTCACCCATCTCGGCCCTCACACCCCTCTCTCCCACACAGCCCTCACTGCCGCCTCTTCCCTAACCCACCTACCCCCTCCTCACTACACTCCCTAACCCCTCATTGTCCCCTCACCTCTCGGCTCACACACAACCCTCCCTCCCCATCCCCCTCAGTCCTCACTACCCTCCCCTCAACGCTCACAACTCCCTCACCCCACTCACCTCTCACGCTCCCCAACCCCTCACGGCCCCCTCTACCCAACCCACCCAACCCCTCACTCACCCACTAGCACTCAAATCACTCCCCAACCCCCTTCTCCACCTCACGACCGTCCCTCTCCCCACCCGCACCCCTTCACTACACTCCGCTCATCGTGCCCCCTCCATCCCCTTACTCCCCCACCCCTCACCAATGCTCCCTCGGCCCTCCCCTCTTACGATCCCTGCCCCCTCACCAACCTCCACTCTCCCCGCCACAGAGCTCTCATGACCCCTCACCCTCTCCTCCCACATAGATTCTCTGCGTTTTTATTTTTTTTGGCCTTTTATTTTTATTTTTATTTTTGTACAATTTGGCCTCTCTCAGATTTCACCTCCCCTAGTAGTCGCCTCCCCCAGTTTCACCTCCCCAAGTAGTCGCCTCCCCTATATTTCACCTCCCCGAGAAATCACCTCCCCTAGATAATACCTCTATTTTTTCCCCAATTTTGTTTTTCTTCTTCTTCTTCTTCAAAAAAAAAAAAAACAGAAGAAGAAGAAGAGAGAGAGGAGATGGTATATGAGTAAATGGATATATGGATTTTCTATATAGTGAAAGGTGAATTTTTTGTTGTATGTTTTCTCCATTATAAAACATGACCAAGATTTGTGGCATGTATAGAAGGGTGACTCTCTGAAAGAGATTGACAATGTGAAGGTAAATATTGAAAATTGGTCATCATTTTCAAAATAGCAGTGGCACCATAAATTCACTCATAGTTTTGCCTTCATCTTTATTGTGAGGTAATATAGCAAGCTCAAGACCATATTCTCATCGATAGTGAAGCATCCAAGCTTGTGAATATCTTTTTGTTGAATTAGAGTTGTTGGTGTAAAACAGATCTTTGAAGAAGAGAGAAATCATTTGCCTTAAAGGGTTATTGCACAGTGGGTTTTGCTACACATTTACAAAATATTTGCAGTGACATTGTATTGTACTGACATTATGAGTGGATATTGCTTCTTAGTTCATAGTTGCAGTCAGTGTTTGAAGTGTAACTTTGAGTTGTTGAGAAAATGGCTAAAATCAATGATGCATTAGAGTTGTTGCATAACCTCATTCATTCGAATATTCATGATATGGTAAATATGAGCAAGAACGCTCTTTTTAATATTCAAAATTGCTTGCAAGATGCACAAGACAAGATTGAGTTTTTGCAGTTGGAGTCTCACCTTCAGCAAAAGAGTCATAATTCTGAACTTGTTTCTATTCAGAAAATTGAGAAGGACTCTCATCAGTAGAAAGAACATAAAGTTGCAGTCGATTCACATTCAGTTCCTTGTACAAGAGTAGATTTACATGTAGATGCAGCAGCTCAGTCTGCACTTCCCAAGCCTATCATCAGACCTTGGGAAGAGCTTGTCCACAACAAGCATAGAACTGGTCTTGGATATGACAAGGATGTGTCATTTCATATTCCGGACTACTCCAAGCCCATCAAATTTCAGAGTGCCAGATTTATTCTCTTCCGCAGCAACAACAACAACAAATTGTAAAATGCCAACACTACGATCAAGTTGGCCATATTAAAGATTATTGTTTTGATCTTCACCTATGTAAGCACTGTGGTCAGCACACCCATTCTTCACACAAATGCTTCAGAAACAAGCCTCTTGCAATAACAAAGATTCATCTTGGATGGATCGCTTCTTGGCAATGGGAATCAGCAGGCAAGAAGATGTTTAAATCACATGTCAGAACTTGTTCTCGAATATTGAACAAACTTGCAGTTGAGTTTTTTCCATCATCTCACCTTGTACCTGACAGGGGGGAAATGGTGGTCATCTACAAGCTTCGACGCCACATCAAGCAAGCCTGAGCCACAATCTCTCATTCCAGATTTAGAGTTGTAGCCAGAGACATAGTAGTTCAAGCGAGCCTAAATCACAACCTGTCGTTCCAGATTCAGATTTGTAGCCAGAGACACGCATGCCCATGAGCATGCCTTTGGTTGATGGACAACCTTAAACCATCCATGTGAGGTTCATATTCTTCCTCTTTAAAGAATTCAAAGCACTTCCTCTAGCAAAAGACTTCAGCTTCTTGCGAGCCTTGGTAGAGTTCCAGGAAATGCATCAAGCATTCCAGTGTTGGTGGTCATCCTTAAACCATCACAGGTTGTAGACCTCCCTTCTTTTAGGTTGAAGGTATCCCTCTTCAAATATGAGGGACACTTCCTCTAGCAGAAGCCCTTAGCTTCTTGCCAGTTTTGGAAGAGTTCCAGAAACTGCAATAAACGTTGTGTTCCAGTGTTGGTGGTCATCCTTAAACCACCTCTTTATGCCAACATTTCAGAGAGCTAATTCAAGCTAAGTGCTACCATGCATACTTTGTAGATTTTTATTGCAACTCTCTTCTTGGACTCACACATACCCCTTCGGATTAAGGGGGGGAATGTTGGACACCTAATCTTCCATGGGTAGGTGTGGAAGTCGAAAAGTCGCAAAGGAGTCCAAGTGACCTTGGAAGATGAATCCAAGAGTCACATTAATGTAATATAAATGTACATCTATGTGTAATAGAGAAGCAACGAATTCCTATCTTTCTATGTGTGTGTTTATCTTTCCTCATATACCATGTGTGTGTTTAACAAATTTATTAAAATATTTTGAAATATATTTTAGATGAATATAATGTGGGATTAAAATTTAAAATTAAAATATTTACATGTAGTTAATTATAGTTAATATTATAATTAAAATACTTAATATTTGCATGTAGTTATTATATTTAATATTTACATGTAGTCAATGTTAAATCATTCAAATAAGAAATTTATTTTAGTTTGAAAGGCGTGCATGAAAGGAATATTTTGTGGATATTTTGAATAGAAAGTACAGTGAAATATTTCAAGACCAACAATTTATTAAAAAAATTTGAAATACATTTTAGATGAATATTTTGTACAAAATATTTGAAACGAAAATTTTGGAGGGAAAGTTTTTAGCGAAATTTTTTGGGGGGGGAATTTGGAGGGAAAACTTTTAGCGATAATATTTGGGGAGAAATTTTAGAGGGAAATTTTTAGTCTTTAATCTATATATATATTGTAATTGGGAGAGAGTGCATTTGTATCATTCAACATCTTCTTGTTGAAAGCCATGGGTTCTTCTGATAGTGAATTTTTTCTTTCTAGAACATCAACATCTTCATCACGCAATAATTCTATTCAGATTGATGAATATAACAAGATTCCGTTCACCATGAATAAAGAGTCAAAAATTTGACTTAGTCGTAATCCTAAGGATGATAAGAACATAATTGATGAGGCGCAGCAAAAAGAATTTTTTTTAAATCGAGAATCATTTATTCCACTTACTCTTAATCCTAAGTATTATGAAAGCGCCAATGATGAAGGGCATGATGAAGAATTTCCAGAGTCAAAATTTTCACTTTGTCCTATTCCTAAGGATTATGAGGGCACCACTGATGAAGGGGGAATGAAGAATATCCACTTCATCTTAATCCTAAGAATTATGCGAGCACCACAGATGAAGAGGTGGATGAAGAATTTGCAGAGTCAAAATATCCACTTCGCCCTAATCCTAAGGATTATGTGAACACCACTGATGAAGAGGGGAATTAAGAATTTTTAGAGTCAAGATATCCACTTCATCTTAATCCTAAGGATTATGCGAGCACCACTGATGAAGAGGGGAATGAAAAATTTACAAAGTCAAAATATTCACTCTGTCCTAATCCTAAGGATTATGCTAGCACCATTGATGAAGAGGGGAATTAAAAATTTCCAGAGTCAAAATATACACTTCATCCTATTACTAAGGATTATGCCAGCACCACTGATGAAGAGGGGAATGAAAAATTTCTAGAGTCAAAATATCCACTTCAGCCTAGTCCTAAGGATTATGCCAACACCAATGATGAAGAGGGGAATGAAAAATTTCCAAAGTCAAAATATCCACTTCGTCCTAATCCTAAGGATTATGCTAGCACCACTGATGAAGAGGGGAATGAATAATTTGCAGAGTCAAAATATCCAATTCATCCTAATCCTAAGGATTATGCGAGCACAACTGATGAATAAGGGGATGAATTTCTAGAGTCAAAATTTACACTTCATCCTGATCCTAATGATTATAAGAGCACCATTGATGAAGGGGGGGATGAAGAATTTACAATATATATAGATTCAAGGCATCCACTTATTCCTAATCCTAAGGATTATGAGAGCACCAGTGAGGAAGGGAAGGGGTGGGATGAAGAAATTATAGTGAATAAAGATTCAAAGCTTCCACTTAGGCCTAATCCCAAGGATTATGAGAGAACCACTGAGGAAGGGGAGGATGAAGAGTTTCTTGCAAATGATAATTTTAGAGGCACAGATATGAATAATGAATTTTCTCTAAGTGACCATTTCAAAAACACTCATGGTGATGAAGAATTGAATCCTCCAAGGAAGAATTTGAAAGCATGGATCAATATGGTGAATAATTTTGTCTGAGTTAGGGTTACAAAATCACAAATGATTCTTGTCAAATGTTTTATTCAAGTGAGGATGGTAATGAATATTTTCCAGGAAATGATGCCGATGAATTTATTAGCTATGTTGAGAATGATAACAGTGGGGATAATATTCCTCCTAATGGTGACAAAACTTCTTCTACAAAGGATAATGGAATGATGAAGCCATTGCAAGAAAATATTGTAACTAGGAGTAGGATTAGAACTTTTCATATAAATCCAAAACATTCCAGTTATACAAGGGCGAGGACAACATATCTCACAAAAAAAAAAATTGTCGTTCATTTGATTTCAAGTGAATGTTGTCCTTGGGATTGATTGAAACATATGGATTTCAACTTTGCTTTGGAGAAAAGGAAAATATATTTGTTAATTAATAAAAGCATGCAAAATTCATATTTAGTAGGTTGCATGCAATCTACACTAGCATGTTATGATTATCATATTGGGAATTTATTGCTCTGAAAAAAGGCTTTCAAAATGTTGCATTCAATCGCTAATTATCGTTTGTCAAGAATCCTAGAAAAACTGGAAGAGGATCCCACATATTATTCAGAAGTACGTTATAAACAGGAGGTTGGGCCATTAGAAAATACTGTTATGTCATGGATGAAAGACTTATTTTCAAAGCATGGAGAGTGTATGCCAAATAAAGACACAAATCATATTCCAGATAATTTCTTGAGACAAGAAATATTCAGCTTATACAAAGATTATGCAGAATCTGCTGAAGGAGTTGGTAATTTTATTAAATATTCATATTTTACAAGGGTATGGAAGAATGAATTCAACAATGTTCATATTCCTAAGAAGAGAAGGATGGGGGTTTGTAGCACATGTGCTTCTCTTAAAGAAAAAAAAGATAAATGTCAAGGGGAAGAAAGAGGTATGCGTTCAAAACATTATTTTTTAAAATTGGATAGTTATCAACTATGAAAATATATTTATTAATATGTTTCTTTTATTTTTATAGATTTCATTCTCAAATAATTTCAAGAGCATCACAATCAGCAAACAAGTGAAAGGAAAAACTTGCATAAACATCGAAAGAAGTGTTATGATAATTCAAATAAATATTTGGATTTGATAATTGATGGTATGGACCAAAAGAAAACACTTCTACCACATTTTTTCCGCTCGGAAAAAAAATTACAGGATGGAAATTTCATTCAATTTCACTTGGTTGGTTGTATGGTCTTTAATGAGTAGATGTTTCCAAGGGTTTTCTTCACAGCTACAAATATTCATAATGATGCAAATCTGACCATAACTATAATCCATGATGTGGTTACTCATTGGTTTGGTATTCTTCCTGAAGTTTTGTATGTACAATTAGACAACACAATTCATGAAAATAAAAATCAAGTTCTTTTTGGGTATCTAAACATGCCTGTTAAATTGGGAATTTTTAAAAAGATAAAGGTTGGTTTCTTTCTTGTTGGGCATACTCATGATCATTTTGATCAAATGTTCAGTTGTTTTTCAGTAACATTGAGGAGGAAAGGTATTGGGAGCCTACCATCATTAATTGAATGTATTAAGAAATCCTATATTCCAGAGCCTTTTTTCATGTGTTGGAAGAAACTATTGACATGCGAAGGTTTATTTTGGGATCACATGGTGAGGAGAAATGCATTGAAAAACTTAACGACATTAGATCCCAAAATTAATTTCATATCAAAATAATTGATGGGATAATACTTAAATGAGGAAAGAAGTATTCAACTATTGCAAAATGGGGACCATCATAAGGTTTAACATTTTTGAAGTTCATTCCAAAGCGTCCAGTATTTTCATCAAAGATATTATTATTACAGTCAATTGCTGAACTCCATAATGCACAAAGGAATAAGAGAGACATACATTATTTTTAATTTCTGGAGGAAATTAAAAGATGTATTAGAGATACATATGAGTGCTTTGATGTTGTTGATTCATTTTTGTGGGAGTATTTTTTCAATAATCAAAGCGATATGATTTCAAGATCAATAAATAAGGATATGCTTTTGAAGACTCCATTTTTTTGGCGACAAAATATGCCAAATGAACATTAGGAAACACACATTGTTGAACAAAAATAGTCTCAAGATATTATTAATTATCCATAGGTAGAGGAAAGAGAAATATATATTGGTTCTAGAAGATCACGTGCACAACGTGAAGTCGTGGAAGACCTTTACAAGGGTTTTGTGCAGGATGTTAAGGAGGGTTGCATGATAGCAGTGTTAGTAGATGAAGATCCACTTGGCTATCCATTTTGGATTGCCAAGGTTATAAAGGTCATTAATGAAAATTAAGATATTACAACTTTTGATGTACATTAGTATGTCACAAGTACCCACCCTTTCAATGGTGTGTACATGCCAGAGATGGTAATTGAAAACAAAATTGGCAGAAAAGGAAAAATAAAGGGCACAAATATAAATCGTCGTTGCACAGATGTCTTAAAATTGGAGGATTTTGACATACTTGTGTATGACTTCAATTTGACAAAGAGAGTAACTCTTCGATTGAAGACCATAAATATTTTGAAGAAATTGCTACAAAAAAAAATACTGCTAAGATGGGACTCTGCTGAATGTAGTCGTAGATCTACAAGACTTTTGAACTCTTAAATGACGGGCATGCATGTTGACTCAGATGGAGCACTAGTTGATGAAAGAAAAGAATATGGATCATCTTCATCTGCATCGAGTCATTCATTTGAAGATGTAGGTTCTGATGGTATGCCAGAACCTATGGTTGATTTTGAATAATTGTCTAAGACATTTTTATGTAATTGATGTTTGCATGGTAACTTGAAATAAATATTTTGACTTCCATAAGATTTTTTATGAAGTTATAAGGCATTTATATGTTTGTTGGATTATATGTTTCAATTATGAAGAACTCATCTCTTTAGAATATACACAACGCAACAATGGATTAGAAAAATAATTTATGTTATATTCGATATACCAATGTTGATATTTCGATTAAAAGTAAAAAATAAAATATAAATTAATGTTGAATTTTTAGATTATTCAGTGATAGTGCCATAATATTATGTATTGTTACCATTTGGTATAATATACTTTTAAGAAATTTAAAAATTATATGCCTTATTGAAAGGGGACACTTTGTTTTGATGGTTGATTTTTAGGTTTTGGTTGCAATTAGATTTAAACTTGTCTTAAGTTAAGATTTGAAAAGAGATATATTTTTATCCTTTAAAATAAAAATTAATCTTGGAATAATAAATATTCCATTTACTTGTTCATTTTTAAAAATTGCTTAAGCCATATAATTTCTCCATAATTTCATGGTTCAAGTATGTTGAAAACTTAAGATTTAAAACCTTGAGATTTACAACTTTTCATTAAGGTTTTTATGTAGTACGATATTTTATCTTTAACTTTATGGTTGAAAACAATTACAATTTTTGGGGTTTTAGAGTCAAGATATTTTATCTTTAACAACATGGATGAAAATTATTGGAAATGATAAGGCCTTCATACATGATATTTTTATCTTTAACATCATGTATCAAAATTTTTATAATTTTATGATTTTCAATGTCCTAATATGTTGTCTTTAATTCCATTGTTACAATGTGTAAAAATTGTGACAATGTTTTTTTTTTTGTTATTCCAGCATCAACTCCTTTTGTTTCGAGGGCATTTTTTGAATCCTTTTTTCAAGAAACAATTTCGTTTTTAGCATAATTTTAAAAAATGTTGAAATTTGACCTTCAGAAAAAAAACAAATGCGTTATGAAATACACACTTTTTGTTTTTGGGGCATTTTTTCATGCTTTTTGAGTCTTTTTGGGCTAGAGTTCCCATTTTGAGGTAATAGTTCATGTTTTATTGGTAACTATGTTGCACCAGAAATATCATAGTATAGGTCATTTTTTTTCTTATCACTCAATGGTAAATCAAAAATCACAACCATTAGTGCATAAAACTTCTTGAAATGCAGGTCTTCATTCTCAGTAGTAAGAAAATGTCGATTTCTCATAATATAGTCTATGCAAGCTTACTAACTTAAATATGATCATACTATTGAGTCATCAAATGGGTTCAAATAGAAGATAAAATTAATATTTTTTATTTTTTATTTTGAGAGAGATTCAATGGGTGTTGGTATAAACAAGAAAATATATTATTTGACCAATAAAGAGCACACAAAATATTTGGATAACATTAAGGAACACTTGTATACTATGAGTCTCTTTACAATTACAAATTTTGAGATCAATTTCTTATAAGTAGTCATATTATCTACTAATGAGGTTTTTTCATTATCTAGTGATGACTTGTCAATTAGATCTATATCTAGAGGTGGTCAAATACATGTACTAATATTGTGAAGTAAATGTATATGTTGGCAATGACTTAAATTATTTTTTCGCCAAGTTATTTTCTTGTATTTATTATGTTCTATTTCTTAACAAACACACCCTACATAATATGTCCCATGTGCAACCTTCTCAATACCAAATCATGCTTCCTACTTTAATAACCAATTATTTCTAGTGTACAAGAAGTTCCCAAACATAGATGACATATTATGCTATTTTATTATGATGATATATATGAAAAAAAATTCAGCTTTACACCATATTAAACCATTATACACTATCAATTTTATGGTGTCAACAAAGGTCAAAGGTCATATATTTGATTAGCATTCCGTTAGGATTCAAATTTTAGCCCATCAACCCCCTTAAGCTTGCCCACCTTGATTAGCACCTTTGCTAATGGTTTCAAAGCTAGCATGGAAAAATCAAAATCATTCACTTTTCCTTCTAGCATGCATGAAGTGACTTGGGATGTGTTTCAATAAGTCCTCATTAACAAGTCAGACACTATGAAAACAAGCGAATCTTTTGAATATGTTTCCATAGCAACAAGTTTTATGGCTCAATTTGAAAATATGTCGGATTGTAGGAAGGTAGAGAATAAAAGAACTCATTATTCAATTTGAATAACATAAATAGCCAATAAATTAACCATAAGTGTGTACTTTAGTGAAGCTAAGGATTTTTAGTCAAATATAGTGAAAATTTAGAAATTTTTAAGTTGGTAAAGATTTTTGTAGGAAAATACAAGTGAAGTGGAAAACTCAAATATGGATTTTCTTGGAAAGTCGGAAGACTATAAAAATCAAGTTCTTCATAGGCAATTTTGAATTCTTGGTGTGCATTTTCTTATCCCTCTCAAGCATATTTGTAGCATGTTTTTAATAATAAACTTGGATATTCAACAATAAATGAAGATTTGTAATTTATCAAGTGTTATAAACATGAGGGATCATAGGGTGACTATGTTAGATTGTTTCATGTAACCCTATATTCTTAATTTACAAATGGAGTGCATTTTTGTCATTAATTTTAGCCTTAAAATTGCAATTCAATGCATTCATTCTTGTTCTTAGTGATTTTTTTTAAACCCTTGGAATAAAAAGTGTTGTAGTTGGAATTGTATGGTTAGGGTAGTTTGAAGGTCAAAAGACAATGATCACAAGAATATAGATATATGAATGTTTTGCCTAAACAAGGGGATTTTGCATGCCATTGATTAAGTTTTTGTAGATATAGTTGTTGTTGGTACAAGACACCCGTGCATAGGATCTATGAACATAATGAGGATTGAAATTGTTGGCCATTAGTTCCATAAATTTTGTATAGATCATAGTTGTATGTCTTTGCTGCAATTTTTATTGAATAGCATATTATGTGTTGAATATTTATTAGTATTTAATGAATTAGAACTTATGATATTTTGTGGGTGCTTTCATTGTATTAACTTGGTTAGTATCTTAATCTAAGTTATATTAGAGCAAGTGGATCCTAAGATTGAAGAATCATATTGTAGTAGATACTTCCACAAAAATTTAAGTAATCGGTAAAATTATTTTGGAAACAAAGTGCATGGTTCCTAAGAAGAAATGCATCTATTTGTGGAATTTATAAAGGATTATAGTTTTGTATAATATAGATTTGCAAATATGTGGGAAAATCTGGCATGATGAATGTTGTGAAAGAGAGGATGATGTTGTAGATAAATGTTGGGTGAAGTTTCCCATAGGAGAAATAATAGTATGATTGAGACTAGGCAACTTAAATAAGAGGTCATGATTGGAATAAGAGAATTCATGTGAGTGGTAAAGGAAGAGACAACCACATAAAATATGAAGGAAATGTTGATTCACTTGCAATAATGATAAGGTTAATGATGGAAAGAATTAATTTGTACTGTTAGAATAAAAGGGAAGAGTGCAAAAATATAAGAGTGATGAAGAGGAAGAGATATGGTATAATTATAAATAAGAATGAGATGAAGTGTAAAATATGGAGATGCCCAAGTTTCTTGGATATTTATATGTAGAAATTTTGATAATAATTATTGAGGAAAATCCCCAACATTTTGAGTGAATCAAATTGAAGATTCAATTGGAATAAAGAATACATGTGGGAGATGGAGGAGATATGCATATGATTAGTGGAAATAGCTAAATATGGAGAGAATATGGAGTGGAAAAACCAAGTTCCTATGTTTGAAGAATATGCATTATTGCAATAACAGAAATAAAACTAATTCTAACTACTTCCCGGATGGATCGATTTATATGATTACAGAGTAAGATTTCATAAGTATGAAACAATATAGATCATTTTCATATTAAAATGAATATAAGAACATTAAAGAAACTAAATCAATGTAATTGGTTTAGCTGATGAAGAACATTAGTCATATAACATCTTTTAAAGTCACTTGTCTAACATCATATAATTCAATACATTTGATCAATAGTAATAAGAATATATATCATTTCAATGCTTATCAGAAAGAGACAAACAGACAGAAACAAGATTGCTATAATCTCATAATCATAAAACGATTAATACACATATAATAGTACTTATTGCATCATAGATTAGTTTTGAAAAGATAGCCTATGGGCTCAGACTTTCAATTAGAAAATTTTGTTCAAACAATAGTGCGAGTTCCAAAAGAAACTTTCTCAAAAATATGGACCCCTTTCTAAATGCATGAAAGGGGTTTAAATACTAATTAATATTACAAAAATAGAATACTTTTTAAAGAAGTCTTCTTAATCTAATCTAAAATATAAACTAAAATATAGGAAATTAAAATGCAGTAGTTGTAACAGTCTCAAGACTAGTTCTCGGATCCACTCTCTCACTGTTCTTTGAGCTGGCAAGATTTGATAATATATTCGAGTTAGGGGGGGATGTATTGGCTACATTCTCATCTGGCCTGTGAATTTTGCATCATTGAGAGCTAGAAGAAGTTGAACTGCTCTGTTGGAAAGACACCTTAGCACTCCCAATTGATTGTGTGGCTTGATCAACAGATACCAGTAAAATTCCATGTTTATCTTTGTCAAGTTCTCTATGTCAAGAGATTTCCTCCTTGATGTTTCTTGCCAATATTGTTTCAAAAGGTTGACTTCAGGCATAGTGTCTTTTAGAATTTCCTGGATAAGATTATCTTGCAGAAGAGAATATTTATTATACTTAGAGATGTTAAATGACATGTTTTTAGATCTAATGATAGCTAATTCAACACTTTTCATTTTCATGTCCCAGTCTCCAAATATTATATCCTTTATTGATTCTTCAAGGCGAGGAAGATCAACTGCTCTCACTTGCACTGTGTCTTACCAATCTAGATACTTAGACACTTTATCATCGGTTTCTTCATTATAAATCCTCTAATCAAAAATTTGAGTGACTGACTGATCACGTATTTTAATCTTCTCTTGAATCTATTAATATTTTGGATATAAAATTGTCTGTTGGTTTATCGGCAATGTTTCTAGTTCAGTTGCTTCTTTCTTTACCTCATTAAGTTTTGGATTCTCCTGGAGATTTTGAATGCTCTAATTGAGTTGTTGGACTATTAAATCCTTTTCTTTAATTTCATTCTCGAGTTTAAGTTTGAGACCTTCAAACTCGATTTGCAAAATATTAATATTTGATTGCAACTCCTACTCTATTCTTTGTTTTTCATCGAAGAAACTTTGCTCCATTTGAGTCATTTTCTGATATTTCTCCATGATTAATGACTCAATCTCTACTACCTTATGAATAGTTGCATCTGCATAAGCACCTACAAACTAAGATAATCGGCTAAGTTCTTTTGTTGGAGTTGACTATGTTCCTTTCCAGAGAACTTGCATTGATGTTGTATCCATAGGTATTTCTAGAGAATCTTCAATATTTTGCTTCTTCTTTGACCTGGATACAACAACTTTATGCTTTGGACTGTAAAATACATCTAAAGGAGGTATTTATTCAATCTTCAGAATTATTTCTACTGTTGGAAAATCAAGGATAATCTCCATGTCTTCTGTCGTTGTTTCTTCTTGTCTCTCCTCTATGCCATTGGTCCTTGGTGTCTGATTTTGCTTAATAGAAATTTTGGAAACCTCTGCAATGAATGAGATCTATTGAATTTCTCTTTGATCTTCAGAAGCATTTAAATTAGAGGATACTTGTTGAATTCTTGATTCACCTATAGTAATTGTTGTTCTTAGAGAATCTTTAGTGGGAAGAGTTTCTAACAAAATAGCATTCTGATCAAAAGAAGTGTTAGTATCGGATAATTATTTTTCAAAACTTTCCCAATCTTGATTAAATCTCTCTTCTTATGGAACATTTACGATTTCCATTTCTACCATTGGTACTTGTACCTAAACTGGAGGAATCAAAATTAGAACTTGCTTTGCTTCTGGAAAATGAATCTGAACTTGAGGAATTGGAATTTGTTCTGGCATTGGCCTGTGGAACATGTAATCTGGAAAATGAGAATTCCTTTGTTCATGATATTGTTTGAATTGCACCAGTTCTTATGGACTGAATCTCACAGTTTCTATTTGCAGGACCCTTGATAATTCTAGAATTGATTCAAACACATAGTCAAAATTATCAGGCTCACTTCCAAATGCCCGTAGCTTAACTTGATTTTTTATTTCTTTGGCAACACCATATGCATCATAAATTCTGTTGGGTAGAATTGGGAAATTAAATGGTTTTAATCGATCAATTTCAAGACATGCATGCTTGAAATTTTCAAGAGTATATGACCCACATGTGATAGGAAACGTTGGCCAAATTGTCTTTTTGGCTTCTTTCAGAAATTTAGTCAACAGATTACCTACAGTCTGATAAGCAATATCTTTGGCCAATAATTTATCTGGTATATAAAAATGTAGGACATTAGGGCAAGCATGAATTCTGAAAACTCGGATGTATGTGAAAAATTCTTCACCAAACCATCTTCCTATAGACCTGAGATTTTTATTGGCTTCATGGGTGACTCTAGAGATTTTCCTTTCAAAAATGATCTGAAAAACTGGGAGCATTATATCATTGCATATTTTAAACATATGGGAGTGGTATTTTGATTCCCATAGGAATTATAACTGTAAAAAGATGGGGGTTTTAACTTCTCTGGTCCATTTCCATCCTAACAACGGAAATTCAGTAGAAAAACAAACATCATCTAGGATAAACGAACTCATATAAAAAGGATTGTATTGGAGGGAAGATTACGATTTTCTCTATAGACAGTGATACATCTAATCAAATTATCAGACAAAATATTAGCCCAATAGAGAATATAGCCATCAGAGGCTGCTTCTATCAGGGGTGTCCAATCTTCTTTAAACTTGGTTGTATTTTGAGACCCAAGAAGATGACACACCATTGCAACAATTTGCGAGAATGGGATTTTAAGAGAAACTAATGAGTACATACCCTTATCGTTTTATTTCGATTAGGATCATTTCTCCAATCCTTAATCAAATTTTCATGGTGCTCATTCTCTCGCATAAATTCCTGGACAAAATCATTGTTATATATTTTACGGGGTTCAGGCAATTTGTACATTTCCTTCACATCTGCAGGCCTGAGAGAACCAATGATTGTTCTTCTTTTGGTAACAAAATTTCTATCTCGGATGTCCACATGATCTAACACCCATCTTACTAAGTCAGTGTATGGCAACATTTTAGGATGTGCGACAATTCTGTGTAGAAAAGAGTTAGCTACATCGTACCATGAGTCTGAATCCGAGGATGCAGAATCATCAGCTACAACCTTCCTATTAAAAATTACTTGTGGATTCTCGTTCTCAAGCAACTTATAAATCCCTTCCCAGCTTGAGGAACCAGTTTCTCGGTTGCATGTTGTGTCTGAGACTAGAGGAGCCATATCGTGATCTTCTTCTTGCTGAAAAAATAACTGAGGTGGGGTGGCGAAATTCCTTCGTGCTTTAATCAGTCTCAACATCCTTTTATGCCTAAGTTTCTAGAATTATATTGTTTAAGGAAAAACCAGAGAGCGTAAGCTAAAATGACATCAAATGCTATTAACTGTCGTATCACCTTAACTCATGCATAATGGGAATCCTCAGTATTAAATCTGAAATAATTATAACATCATTTACAAACCTCGAAATCATAAAACACCTGAATTACCATAAAATTTATAGTATGGGATTAGTGTGAGTTTGTCAGTTGTTATCTTATTGGGATCCGTAAATTTGCCTTTTAATTAATAGCGAATTTTTGATGTTTTGCAGTAATGCGCGATATGTGAAAATGCGATATTGCAATGATTTTTCTTGTTGAATGATGTTATGTGATATCCGCATATGTCGCATGACAATTTGCGATATTGCTATCCATTATATAACATATTTTGCAACCTCGTACATCGGTATTTCGACAATTCGCATATCAGTGTTTCGAATATTCACTTATCGGTGTTTTCTGTTTCAGCGATTTATACTTTGGCAACTTCTTTCTTGCTCCTTGTACTCTTAGTCCTTTATGGGTTCCTTGGAGTACTTTTTCATGATTTTCTTATGTTTTTTATGAAAAAGCAAAACTTAATCTAATAGGTTGAAATTTCTAAGTTCTAAAATTGATTTAACCTTAAGAATTATTTTAAAATGGTCCCCATTGTTTTTTCTATACTATTTATCTAAAAAAATGTGGGTTGTTGTAATAATACAACAATTTCAATATATATATATATATATATATATTAAATTTTTTGGTCGAAAGACACTCTCCATCCCAAGTGTGGAAGAGATGTTGTAATGTCCAAATAAAACATTTTGACTCATTGAAATTACATAAAAATAAAAATCAAACTAAGAATATAAAATCAATAATCAAACTAGTTTAGATCCATCTTAACTCTAGATCTATCAAGATCCAAAAGAAATCAAATCTCTCAAAGTGAAAACCTTATAAATCAACAATTAAAATGGATCTAAGCCAATAATAATACACACCAATTACTAATTAAAACAATAATTTTAAATTTCATACATTATAAAAGAAAAAGAAATAACTATCTTCTAATAATAATTAAAAAAAAAAACATTTTTATTCAATTTAATATATATATATATATATATATATATATATATATAAACATTTCCATGGATTCTATCTCTTCTTAAAGTTACATCGAATAGTGAAACTAATAATTTTGGTAAATTAATGGCATTAAATTTGATACGAATGCTTGCTCAATAAATAAGACTTATTCAAATACAAATATTTGGAAATTTTCTACTTATAATTCACTGGAGGAAAGGAGAACTCAACTTGCAAAACTTTTATCATTTAACTTTTATTTCAGGACAACTTGAACTTAAAATAATTTTTTTCACATGTTTCTTTTGTGTAGGTTTATAGAGATAAAGAATGGTGAAGCAAACCAATTATATAAACAAGAAGTTGCACGAGAAAAAGGGATTTGGAAGAGAATTAATAGCTTTGGTGCACATTCCCCTTTACTTTGATGATCTTTGTTTCAAAAATTTTACTTATATTCATAGTACTTGGATATGTGTCATTCATATATTTATATTTATTGAAAATTTTGATGAAGATTTTATAAGATGTTTTGATGGAGAAAAGAATATTAGGATGAATATTTTTTAAGAATGTTTTAACTAAGGTTATAAACTTATAAATATAATATGTTTCAAGTATTTATCTTTATAATTGTATTTTTATAAATCAAATTATTAGATTCTTTTTTTAGAATTTGTATGTTTGTGATGAAATAAAATATACATTAGAAAAATTATAAATAATAGTGATGTTTTTTTAGTTTAAGGAGTAATTTAATTGGTGATTGTTATGTTATGAAGTATTAAGTAAATCATGAGATTTAAAGTTCAAATTTTTGTGTGTCAAACCAACAAAAAAATTAATGATGTCTCACTTTAAAGTGATCTAACCAAAAAAGAATGGTGTCTCTTTTTAAAGTGATCTAACCAGTAATCACTTTGTTGTATGTATCAAATAAACTGTGTTGTTTAAATATAATTTTAAAGAAAGTACAAGATTAATCAAGATTAAAATATTTTTATAGTAGGTTCATATAAGCATGTTACTAAACAATAAGGATATAAGAATGTTATTTATACAATGAAATTGGGTAGGTAAAGGAATTTACAAAAGGGTGGAAATTATGGTGAGTCATACATGACATAGAAGAAAATTAGGAAGCAAATTTTGCATGAGGAATAGGCCAAATCACCAATAACCATGTTGAAGTACTAATACTATTACAAGGAATGGTAATTTATGAGCAAAGAATTCTAAATAAAATATTATTGATAAGGTACTCATTGCAAATAACCTGACATATGGTTAGTCAATCATTTCCCTAAGAAACCTAAATGAGTAAGATAGTCTTTAAAGCACAAAGATTATTGGAAATCTTTGATTTATGGAGTTTTTTCATGTTTTGCAAGATTTTAACTCCTCCACAAACAAAATGTTGAATGAGGCTTCCAACTTTATGTTAATATCCATGAAAATGGATATAATGGGATTTAATATCATGCTACCTCCCATGAATAATAATTCAAACTATAGGTATCAAATGATGCTACCCCAATGAATAGGAAAGTGGAGATTCAATCATAAAATTGTTAATGCAATAGTAATGGTCCCAAATATTTGTCCATTTCCATATATTTTCCCATAAGGTAGAATTCATATGAACCCTATTATATTGGGATGGAAAAAATCATGTGGTTTAACGTCCATTTCTTTGAGCCTAATCCTATTATTTCTCATCTCATCCCTTCTTTTCCTATTGCATATGTTTGGATATGTAGTTATAGAAGAGGTCCAATATGCCTTCTTTTTCTATTGCATATGTTTGGAAATCACACAAAATTCTATGGTTTGATGTAGTTCTAGAAGAGGTCTAATATGCCTAAGGTTGGAAATTCATAAAAGTAGGATATTGGAATGATGGCGAATTCAACTAGGAATCCAAATAGTTGCACACCTTTTGTGGGAATTTATATCTTTGTAAAGGAATTGATATGTGTGAAATTCACTATGAAATATCCAAGAATGCCTATCTTTACATCGGAGGAAGTGGAAGGGATAGAGAAAAGAGTAGAAGAGAAAAAATTCAAAGGACATGTAGGCAATGCAAGGCAAATGATTGAATATATAACATAGGTAAACAAATTCAAGGGAAGCATATACAATAGGAAATTAGGGAGAAGAGAAATAATGAGATAATAGAGGGGAAAATTAACATGCTTCAAAACAACACTATCAAATTGGAATTGAATTAAAGGTTGAAATATGACGAACAAAGAAAATGAGTGACCCTTATTATTTTTGTTTCATCTATTGGTATGGATCAAATGATAGCGATGAAAGAAGATAATGTCTAGCAAGACACTAAGTGAGGAAGAAAACCTCAACCCATCTCTTATTACAAGCTAGAGGAGGAATACCCCAAGTGGGTATGCACCCAAAAATCTTGGAACCATATGATGTTTTGCAAATCAATGTTTTTAGTAAAACAATATTTAAGGCTATATATAAGCTAGATAATTAGTTTCAATGCTAGATTTCTAAAATTAAAATCAAATATATAAATTTTTAAATAATATTAAATATAAAATACATTATTAACAACATAGTAACACTGAAACAATTTCAATTTAGTTTAAAGCAGGTTGCTTTTCATTACATAGCTGCTGAGATGAGCTAATTTACCACATAGTTTTAATAAATATTAAAGTGTTGAATTGACTGAAACAATTTCAATTTAATTTAAAGCAGGTTGCTTTTCATTACATAGATGATGAGATGACATAATTTACCACATAGTTTTAATAAATATTGAAGTGTTGAATTGAGTGAAAAGAAATATTTAAATACATTTTATTTATTTATATATCTAAATTTTTTCTTGACTTGCAAAGAAAAATTAATCCTACTATTGCTATAACTTTTTAGTTAAAGGTGGGACAGATAGTGATTCCAAATAAAACTAACAATTATATAAAAAAATGATTTTTACTTCAGGTGAAACAGAAATAAAAATTGACCATTATAAAAAAATAAATTTCAAATTAATAACAATTAATTAAATAGTTTAATGATACACGTATTCACTAAGTATTCTATTATATGTCTGTGAAATAAAAATATAATATCTATTATATATAAATATCGATTTATATAAGTATATTTATTATTATTTTAACTTAATACATGCAATATTATAAAAAAAATTGCATATTGTCCCTCTTAATTTTATTATATATATTCTTTGAAAAAGGTTAGTCCTTTACTCCTTTTCATAATGCGTTTCTTCACAAAATGACTATCATCAGTTTTTTTTTTATATATCACGAGGCCAAGGGAAATGTAGTTAAGATTAACATCATAGGTAAATAAAAAGTGAATCGCACTCTGAGATGGAAATTGATTTCAACGACATCTAATAAGTTGAGGGCATTCCAGCTACGCAAGGCCAGTATCACACTTTCTTTGAACTATGACTTACCATTCAAAATATGTAGTAAGTTTGTCTTTGTTTCTCACACCGAAGGTTATTAGTCATGGCCTTCACGCACGGGACTATAGTTTTCGAGATGGCCTACTTACTATAGTAATCGAGATGGCCTAGTTAACATTAATCGAGAAGCAAGCTCGTGAAAAACAACAAAAAGAATCCTCCCTTACTCTCCCAAAACCCACCGTGGGAATTCAAAGGCAGGTAGAGGAGGTAGATTTTTGCACAGATATTGAAAAAGAAGATATTAAATCTATATAAATTGCTTTGAAAATCTTTGAATCTATAACTATTGAATCATACATTTCGATACACTGAAAAAACAAATACTTATAATTTTACCTTATAATTATTATCACACGGGTACATATGTACGTATAATTTTAACAAATTTAGTATATGAAATTATTTTAAAGTGTGATATGTCATGTGGGATCAACTTGTGGGGAACTTAACATGGTTTTGTATTCACCTCGATAGGTGGTGATTTTCCATTTCCTACCTTAAATGCTTTATGAATTGACATTTTTTTAAGATGTTTGAACTAATAAATTTTGGCTTAAAATTTAACAATCATCTTTTTTATTGGATGGAGTTATATATATATATATATAAATTCAATTTTAACATTAGATTATCTATTTTTAATAAAAGTGTTTTAGAGTGTTGAATTTATCTTTACTTTAATTTAAAATAATAATTTTATTAAATTCATTATTGCTTAGTAAAAATTATTTAGTTGAATTTGTATAATAGTTAGCTAGAAGAAATTGAAAACATAAAAGATTTAACTTCTCCATTTTTCATAAATTTATAATACTCGATCATTCAATAGGGATCTTAGTTATATCATCCTCTTTATATGAGAGCTAGGTTTTTATTTTAAATAAAATCAAACTTGTGTTAATAATCATTTTGTTAATGATTCTCTTTTTTTTTCCTTAATTACATTTCATTCATGAAATTTTATAATATTTAGATGTTTTACATATTAGGGATGAAATTGTAGAAATAATTTGTTGAAAAATTTAGCAAGAAATTTTCAATTTGTTTTTGCTTTGATTAAATTGAGAAAAATTGAATTTCCACATCAACAGACAACTTGGATGCAGTTAAATTGTGTGACATGGCTTCTGTCACCCAGTTTAGTCAATGAATTTAAGTTGGAGAAGTTAGTTTGATTATGCATGTGTCATTGCTAATTTTTAGCAATCAAGGTCAATTATCTAAGGTTGTTTTTAGTTCAACTAGTTCTAACTGTTGAAGGAACTAGTGGAATGTCCATTAAGTAGTGGGACCTTAGTCAAACTCAGTAATCATCCAGTTAACTCATCAATCAACCCAAAATATCTAATGCATGCATAGAATTCGAGTTTCCCAGGCTTGGTGGAGATTCCAAGGTAGTGTAACATCAGTTGTAGACTAGTCTTGAGTGTATAGGTGTTGCATGCAGTCATATGATCAACCTAAGAATTTGCGCAATCCATTTTGGAGAAATCATAAATAATAGGGGCCCAATTTCTCAAGGAAAAATGAAAGGAAATAGGAGCTCAAGTAGAGGCAAAATTTGGCTAAGTCTGGGTCAAAGATTCTCTGTGAGAAGCGAGATAGGTTATGCACTTGTAGGTTGTGCTCAGTTGAGCAAAGAAATTGTAATACATCTCTATTCATCATATTAATGCAAGCAAACATTGGGTTTTTTAGTAGATTACTTTCTCCAGGAAAAACACTATTTTTCATGCGTGTGATTTCTTATTGCATGTCTGATATTTTTCTTCTAAATTGTGAATCAATTTTCGCAGAGAAGGAGTAGGTTTGTGTCTTGTGATTTTGATTAATAAAAAGTGTTTTAGAGTGTTGAATTTATCTTTACTTTAATTTAAAATAATAATTTTATTAAATTCATTATTGCTTAGTAAAATTTATTTAGTTGAATTTGTATAATAGTTAGCTAGAAGAAATTGAAAACATAAAAGATTTAACTTCTCCATTTTTCATAAATTTATAATACTCGATCATTCAATAGGGATCTTAGTTATATCATCTTCTTTATATGAGAGCTAGGTTTTTATTTTAAATAAAATCAAACTTGTGTTAATAATCATTTTGTTAATGATTCTTTTTTTTTTTCCTTAATTACATTTCATTCATGAAATTTTATAATATTTAGATGTTTTACATATTAGGGCTGAAATTGTAGAAATAATTTGTTGAAATGTAGCAAGAAATTTTCAATTTGTTTCTGCCTTATTAAATTGAGAAAAAATGAATTTCCACATCAACAGACAACTTGGATGTAGTGAAATTGTGTGACATGGCTTCTGTCACCCAGTTTAGTCAATGAATTTAAGTTGGAGAAGTTAGTTTTATTAAGCATGTGTCATTGCTAATTTTTAGCAATCAAGGTCAATTATCTAAGGTTGTTTTTAGTTCAACTAGTTCTAACTGTTGAAGGAACTAGTGGAATGTCCATTAAATAGTGGGACCTCAGTCAAACTCAGTAATCATCCAGTTAACTCATCAATCAACCCAAAATATCTAATGCATGCATAGAATTCGAGTTTCCCGGGCTTGGTGGAGATTCCAAGGTAGTGTAACATCAGTTGTAGACTAGTCTTGAGTGTATAGGTGTTGCATGCAGTCATATGATCAGCCTAAGAATTTGCGCAGTTCATTTTGGAGAAATCCCTAAATAATAGGGGCCCAATTTCTTAAGGAAAAATGAAAGGAAATAGGAGCTCAAGTAGAGGCAAAATTTGGCTAAGTCTGGGTCAAAGATTCTCTGTGAGAAGCGAGATAGGTTATGCACTTGTAGGTTGTGCTCAATTGAGTAAAGAAATTGTAATACATCTCTATTCATCATATTAATGCAAGCAGACATTGGGTTTTTTAGCAGATTACTTTCTCCAGGAATAACATTATTTTCATGCGTGTGATTTTTTATTGCATGTCTGATATTTTTCTTCTAAATTGTGAATCAATGTTCACAGAGAAGGAGTAGGTTTGTGTCTTGTGATTTTGATTAAAACTTCATGAGCAGTTGTAAATCTACATCATAATTTCTATATGGTATCAAATAAGGATTCACATTAGAGGAGAAATTTCAAATTTTTTAATCAGGAGGTTCGAATTTGGAGTTTAGTGCAGCAGGATCTCTTCAGAGCTGAGAAGATGGCCTTCAATGGATTGAGGCTAGAGTATTCCTTGGAAGGCGCCTCTAATTTTGTTGCATGGAAGGATCGCATGGAGGATGTATTGGATGAAAAGGGATTGCTAGAATACATCAAGACAAATGTTTCAAAACAACCAGAATATGATGCCCTTAACCTTACTTAGTGGAAGAAATATGTAGCCAAGGCAAGGAGAATAATCTAGGAGGGAGTATGAGATCACATTGTCTCAAATATCAATTAAAAAAACCTTCATTCGCAATGTAGAAAGCACTGAAATAATTTTTCGAGAATAATAGTGACCATACGAAGTTGGTGCTCAAGGATAAATTTTGAAGTATCAAGATGCGAAAGAATGACACTATTCCACAGTATTTGAGCAAGTTCACACAATGTCATGATGAAATTGGTGGGGTTGGTGTAAATGTTCCTGAAGAAGACTTGGTAAGCGTAGCCCTTTTGGGCCTTCCCAAGAGCTAGCATAACTATCAAGATTCATTGAATCGGAGAAAGAAACTACTAAATTGGGAGTGCTTATGGTATGATTTGGTATAGGAGGAAATAAGGTAGAATACCAGAGATGGGACTTTATCCAAGGGCGAGGATGAAGAAAAATTTGAATGGTTGTAAAGGGAAAGATTGGAAAAGGGAAGAAATCTCAATTCAAACCAGAATGCAACCAAGGGGGCAAGAAGAAATATTTTTCCAAAATTAAATGCTTATTATTTTCATGAATTTCGACACTATGCCATGAAGTGTCAACACAAAAATGCAAGCAAGAATACCTTAAGAGATGCAGCAAGTGAAGACTTGGCTTCACAATTTGAGCTTGACTTTACTCTTATCACGTGCATGGCCAACACAGTGATGGAGAGCACGTGGTACTTGGAACCAGGTTCATCATTCCACATGAATGGGTTTAGAGAAATTTTCAATGACTTGGAAGAAAAAGATTTGCAAATTCACATTGAGATCATGGGGGATGATGGAAGGTATAGCGCGATTGGGGTTGGTAAAATCACCTTTAAGAGGGAGACAGTATCCTCCCTCAGGTTCAAGGATGTCATGTTCGTTCTAGGCCTAAAGAAAAATATCATCTCTCTTGCAGTTTTGGAATACTGTGGTTATGATGTGATCTTTAGAAAAGGAAAGACATGCTTGAGACATATAACCACAGGAAAAGTGAAGCAGATCGAGGTTTGTGTGAAGAACCTGTATAAGCTATATGTGGAAGATTGTGTTGCATTAAGCACATGGGTGGAAAAGGTGTAGAGTTGCGATGTCAGTGAAATTTAGCACATAATACTTGGTTATTTGCATCATGGCACCCTGAATATTATGCATCAGATAACCATAGGCCTCCCCAAAGGACCACTTGAGCAGCAAGAATTATGCAAAGGATTTACTTTGGGGAAGTACGCAAAATCTAAATTCCATGATCGGGACAACAAAGTGCATGTAGTCCTAGAAAGGATCCACTATGATGTATGTGGACCTTTTCGATAGCCTCCACTCTGAGACAAAAATATTTTGTCATTTTTATTTATGAATTCTCATGGAAGTGCTTGATCTTATTCATGCGGAAGAAATATGATACATTCTCGAAGTTCGTATAATTCAAGGCATTGGTTGAGAAAGAAACTGGAAAGAAGGTGAAGGATCTCAAGAGTGAGGTGAGTAGGTGTCAAATGAATTTAAAAATTTATGTGCAAAAGAAGGCATTCAACAAGAGTTGATAGAACCCCACAATCCATGAAGAATCGGGTGGCTAAGAGAAAGAATCATAGCATTATGGGAGTTGCGAAGGATATGTTACATGGCCAAGGCCTACCTCTACATTTGTGGGCCGAGGCATCCAACACAACAATTTGTTTGCGATTCTGGGCATGATTACAGCAAAGGATGATTTCTTGGGGAGAAAGTAAAATGTGTCGCACTTAGAATTTTTGGAGCCTCTGTTTACTCCCATGTCTCTAAAGAATCAAGGAAGAATCTAGAGTTGACAATGGAAATGGGGGCAATTTGTGGGTTACACATAAACTCCCCAAAACTACCATGTATACTTGCCATCCCTCAGAATGACTGTTGTTTGAAGGGATGTAAAGTTTGATGAGGAGAAAGTGATGTTTTTCTCTCTTGAGAGGGAGCTTCAGATCCCACTAGAGGAGGAGATTTTAGCTCCAAAGGAGTAGCCTCAAGAAGTTGTGAATCAACACCAAATTGAGTACTAGAGAGTGGAGACAATCAGTCAAGCAGAACCATCTAGAGAAGGCAGAAAAATAACTAGGGAAGTTGAAATACTTATGCAAGATACGAGGGATAATGTGGGTGCTCCTTAAAATTTGTGGAGGCAAAGAAGGTCACATGATCGGTACACTAGCTACATGTCTCTAATGACTAAGTTTGTTGAGACTAAGCCATCCTCTTTCAAGGAAGCAATAGAGAAACATGTTTAGGTTAATGCAAAGGTGGAGTATAAATCCATTTTAAATAACAATGTTTGCGAAGTGGTCCCAAGACCAGTAAATAAATCAGTTTTGGGTTCGAGATGGATCTTCAAGGTTAAGCAGCCAGGATATAGAAGCATATAGAAGTACAAGGGAATATTTGTGGTTAACGGGTACTCTCAAGTTGAAGGAATTGACTATGAGGAGACCTTTTATCTTGTAGCAAGGTACTCATCCATTAGATCAATTCTTGCACTGGTTGTGCAGATGGGTGTAAAAAAAAATTCTCAATGGGGTTGTTGAGGAGGAGGTGTACATCGAGAAACTAGAAGACTTTGAGACTTTTTATCGAGATTATCATTTGTGCAAAATCAAGTTAGCATTGTAAGGTCTCAAACAAGCACCATGTGCTTAGTACACCAGGATTGATAACTATCTCACAGATTTTGGCTTCACCAAAAGCGAAGTGAATGCAAACCCCTATCATACCTGGAAGAAGGTAAACTGTTGGTTATTTTCTTATATGTTGATGACTTGATTTTAACTGGTGATGAAAACTTGATCATCTCTTATAAGGGGGACCTTGCAAGAGAATTTGAAATGAAGGACATGTGTCTCATGCATGACATCCTCGTATTGGAAGTATGGCAAGGCGATGGGGAATTGTTTGTCTCTCAAGAAAAGTATACAAATTAGATACTACATAGATTATGCATGGAGAGTTTCAAATCCATGGAGACACTTGTAGCGATGAAGTGGAGGAAGAAGGATGCCAAATCTAGAGAAGAAGTGGATGCTACAATTTGTCGGCATCTAGTGGGTTCAGTCAACCAGCTGAGTCAAGCTATAGTTAGGCCAACCAAATTATTTTGGAAGGCATCTAAGCATGTTTTACGGTACCTTAGTGGCACTACCCAATTTGGAATATGGTACAGACGAACAAAGGCAGTGAATTTGTGTGGATTCATGGGTGTAGATTGGTTGGGCATACCATCAGACTGAAAGAGTATGTATCAAGTGTAATTTTCAGTGTTGGGTCTGCAATTTTTTCCTAGTACAACAAGAAGCAAATATTTGTGGCACTCAACTCAGCAAAAACAGAATACATGGTTGTAAGTCAAGCCGCATGTGAGGAAATATGGATGACAATGATACTTGTGGGATTATTTGGTGAGATGATAGATCCAATTGTGATCTACCTTGATAATCAGAGTTGCATAGAGCTCTCTAAGAATCCCATTTTTCATGATCGATCGAGGCATATAGATATTTGGTATCACCATTTGTGAGACTGTGTGTAGAGGAGGATAATGTTGTTGCAGTACATTCTGACAAAGGAATAAGATGTTGACATTTTGACAATGGCATTGTTAAGAGGGAATTTTGATTTCAACAAGTGCATGATAGGGGTGGTTGATAATCAATTTTTTGCTGAGAGAGAGTGTTGAAAAATGTAGCAAAAAATTTTTAATTTGTTTTTGCCTTGGTTAAATTAATAAAATTCAAATTTTCACATAAACAGAGAACTTCGATGCAGTTAACTTGTGTGACATGGCTTATGTCACCTAGTTTACTCAGTAAATTCAAGTTGGAGGAATTAGAGTTCAATTAATCATGTGTGATTGTTAATTTGTAGCAATCAAGCTCAGTTATCTAAGGTTGTTTTTAGTTAAACTAGTTCTAATTGTTGAAGGAACTAGTGGAAGGTCAGTTAAGCTATGGGACTTCAGTAAAACTTAGTGACCATCTAGTTAACTAATCAATCAGCCCAAAATAGCTACTGCATGCAGAGAATTCGAGTTCCCCGGGCTTAGTGGAGATTCCAAGGCAGTCTTGACTGTACAAGTGTTACATGCTATCAGATGATCAACCTAAGGAATTGCAAAATCCATTTTGGAGAAATTCCTAAATAAAGGGGCAAAATTTCTCACGGAATAGCGTAAGGAAATAGGAGCTCAAACATAGGCAAAATTTGACTAAGTCTGGATCAGAGCTTTTCAGTGAGTAGAGAGATAGGTCATGCACTTGTAGGTTGTGCTCATTTGAGCAAAGAAATTGTAATACATCTCTATTCATCAGATTAATGCAAGTAGGCATAGGAGTTTTTAGTAGATTTCTTGCCCCAGGAAAAATACTATTTGCACGTATGTGATTTCTTATTTTGTGTTTGAGAATTTTTTTCTAAATTGTGAATTAATGTCCGCAGAGTAGTTGAATAAGTTTGTGTCCTGTGATTTTGAATAAACTTTATAAACAATTGCAAATATACATCATAATTTCTACATGATTCATAGTTAAAACATGGTTAATAAATGTTGATAAATATTAAAAAACTCTAAATATATTATAAAATGATATAAGACAATTTATAATAAAAAATCAATATCAATAAATGTAAAAAAATATTATTATAGATTTGGAAATCACAAATATAAATTTCAATTTCAGTGATGATCTAGGATTATGAGTTTGACCTATAAAATTGCTCAATAGTTATGAAATGAGATGAAATTCATAGAACTTCAAAATTTCTTTTCTCAAAACTAAAATTAAACAAACCTTATGACATTTAAAAAAAGAGACTCAAATTGATTGAGCTACCTCGACTGAGAATATTGTCCATTTTTAAATATGTTCCTTTTATTATGAGTGTGTCTATAACAAACTTAAGCATCAGAATTCTTGCCAAATATTATAAGATTTACTCTTTGCTGCAAAACTTACACTTCTTTGAGATTTGTTCTTTGCTGAAAAACATACACTTATTTTAATAATATATGATAGGCTACCATGTATACTATGTCTCTCGCTGGTTTCCTTGTGATACTAAGTTCTCATGGATTTCTCTATGATACTCAATTGTAATGCTTATATATGTTAAAAAATGTAACTTCTTGTTTTGGGATTGAAATGGTTTCGCATACATATTTCCTTTCCTCTGCAGTATAAATAATTATTAAAGTTAAATCTTATTTGACGTTCGTGCATATATCGTTTATAGAAAATTATAATATTTCTATTTAACAAAAATATATTAAAATTAATTTTTGGATTTAGAGGTGTTCAATGTTTTTGGTGTATTTCTTATCAAAAACAGAAGCAAGCCAAGTGAATTGGAAAACAGTGCCAACGGAGGGATAGGATCATGCCACAGAAAAGTTAGAAAAATATGAATGTTAGTTAAAATTGAATTAGAATTATTAAAAATGTCAACGTAAAAATGTTAATTTATTTTTATTAATAAATAATTAAATATTTGGATTTAGAAAGAGAATTGAGATTTTCAAATAGGAAACGATGCAATGAATACTTAGCAAAAGAGAAAAATTAATTTTTAAATTAATAATTAAATTAATTTATTAAAAAATAGTGTTAGAATTGTTAAAGATGTTGACTTGGGATTTTTTATTAATATATTTGATTTTTTACCACGTTTTAGAAAGACTAAAAAATCAATGATGATTAGAAATGAAGATTGAAGCATTAAATCACATTAATCTATATTTATATTGATAGTTAAATTAATTTATTAAAAAAAGTGTAACATAAATATTTAATAGATTTAAATAGTTGCCTAGAATTTATATATTTCAAAAGAAAATTTATTGATAATTTAAATATGTTTTATCAATAATTGAATTAATTTATTAATAATAAGGAAAATAAATTAAAAATGTAGATTAAAAGGGAAGCAAGTTTAGGAAGCAAACTATAATTATAATAGGTTATAAATAAAGTCCAAGAGAGAATATTAAATATGAAAGATATTAAGAGGAGGTTAAATTCCAATGAGGAGTGGGTTTAGCTAAAAGGGATAGAGGGGCTTGAGAGAATAAAAGAATCATAGAAAGACAATGTAGGCAATGCATATAGTGGTGGATAAAGGGTTTTCAAGAGTCACTCAACTTATAGCGCTCATCTTTATTGAAGTTATTTGGCTGCTTTTCGATCTTGAGGGCTTTAGGAATGAGGTAGGTGGAATGGAAATGGCATGAGACAAGGTATTATTATGGTTAAAGTTAATGTCAAGGTGTTTGGTTTTGGAGTGTTCAACTAGACTTGACTTCAAAACCCAGTTGTGGGTTATGTTGACCATGTGCTCCTTTAAACAAGCTTTAAAAGACCTACTAGTTTGGCCAATGTAAGTCTTTCCACACAAACAGGGAATTTGGTAGACTCTGGAACCAAGCATTGGATCCATCTTATCTTTGAGAAGCCTATATAATTTCTTAATCATTTTGAAAGTTTTAAATAAGGTTTTAACATTCCTTTTGTCTAAGAATCTAGAAATTCTATCAGTGCTTCTTTTTATATGAGGAAGATATAAGACAACCTTAGGAGGGGGTGTTACACCAAATTTTGGTCATCTAACCATGTATAATTAGATGGATCGAAATACACCATGTAAGACCAATTTTACCATAGTAAAATTTCATTCACTAAGAAATAATTTAATAAATCATAGCTTATTAAGTTATTTATGGTCCAAATATAAAATCCCATGATGAATAATTAAATAAATCCTTATTTATTTGATTTCCCTCTAGGAATAATTAATTAAACCTCTGTTTAATTATATTTCTAGTCATATTTAACCCAAATAATGAGAAATAATTAGATAAATAATTTTTTATCTTATTATTCTCTAGGAATAATTAATTAAATAATTATTTACTTAATATTCCTTGTTAAATTTGACTAAATAATTTAGGAATAATAAAATAAATCATTATTTGTGTAATTATTCCTTGATCTCATCCTTGAAGTAATAAATAAACATTTCATTTGTTTATTGTTTCTAAATAAAGGAATTTAACCAATTTAAATTCATTTTCCCTCCAACAAAATATAATAAAATATTCCAAGCAGTTAGATCTAGATTTTGGTTAATAATATTTTATTGTGCACCATTATCAAGGATAACTCAATATTTTGTTATAAATATGAGGGTTTTCCATTCATTCCCTACCTTTGATCCTTTTATCTCGGTCAGACTTTGACCCTCTTATCATTGCCTATCTTTTATTCACTTTTATTTTCTTTGTACTTAATGAGCTCCCTTTGAGTTCTACACGTCTTGGGTATTCTATACCATTGAGAGAGAAACTCTAAAGCTGAAGCGTTTGAGGGCAGCCAAGAACCCATCTAATTGAGGGGGACTATTTATGTTCCCTTCCCAGGTGTTACATAATACAAAAAAATCTTTATAATTCTTGTCTTGTCCATTGGATATTTTGGAGAAACTCTTATTTCATTTTGTTGTTTACCTGTTTTATTTACATAGATTTGGGTTTGTCTTGCATTTGTTTCGACCATCTATTGCATATCTAAGAAGTTTGACAACCATATTTGTTGTTAGGGTTGTTTGTCATGTGCAGCTAAAGTGATCTCTTTTCGTACTCTTGTGTTAAGAAATCATACTAACAATTGGTGACTCCACAGGGTTTTATTCAAATTTTCCTACACGGCTATCTGCTTCAGTACTTAGGGTTTTTATTTACCTTTTTTTTAGCTTCTTAATGTTGTTTTTTACCTTTTATGCCCTAAAATAGTAAAAAATATAACTTCCACATGTTTCCAGGTGTTTTCAGCAGGTAATAGGTTTCAGTTGTGGGACAGACGACAACGTTTTTCTAAAACCTACGGCTGAGACTCCCGGAAGTGTAACTCACACTTTTCAGTGGAAAACCTGTGAGTTCAAGGCTCAGATAGCATTTTTTGAGCCAAAAACTACGAGTTCATCAGTCAGCAGGTCAGTACCTGCGAGCTGTATTTTTTTGCTGGGTTTTTTTCTATAATTTTCAGGGTTTGCCACAAGTAGTGTTCAAGGTTTTCCACAAGTAGTGTTCAGGGTTTTCCTCTGTCTCCACCCGTCTTAGGCCTAGATATGCTCATTTTTTCTTTTTGAAGTGGGAACAAGCCTCTTAGGGCTTTAGTATGCTTCCACCTTTTTAGGAAGGGTTTAGCTGAGTAGGTAGTCTGAGATTTTGCAGCACTTTCAACCTTTTTACAGGGCCTGATCCCTATTTATTTCAAATCCATTCGAATCAGTTATTATCTCATCCAAATATGCCTCTTAAGTCTTGTTTGACCTCTCCCTTAGGGTCCCTCTTGTTTCCCTTAGGGTTTTAACCTATCCCCTCCGATTTTGCAGCATTTCCCCCATGGTTTCTTGTTGCTTTTTGCAACTCTTTTCAGTAGATCTGAGTCATTAGATCCCTGTCCCTTAAACCTTATACCTTTTGTCCTTTTATGTGTTTTGATTCAATTTCGACCACCCTTTAGAATAGTTTCCTGGGAGCACTTCTTTTTGGGTTAGAATTTATGCATCTTTAGTTGTTTATTCCATTTTCACTTTCAGTTTTATTTAGATTTATACATCATTTTTTCTTTTTCTTTATAGGCAACCATGTGGGCTTAATTAAAAGTAACACATAGATCACACACACGCACACCTAAAGTGAAGAGCACTTGTTTACAATGCCAAACCAAGACATAAACATCGTAATTAATTTATCTACCCCTCTGAGCCTTTGTTTATTTCTCTTCCACCTTGTTTGGGTATTTTTGTCTTGCGATCATTGTGCCCCCAAGGTGTTTATCGCAGAGACTCCTAGGCCTTCATCCTAAATTCCCGTTAGGAAGACTTACTCCACCTCGTCGTCGTCGAGTCCCTATACTGACTCTGATTCTGGTTCATCAGACCCTCATTCTGATTTCAAACCTGGTTTCCCTCTACCTCATTTTCCCACCATATCAAGTGCTAATGTAGGTGCTGGTCGTAATGGTGGTGGTAGCCCCAGACCTAACTCTAGAGCTGCTAGTAGTGGAACCAATGCCAGAACCATCTTGGCTACTCCCCTGCTACGTTTTATGGTAGGTTTGAGCCTCTTCGATTTTAGCTAGTTAATCAACGACCCTATACACCATAATCCAAGTTGGCATGTTATGCCGACTAAGCTTCCTTCTGACATCCCAAACTTTAAAGGAAACGTTCGAGAGGACCCTACTAATCACGTCCGCTCCTTTCACATGTGGTGTTCGTCCAACTCTATTACTGATGACTCTATCCATCTTTGTTTATTCCAGCATACGCTCACGGGCGACATTGCAAAGTGGTATGTCGACTAGGCCTCTGCCTCTCATTCCACTTTTGTGACTCTTGTGAAAGAGTTCCTATCCTACTTCCAGTTACCTCTTCGATATGATACCGGTACCGAATTATTGACTACATTCCATCATACTTCTTCCACCTGCATTTCCGACGATGTCCAAGAATAGCATAGAAGGAGAAGCTTAAGTCGAGCTCCCACATTCAACGACCATGTCTATATGGATTGGTTTATCAGGATACTTTTTCCCTCTATCATTAAGGATGCCACATCTCACTTTCCTCAGAAAGAGGAAGAATCTCTCCAAATTTCCTTGAAATATGACCTCATCTACGCCTAGTATGGTTATTTTTATACCGTCTTACTAGATCTTCCTAGACTTGGTGGTGCCAACGCACTGGGGGCATCTCACGCCACCGACCATATCGTACGATCTCCTTCACATCCGTATAGTCATCCTCCCATGGGTTATGGTTTCCCTCACGGAGGGGCCAACTCCTCTAGCACTTATCCCCCTCTTGGAAACATGTATCCAGGACCAAGCACATTTTCCCCATTACATCATCCGATGTCAGGACCTGCGGATTCTTAACCTATTTACCCCAATGTTTCTCAACCTCCTTACTATCTGTATCAATAACCTGGTGCTCCAGCCCCTCCGGAATTACCATGACATCCCCCTATGCCTTCTCAATCTCTGCTGCAGCAGCAACCTCCCCCTCTGAGTCAGGTGTATGCACAGCAAATTTCGACCAATCCTCCAACTTCTAAGAAAAAGAGGAAAGGCAACCGAAATCAACCCGCGCAAGGTAATCAAGGGCACCAAGCTAACCAGCCAAACACTAACAACCAACAATAGGGCACTCATCCCAAGAAAGACACACCCCTTTGTATGAACAAGCTGTGTTCTTGCTGTGGTGTGCATGGCCATTATACTCACGATTATCCCCTTTTACCCCAAATGCGTCATTTTTTGGGAGGCACAAGCAGCGTCTAGAGGACATCAAGCCTTGGTCTTGACTCCTCCAAATATCGCGCCTATTCAACCGGTTGTTTTTACTGATCCATTCCCTCAGCAAGGATATGTGGCTTCCCAACCCCCTCAAGGTCAAGCTGCCCCTCAAACCTCTCAATCTAGTACCTATGATTACCAGCTTCTCATGATGAATATGAAGTGGTTAATACTTCTAATGTCGACCTTCAAACTCGATCGCGTCAATATGGGAAGCCTCCCTCTTCCTCATCCACAGAGCCCAGTTCGACACCTGATGCCCCTTTACATATCCCTCAGCCACGTGTAGAGAGCACCAAGATTATAGTGCTAATTTCTATAATCTTGACAGAGCACCAAGATTATAGAAATTCGGGCTTAGAATGGTCCAAATAAGCCCCACCCTTCTCGAAGCACACCGAGGAACTTCTCGTGGAGCACACCAATAAAAAAATAATGTAAATTGAAGGCAAGTGACTCCCCTTGCCCCACTACACACCGAAAACCACACTCTGAAACTCATAACAACACATTTCACTAACCAACCGCCAGTGAGGGAGCGTCCCTCATAAAGCTTCCGATACTGCCTCCAACACCCTTTAGGGAACCAAAATCCCTCACCTTTTAATTCCAAATTGAGCCAAAAATACCAACCAGTTCATGTCACCTTAATCTATACCTTGCAAGAACAGAAAAGCCTGGGGGACCCCTCTTGGGAAAGACGCAGGACAAGAGTGCAAATCTCAAACTTGGAGAGGCAACTCTACAAATGTCACCATTCCCAAAGGGCTCGACTCCACTTCCTTCTCTTATGCGCTAAGAATCGACTAGGAGCATGAAACTGAATTAAAAATCCAACACAAATGTCATTGTAATACCCCATCCGACACCTTCATGCTTCGCCTCCCACACTCAACGACGAATTAGTATGTTTCATACAATCGTCATTACATTGCCTTGTAGGCCTAATGAATTGAGAGGAATGGGAGTTCGGTACTTCATCCACTTTCCATATGATCACTGACATGGGCTGCGAGGAGCCACATATTCGAAGATTCGCACCCCCATTTCCAATATTTAATTTAGTTTTTAGTATCATAGAGATATGTTATTTCTTCACTACTTAATATGGAGTTGAAAAATGTCATGTAAAAATAATATTATGGGTAGCACACAACGTGTACTTTATTGTATGTTTAGTTAATATTTAATATTTAAAAAAAATTATATTAGTAACAAAAATATTTTAGTGTGAGCCATAAATAAAATATTTCAATGTCCATATTATAACATAATTTTATATCAATTTTATATAGAAATAAATAAAGTAATTTAAAGTAAAAATTTCCTTATATGTATACATTATAACATTCTTAATATATAGTTAATATATAAGCATTTAAAATGATTTAATGTGAATTATAAATCAAATATTTTAAAATGCATGTTGAGTAAAAGATTTTAACATCAACTAGAGAGAGAAAAAAAGCCAAAGAGTTATTATTCCAACAATATATTCTTTCTACTTTAATGTACCAGAGAAATATGTAATTCCTACAATGTTTAATATGGAATTGACATATAACATTTAAAAAATATATCAATAATAAATATATGTGTGTATGTGGGGGATAGATATGCATGTAACATTTTAATAAATATTAAAAATAAAAATAATTCAATGTGTTTTTATATATAATGTGATTATCCCATATAAATATATATTTATGATAAAATATATATTAACATTTTAATGTGGAGAATATGAATTATAAATAAAATATTTTAATATCAATTTTTTATAGATTATATAAAAATATGAAAACAAAAAATTTCTTATAATCAAAATATTTTATGATGATGATGATGGTGGTGGTTAATGTCTAGTGAGACCAATCCTTGGTCTATTGGACCTAAAGAAAAAAATTATTTAGTTTGATTTAAGATTTTTTTCCTATGCTCAAAAAGCTTGGAGAGAAGCCTCCCGAGCTCACTATAATTTTGACATCTTAAAAGGCTAGCAAGGTCAGTATTGCAACAAAGATTATGAAATTGAGCTCTAATGTGGTTGTACGCGGGGCACTCTAAGAGGAAGTGATTTTCATCCCCGATGTTCATATTCTCACAGAGATGGAAGATCCTTTCCATCCATGGTGTTTTAGGAACTGTCCAATGACCTGTTTCACTATGGAGCTCATGAGAGTTCGTTCTAATATTGGATATATTAATTTTCTTCTTTGAGCTAGTTAAAATAGATAGAGAATTTTGATCTTCTAGGGTGGGGTTGATGACCTCCTTATAATATCTTAATTTTCTTTTAGCTGCTAGATCTTTCTCACACCATATTTTTTTTTGAACTTAGAAGTAACAATTTTTTTAATGTTATTAATGTTTTGCAATGCAACATTCTCGTCGATCTCTCAATGGTTTAACTAGGCCCTGGTGTCTTTATACCAACCTTTTTTAAGCCTTACGTGGTTTTGACTGGAATTTAAAGCTAGCTTAGGAAGTCTATGGTCCCCTATGCTATTGAACTTGTGCTTGTACAACAGAGGCCTAGTCATAACTAGGCTCTCGATAGGGGAAAGACCCACTTCTATAAGGAGAATAGGATAGGGTATATTGCTTTTAATTTTAAGGTTATAAGTTATAAAACGCTTCTGGATTTGCTCAATCTTTCTCCAGGATTCTCTAGAGACACTGCAACCCCAAACCTCACATCCATATAAGATAACAGGAGTGGCTAAAGTTTCAAAGAGGAACTTCTTTCTATCCCACATTACGAGGTTTGTCGTTTTACAATTATTTTCAAGACGAAAATAAGCTTTCCACCCCCCATTAATCCTTTTTTATATGCTATATTTCTAGTTAAGTTTGTGATGAGTATCAATTCCTAGGTACTTGTAAGAAGACACTTCTTCCAAGTTACTATTTTCATACATAAAATTAGCATAAGTGTCCTTCTTGGATTTGATAATCATAAATTTTTTTTTTCAGTGTTAACAGACATACCCATGGTAGAGCAGAAATCCTTAAGAATTCTAAGTTGCTTATCAATATCAGATGGGCACCTTGCGAGAAGAACAATATCATCAGCATGGAGAAGAAGGATGATTACTATCCCAGCTAAGATCGTGCCAGCACATCCTGCTTCCTCTAAACAACCTTCTAGCTTGTCGATGTAAATTCCAAATAGGGTAGGGGAGAGGGGGCAACCTTGTTTAACTCTGATATTACACTTAATATATTTTGACCACCCCTCATTGCTCTTTAACTTGGCAATTACATTCTTGTATAACCTTATAGCGGCCGCTCTTAGTTCAAAAGGAACATTTAGCTCTTCTAATCTATTCCATAGGTTGTTTCTAGGAACCGTATTGAAAGCCTTTCTAAAGTCCACAAAGCAACATAAGAGATTGGATTTATCATTGTGGCATTCCTCCACAATGATCCTAAGCGTAATGAGGTGGTCCGTCATTGAGTGATGCCTTCTAAAACCCACTTGGCCTTTAGCCCTCTTACCTTCACTTTCAAGCCAAATGCTCAACTTCTCTTCCAAAATAATACCATATAACTTGGCTAAGAGAGGGTTGATCATAATTGTCCGATAATTAAAGGGGTTATTTGTATCCCCACTTTTAAAAATAGGGATAATGAGGCTCTGAGTCCAAGGTTTAGGGAACCCTTGCTTGACCACTTGGTTGAAAAGCTTATGGATGTGGGGGATGAGGACAGGACCTCCTGTTTTTAACATTTTCGCCTGGTAACCTTCAATGTCTTTAGCTTTCCCATTTGCCCTGCATTTAACCCCAAAATCAATGTCTTCTAATGAGAAGACTTCTTTCATTGTGAGCAGGGTTTTAAAATCCCTGGCATTTGGAGATTCATAAAGCTTTTTAAGATAGGAATTCTAGTCATGTAAAGCAATTTTATTATTATCTTTAGTTTTCCTAGTTAGAATCTGCCTCTAGAATTTCTTAGGATCCACCTTAGAGAGGTGTAAGAGATTCTCTTGTCTTTTATGAATATATTTCCTTTTTTTCCTTTTAATTAGGGCTTTGTCGATTTTTATCTTGTCAATTTTGAGAGATTCATCAACAGCTTCCTTAATTGTTGGTTTTGCTATTTCTTTTATTACTTGAGACTTCAATTGAGAACTTGTTAATATAAATAAGAGGGTTGTAGTAAAATTATGATAGAGGTCATCTATTTTGTCTATACTAGATAAAGGAAGCAAATTAGTTTTTAACTCATTTAGAAAGAGATCATTTATATATACTTCATAGATTCATTTTTAATTTGAGATCTAGTAAGTTGAGACATTTTCATTTTTCATTAATCAATTTTATATTTTAATGTTATTGCTCGAAAGTAAAATATATTAATTTATTAATATTATTTATTTATTTTAAATTAGAAATTAAAAAACAAACAAATATTATAAAAAAATTAATTATTATAATTAACTTAAAATTATTAATATTAATAAAATCGGTCCCTAATATTATGATATACGAGACTTTTTTCTAATAGGTTGTATATATATCTATGGTTTACACATATAACTCTATTACATTGTAGTTATATTAATATTAAAATTCAAATCAAAAGTTAAAAAATTAATATTTTAATATAATAAAACAAAATACAGTTAATTAATTAAAATTTTATATTTTTAAGCGGAGATGATAATTTTTCGAAATTGAATAAAAATAGATTCAACATGATCAATAGTAAAACATTATAGTGATAATGGAAAAATATTATCTTTCAAAAATTTCCACAAAATTACTCACAATTAAAATAACGGTGCAAAAACAATTAACTAAATATTAAAAAAATATCACTGACGATAGTATCAATCTTTTTATGAATTTCCAACTCAGCAAATTTTATGTGGAAAACTGATATATATATATATATATATATATATATATATATATATATATATATATATATATACTCGTGCTCTACGTTTACTGGGATTGACAACTTTAAAGACAATGACACCTATCTTCATCGTATTATGTTTCCAGTGGGCCTGAATTACTTTCCTGTACATCTTTTACATCAATTAAAAAAATTAACAGCGCTTAGGTCTCACGCCTAATTTCGCCGAAATTGCCCCCACAATATTTGTGTTCGTTGGATAGACAGAGGATTCAAACACACAACAACACAAGTATTTCATACATGAAACACAAACGAGCTGCGATTCTTCTATTAATCAATGAACTTCAATCTCACTCAGTCACAATGAATACAATGAACCTAGTGAAGGGTATTTAACCTAAATGACATGCACACACTCACATAACTCAACTTGATCAACTCTCACTTAACCCACTCTCTAACTCACTCACCAAATATATCTATCACTCAACTCAAGTAACTGATTGTCTAACTCTGCATGCAGAAGTTAATTACATATTTTAACACCCCCCTTTATTACGACCGCTAAACTAAAACATTAACTTATGAAAACTCAAACATGCCTACTGGTCTATGTCTCAGCTAGGCTCACAACACCCAAGTTTCTTTTGTGAAAATCAAACAAATCTATTGCTAATGGCTTTGTAAAGATATCAACCAATTGATCACTAGATTTACAAGGTTTCAAGTGAACTTCTCCATTGCTCACAAGTTCTCTAATAAAGTTATATCTAGTATCAATATGCTTTCTCTTTTGATGAAACACACTATTCTTGGATAGCGCAATCTTTGATGTGTTGTCACAGTATATCAATGTTGATCCTTGTTGTTGTTGCTTGAGTCCATCCAATACCCTTCTTCACCGTACTGCTTGACATGCTGTTGAAGTTGTTGCTACATATTCTTCTTCTGCTGATGATATTGTCAAAATAAGCTACTTCTTAGATGCTAATGCTATCACACATGAACCAAGACGAAATTCATAACCGGATGTGCTCTTTTGATCATCCAAACTTCCTGCAAAATCACTATCTGTGTATCCAATCAATTTTTTTTTTCTATACTTCTATACATTATGCCATAATCTCTAGTTCCTGATATGTATCTCAGAATTATTTTTCCAACACTCCAATGTGTGTATTTTGGAGTCTCCATAAATATGGAAATCAAACTTACTCCTTGCATAATATCTGGTCTTGTAGCTGTGAGATACATGAGGCTGCCAACCAATCTTTTAAATACAGTTGGATCGACATTTGTTCCTTCATCATCCTTACTTAACTTTGTACCTGTTGCAGCTGGTGTAGGTATAGGTTTGCAATTATCCATCCTGATTCTTTTTAACAAATCTCTGACATATTTATTTTAGCAAATAAAAATTCATTTTTTAGATTGCTCAAATTCAATGCCAAGAAAGTATTTCATGAGACCAAGATATGTCATCTCAAATTATTTCATCATGGATGCTTTAAATTCATCTAACTCAATATCACCTGTAAAAATCATATCATCAACATATAGGCAACCAATCAAAATCTGTCTATGCTCATTTACATTTGTGTATAAGGTAGGCTCAATGCTACTTCTGCAAAATACATTCTTGTTCATGTAGCTGTCGATTCTGCTATACCCTGCTCTAGGTACTTGCTTCAGTCCATAGAGCTCTTTCTTCAATCTGTAAACTTTATCTTCTTTACCTTCAACTTCATATCCTGGAGGCTGCTGCACATAAATTTCTTTTTCTAAAATTCCATTCAATAAGGTTGATTTGACATCTGTCTGATATACTTTGCACTTGTTCTGAGCTACTGTCACTAGAACTACTCTTACAGTATCCAATTTGGCTACCTAAGAAAATGTTTCCCCAAAATCTATTCCTAGTTGCTGTGAGAATCCTTTTGCTACAAGTCTTGCATAAAAATCTATCAATCTCACCTTTCTCATTCACCTTTTTCTTGTACACCCACTTCACACCAATGATATTTTTATCGTTTGGTAAATCAACCAAATCCCATGTATCATTCTTTTCAATTGAATCCATCTCTTCATCCATGGCTTGCACCCAATTTTCATCTCTGATTGCTTCTTCAAACGAAGAAGGCTGGAATGCCAACAATGCAAAATTTGAACTACATCCAAATCATCATAAATATCTTTTCAACTTCTCATTTTTTTCTTACCATTAATTGATTCATTATTTGATTGGTTGCTTGGAGAATTCTAGTCCATTGATCTGCTTGAAGATCCATGCTACTCTGAAAATCCTAGAGCCCTTGCTGGTGTGACTCTATTTGGTGTCTGCTCTCTAGATTCTTGCTGCTCTTCTGCTACATCATCCTCTTCCATAAATGGTGCTTGCTAAATCATCCTCTTCCATCCACTTCCATGACTCTTGTTCTTTGAATGCAACATCTCGACTAATTATTATCTTCTTGGTGATAATTTTATACAATTTGTAATCTTTTGACTGCTCACTATAACTAGTAAATATGCATTTTTCACTTTGATCATCTAATTTGCCTCTTATTTTCTTAGGCACATTTGTATAGGCTACACATCCAAAAACTATGAAATGAGATACATTACATGACATACCTGACCATGCTTCTTATGGTACTCTGTTCATCACACTCTTTGTAGGAGATCTGTTTATCACATAAACAAGACATTCAACTGCTTCTGCCCAATACTCATTATACAAGTGTCTTGCTTTCAAAATGCTCCTTGTCATGTTCATGATTGTTCTGTTTTTTCTCTCTACTACACCATTCTATTGCAATGTGTAGTTGGTTGTAAATTGTCTTCTGATTCCATATTGTTTGCAGTACTCATGGAATGCCTTCAAATCAAATTCTCCACCACGATCTGATCTCAATACGTTGGTCTGTCGATCACTTTGGTTCTCCACTGTGGCTTTGAACTCTTTGAAATTTGCAAAAGTTTCAAACTTTTTCTTCAAAAATTAAACCTAAGTATTTCTGTTATAGTCATCAATAAAAGTGAGGAAGTAACAACTTCCACCAATCGAATTTTTCCTCATAGGTCCACACAAGTATTTATGCACCAAATCAAGTGGTTTCTTTGCTCTGTATGAAACTCCTTTTCGAAAAAATTGCACGGTGTTGTTTTGCAAAGATGCAACACTCACAAGTGCTAGCAGGTTCTTTGATGGGAGGTAAACCTTTAACCATTTGTTTCTGCTGCAACAATCTTAAACCAAAAAAATGCAAGTGTCCAAACTGAAAGTGTCATAACCAGTAATCATTAGAACATGCAGTTGTAAAAGAACTAACCTGATCATTGTAGTTCATAATTAGAAGAAAGAGTCTGTTCCTCGTCATCTGCACCTTTGCAATCAGTTGCTTACTTGAGGATTTACCATAAATAACACATTGTTTCCCCTGAAATATAACTTTGTATCCTTTTTGCGTCAATTGACCAACACTTATCAAATTGTGTTTGAGTCCAGAGACATAATATACCTATGATATGGTCTTTGGCTCCCCCTGCTTGGTCAAAATGTTGACCATTCCTTTGTCATCTACGTCCAAAGTCTTGTTAGTCCCCAACTTTACCTCTATCTTTACAGATTCATCCAAATTTGCAACCAAATTCTTATTGCCTGTCATGTGGTTACTGCAACCACTATCTAATATCCAGACCTTATCAGACGGTTCATGCATGGTGTTGCATGCTAGGAACATGGAGTTAGTATTCTTTGTACTAACATTAGCTCTCTGATTTCCTTGATCAACTATCTTCTTCTTATAATCACGAGCATAATGACCAAATTTATTGCAATAATAACATTTCACCTTTGATTGTTGTGAAATCTTCTGTTGTTGTTGCTTCCACTTTGATGCTCATGCTCTTCTGGACCATCTCTCTAACCACCATAGCTTCTATCTCGTCCTATGCCTCTCGATCGACCTCTACCTCGACGTCTTGAAATATAAACTTTACTTTTGAAGGCAATTTCTAAAGTGGAATCCTTATTTATGTCTATCCTTGTCTCATAAGATAGAAGTGATCCCATCAACTCATCAACTGTCAGTTTTTACAAATCCTTGGCTTCTTCTATGGCTAGTACCACAACATCAAACTTGGTAGATAAAGATCTAAAAACCTTCTCAATCATTGTTTGATCTTTAATATCTTCACCATAGATTTTTAACTGATTTACGATAGACATGACCCTATTCATGAAGGAATCAATGTCCTTTGTCTCCTTCATCTACAGATTTTCAAAATATCTCATAGTATTTTGCAATTTAACAATATTGACTTTGGCCATACCTTAATAGCTTGCCGCCAAAGTTTCTCATGCTTTCTTTGTTGAAAAAGTTATCATTATCTTCTGGAACACTGCTCGTTCCACTCCCTGTTGGATAAGAAGCAACGCTTGTGCATTCTTCCTCGTCTTTTTTTCATTATTCTGTCTGCATTACTGAGGGCTCGTTCTTCTGCGTCGTTATGAGGTTATGCAAAACCCAAACATGACATGATCCCATACATCATGCGCTTTTAACATGGTCTCCATTTTAATAGCCCACACATCATAATCTTTCTCAGTGAAAGAAGGAATTTGTGGCTAAAAACGCTATCTTGCTTTAAAAAAATCTTCTCAAATAAAAACTCTAAATTTTTTTTTTTTTTTAAATAAGAGCTTTGCAAATCTCCTTTTAATAAAAAAATTTCTTAAAACCCTAATACAATTTTATTTTTTATATAATAAATCTTTTTATAAAAAAAAATTATATATATATATAAAATCTTCTTATAAGAATCCCGGCTAAATAAAAAAATTTATAGAACTCTCCTATCAATTTCCCACTTACACGTAGGAGATGGCTTGCTTAGTAAGCTTACTAACTTTTAATAATCCACCGTATTAAAAAAAAAAGTTTGTTTTTAAAAGAAATCAAACCTTCATTGCAATAAAGGTTGATACTACGTTCGTACTCCGTGCTGACCTTTCAATACGGCTGTCGGCTTTAACGGGAAATCTCCGCGGTTTTTTATCGGAAAAGTTGCGTTTGCTGCACTCAAAACTTGACGATTTCTATGTTTGTAATTAAAAAAAAAAATTTTGTGGTTTTTTTGGTTGCTCTCTTTCCCATGGATTTTGTGATTTTTTTTCAACTTTGATACCAATTTGTTAGATAGACAAAAGATTCAAACACAGAATAACATAAGTATTTCACACATAAAACACAAACCACAACTCTTTTATTAATCAATGAACTTCAATCTCAATCAATCACAATGAATACAATGAACTCGGTATTTAACCTAAATTAACATTCACACACTCACATAATCATCAAATCTCATTTAACTCACTCTCTAAGTCACTCACCAAATATATCTATCACTCAACTCGACTAACTAATTGTATAACTCTCCATCTCCACTCGTTGTCTAGAAAGACTTTTGTGCAGGAATTTGTAACTAACAATCCTTGAAATTAGCAAAAGAGAGCTATAGACTTTTGGAATCTAAACTTCTATGATCCATCATATAAATTAGTAGAAACTCTTTCGGTAATAATCACATGCACAAAAACATGATCGACGCGTTTAGAACCAACCAGTGTGGTTCATCATATCAGGACTATGATGAACCACACTAGTTGGTTCGAAACGGGTGGACCACGTTCTTGTGCATGTGATTATTACCAAAATAATTTCTACTAAGCTATAGACTTGTTAAACTAATCAAACTTAGCATTGGAATGTGCGCTTCTTAGAAATCGTGGTTGAAACGAAGCGTCTTTGTAACCGAATTTGGTAGCTTTGGAGCGTTACTGGCCCATTCGACAGAAAATTTCACTGAAGTGTGTGGTTGCCTTTTTCGTTTGAGAAATTGAGAAAAGGTAGGGTTGAATATCTGCTCTGATGAGGTTTTGTTGCCATGAAATTTTGCTGTTTCGCAATTTTCAATGAAGAAATCCATGCAAAAGAAAAAGAATAAAGATGTTGTATTGAATTATGTTTTAGGGTTTTCCAGTCTGCCAGATAGATGGTGACTCGTTATAATATGAAATGGTGGTCTTCCGGTTTGTCTTTCTGGAATCGGAATACATCAATCGGTACTTTTATTCGACTTTTGCGATAAATTTATTTTTAAATCATTAAAGATCAGTGGATCACTTGATCTTACCTGGAAATTGGAATCTCATCACGTTTGTGCAAGGACAATGTTCCGCAGCTTGCACGGGTGTTTCAAATTAAGTAGATTAAATTCTGAAAGATCCTGTAATATCAAGGCGGTCGGACTTGAAAGCCGAGGGACTCTCATAGTAACTTCGCAGTAATATCGGCCAAGGATGGGATCGCATCAATCAAGTACCAACACTTCAGGCGGTGGTCTTCCCGTTTGTCTTTCTGGAATCGGAATACATCCGCCGGTACTTTTCTTCGACTTCTGCGTAAATTTATTTTTAAATCATTAAAGATCACTTGATCTTACCTGGAAATTGGAATCTAGTTGATAAATTTATTTTTAAATCTTTAAAGATCACTTGATCTTACTTGGAAATTGGAATCTAGTTTGTGTAAGGACAATGTTCGGCAGCTTGCACGCGTGTTTCAAATTAAGTAGATTAATTTCTGAAAAACCTTCTTCTTTTTGGCCTTTTGTAAATTATGAACTTGTCTGGATTCTTATTTGTTCTGGAATCGTTTGTGGAAGGACAATGCTCCTCAGCTAGCCCGCGTGTTTAAAGTGGTTAAAGTTGAGTAGATGAATGTTTTGGAAAATCCTCTCTTTTTCTCCTGCGTAATGTGAAAAATATTCATCAGAATTTTGGCAAAACCTTGCTTTCCCTACGGCGGTTTAGTCGTCGCCATCATCATCACCACCGGAATGAGATGATGAGGGTGATGACAACCCCCACACACGATTCTTCCATGGATCCCGAAGTGATTGCAACAGAAGAAACTCCTGTTCAAAGGTATTAAATAAGTTGAATAGATCTGTATTTTTCACATGAATAATGCAAACAATAGTTTAGGTCACTGTGTTTTGTACAATTGCTTTTATATTAAAATAATTGAATGTTTCACATAACAGGTTAGCCGCGATGCCCCTAAATAAAGTTCCTCTGCGACGTGACATTTTACCGGAACGGCCTCGCCACGCTTTAGCGTTACAGTATGTATCTGTTGCACTTCATTTCCTTCAATTACCTGTGGTACTCAAAGATCTTAAAAATGAAAGACAAAATTGAGGTTTTCACGATAATACGGTATCATTTTTGCAGAATGGCCGATCTAGATCGTAGGAGGGAGGCAATTAGGAAGCTCAGGTCAAACCGTGGATTAACTATTTTCATGGACGAACAAAGGACTTTCCTTCAACGGCATAACCATCGTATGCAGAGTGTGATACGTTCGATGATGCAGGATCCTTCCTTTGAGCACGAATTTGTTACAGGCTATAATAGTTGCGCGAATGCAGGATAATCAGCCCCTCTTCCATGCTTGCTTTCGTTTCTCTTGCAAATTTTTAACTCAGAAGAACAGATGTAAAAATTGACTGTAATAGTCTCAGTACTTAGAATGAAGGGACTTGTACAGATGAAGACCAGAATTGTCGTGGTCTGAAAACACTATTTTAAACGTTTTATAATATTTATCATATTTTAAACGTTTTGTAATATTTATCATATCAATTGATAAAACTATAAATATCAGATATCGCATTTAGCTAAGGGTTAGAAGATGTTTCTGGTCGGTCTGTTCGTGTCCTTACGAAGTGCTCTTGATGTTGGTGGTTGGGATCGAATTCCCATATCCACCCGTCAATGTTTTAGAGATGGCTTTGAATCTTACAATGAATGCCTGCCAGACTCTGACACGACACAGAAACTTTGGGTATAATGACAGGCACTCCTTTATGGGGCAGATGGATTACGCTGCCGTGACACATAGACATCGATAGATGTTTAGCGTCTGAATTATCGTTTACCGGTGTCCTTCACAATGTGAGATTTAAATTTACTTTTAATATTTTAGTTTTACGTATTTGGATGGTTGGTGAGGCTTTTTTTTTTTGGTGCAAACAAGTATATATTTATTTAACTATGAATTTAGTTTAGCCAGAGCTCAAAAATCTCTCAAAATGCAGCAAATATGTCTATAATATGGGGCAGATGGATTACGTCGATAGATGTTTCGCCTCTGAATTATCGTTTACCGGTGTATATTTTAGTTTCACCTATTTGGATGGTTGGTGAGGCTTTTTGGGCAAATAAGTATATATCCATTTTAACAATGAAAAGATTTGTGAGAGTGAAAATTCTAAAAACTTGCACCAACAAATTTGTTGTATTTTTTTTTTTGGACTTGATAAGTGGTAATGAAGATATCTTTTTTCTAATTTTTTATTCTTTAAATTGCATTTATTTTTTAAATTATATTTTTAATGTATAAACGAATTTAATCTATGAAAAACAATAGCTAAAACATACAATTTTAATAAATATTTGTTCCATTCAAAATTAGCAATAATGATGATTGGAATACTATAAAAATAAAAATTTCATTTTTCAAATAGTTGTAAATAGACTACTACTATTATTATTATTATTATTATAAACCATATATAATATGTAAGTTGTTGACATTGAAATAATTTAATAAATTTGAAATATTTTATTGATGGATTACATTGTTTGTTTGTTTTTTCCAAAAAAATTTCAATATTACTTTCAATGAATTTTCATTAATCTTAAAAGTTAATATAAAATTATCTTATTTCATATGGATATTGATATATCTTGTTTATAATTGTTTATACCATATGTATTGTCCTTTGTATTGGGTTGTAATTTGAGACTAATAAAACAAACACAATTAGAGTGTACATTTTATTTCTCTTTACCTTTTTTAATAAAGAGATGGATAGTTTTATTAAAGAAAAAAAAAGGAGTGAAATGCATTTTTATATGCTTTATAATTATTGTAAAACATATAAATATATGTTTTGTAATTATGGCAAAGTGTTAAGTGTGGATACTTTAAAGGGAAAAGGGGAAAGGTTCATTTTGTTACATTAAATTATTAAGGGATTATTTTTTGTCTTTTTATAAGGTGGAATAATTACATTTTTATTATATAAGAGGAGTTTGATTTTTGGGGTGTGAAATTATTGAAAATGGGGGCAATACTTAATGATATGGAGAAGTTGAGTGGGGCTAATTTTGCCCTGTGGAAATCACAGATGGAGGATATGCTGATTTTAAAAGATCAGTATTTGTCGATTGAGCGTGTAACAAAGAAATCCTCATTGATAACAGATGAGGAATGAGATAAGTTAGATAGAAAGGGGATTGCAACAATCCACCAATATCTAGAAAAGAATGTGTATTTCAATGTGTCCAGAGAAAAGACGGAAAAGCGGTTATGGAAGAAGCTCCATGATCTATATGAGAAGAACATGACATAAAAAAAGTGTTCTTGATGAAGAAGCTTTATAGTCTCAAGATGAAGGTGGGTGCTTCAACTGCTAAGCACTTGAATGAATTCAATATTATAGCTAGTCAACTTGCCTTTGTTAAAATAACTCTAGATGATGAAATTATAACTATTTTGTTAATGTGTTCTATGCTAGATAGCCCGGAAAATTTAATTGTGGCTATGAGTACTTCAGCACCTATAGGGACCCTGATGTTTGATGAGGTTAGCATCAGTTTAATGAATGAGGAGCTGCGACGCAAGTTAATTGCGGGAAACCATGGAGGAGAAGCTCTAGCTCTAGCTGATCGTGATAAGAGAATTGATCGAAGCCGACAAGGGTGATCAAGATCGAGAGGTTGATCAAAATGAAGGAGAGGCAGGATCATCTGCGTTCATTGTGGCAAACCCGGGCACATGAAGAAAGAATGTTGAGCCTTGAAGAAAGGACAAAACGATCAAAGACTGGCCAATACAAATTACAAGTCATCCAACAGAAATGAAGGTGAGACTACGACTATAGTCACAAATGGTGATGTGTTGTTTATTGTTTCAGTAGAGGATGCATGTTTATATACATTTAGCGGTAGATTTGATTGGATCCTTCACTTTGGGGCATCTCACCAGGTAACCCCATGCAAAGATAGTTTTGTTGCATATAATCATGGTGATTATGGTAGAGTGCATTTGGGGAATAACCATTTTTGCAGTATTTTGGAGTTGGAAATGTCCATATCAAGATGAAGGATGGACAAGATATATTGTTGAAATAGGTCAGGCATGTACCGTAAATGCACATTAGTTTGATCTCTATGGGATGGCTGGATGATGAAGGCTATTCCACAAGCTTTGGAAAAGGAGGATGGAAAATTAGCAAAGGAGCATTGGTCGTGGCCAAAGGACCCAAAATATGAACACTATATACATTGAAGGCAATGATAGGAAAGTCAGAGTTGGTTGTTGTCACAAGAGAATGAAATTCGGTATATTTGCGGCATAAGCGCTTGGGTCACATGAGCGAGAAGGGTTTAAAAATCCTCATTGGTAAAAATTTACTACCAGGTTTGAGAGCCTACAATTTTGATCTTTGTGAGCATTGTATATATGGTAGACAAAGAAGGGTTTCATTTATTAGAGGTATTCATGAAAGAAAGAAAAATGTGTTAGAAATGATACACTCATATGTGTTTGGACCAGTTAACATCAGTCATTAGGAGGAACATCATATTTTTTAACATTTATAGATGATGTATCCAGGAAGGTTTGGGCCTATTCCATGAAAAGTAAAAGTGAAGTGTTTGAAATATTTCAAAAATTCCATGTTGTTGTTGAAAGAGAGACTAAAAAATTGCTCAAGTGCCTAAGAACAGATAATGGTGGAGAATATTCTTCAAATGCATTCAAATAATATTGTAACAGGTTTGGCATAAAGCATGAGAAGACTGTGCCTGGTGCAACTCAACAAAATGGTGTTGCAGAATGAATGAACTGCACCATTATGGAAAAGGTAAGGAGCAAGTTGTCCAATTTCGGTTTAGACAAGCATTTTTCGGTAGAGGTCGTCACGACAACTTGCTACCTCATAAATAGATCTCCATCTACAGCCTTGGATGGAGGTATCCCTGAATAATTTTAAACTAGTAAGAAGTTGCATTATTCTCATTTGAAAATCTTTGGATGTGAAGCATTTGTACATATTCCCAAAGATAATAGAACTAAGATAGATGATAAATCATTGAAATGCATTTTTCTAGGATATGCGGATGAAGAATTTGGTTATCTTCTATGGGATCCAGTGAAACATAAAATTATTAGAAGCAGAGATGTTATATTTAATGAGTCAGAAATGTTTAAGAGGAATGTAGATGAGGTGGAAGTCAAGAAATTTATTGACAAGTTTGAAGAGCAGCATGAAAGCACCCCACCAATGCAGGAAAATGGGTAGCAAATTCAAGAGTGGGAAGGACAACAAGGGGAAGGTGATGAACACCAAGAAGAAGGAATCTTGCAGGAACCTTTACAGGAGATTCAACTTGATAATGCACCACCAAAATTGGTTTGTAGATCTTCTAGGACTCATAAGCCTTCACAAAGGTATCCTCCTTCAAACTATATCCTATTGACTCATGAAAGTGAGCCTAATTGTTTTCAAGAGGCTTGTAAAGTTGAGAACAATAAATAATGGAAGAAAGAAATGGAAGAAGAAATGAACTTTTTGCTGCAAAATAAAACTTGACAGTTGATAAATCTTCCAAAAGGTAGAAAGGCATTACAAAAAAAATGGGTATATGGAATTAAGCATGAAGGTGACGAAAAGAAGGAGAGGTATAAAGCAAGGTTGGTGGTGAAAGGATTCGCCCAAAAATAAGGTATTGACTTCACTGATATTTTCTCACCTGTTGTCAAAATGTCATCCATTAGAGTCATTCTTGGTCTTGTTGCTGCTTTATACTTAGAATGTGAACAATTATGTGTAAAGATTTCTTTCCTTCATGGAGAATTAGAGGAATAAATTTATATGAAGCAACCAAAGGCTTCATAGAAAAAGGAAAAGAATACCTTGTTTGTAGGTTGAAGAAGAATCTCTATGGGTTGAAACATGCACATCGACAATGGTACAAGAAATTTGATTCATTCATGTTAGAACATGGTTTTCACAAGTTGGAAGTTGACCATTATGTCTATATCAAGAGGTATGATCAAGGAAAGTATCTTATATTATTGTTATATGTGGATGACATGTTGATTGTTGGGCATGATAATAATATGATCAATAGGTTGAAGAAGGACTTGGGCTGCAAGTTTGCAATGAAGGATTTGGGTCTAGCATAACATATATTCGACATGAGGATCATGCGTGATAGGGAAAACAAAAGGTTGTGGCTATCACAAGAAAAGTATATCAAGAAGGTGCTTGACATGTTTAATATGAAGGATGCCAAACCAGTTGGTACACCCCTTGCATCCCACTTCAACTTGAGTGTTGAGTTATGTCCCAGTAGTGACAAGGAGAAGGAAGAAATGAGCAACATTCCTTATGCTTTAACAATTGGCAGTTTGATGTATGCCATGGTATGCACATAGACAGACATTGCATATTTGGCGAGAGTTGTGAACATATACCTTACCAATCCAGGAAAACAACATTGGAAAGCAGAAAAATGTATTTTCAGGTATCTTAAGGGTACTAGTCCTTATTGCTTATGTTTTGGTCATATTGATACTATGCTTGAAGGTTTTACAGATGCAGATATGGCTGGAGATATTGACACCAGAAAGTACACTACAAGTTATTTGTACACATTTGCAGATGTAGTTGTATCTTGGGTGTCAAGGCTACAAAGAATAATAGCTCTCTCTACAACAGAAGCAGAGTACATAGCTGCAACATAGGATTGTAAGGAAATGTTGTGGATGCAACGATTCCTAGGAGAGATAGGAATAAATAAGGACAAGTATGTGTTGTATTGTGATAGTCAAAGTGACATTCACTTGGCGAAAAATCTAGCATTTCACTCAAAAATCAAGAACATTGACGTAAGGTACCATTGGATTCGACATGTGTTGGAGGAAGGGAAGCTATATTTCGAAAATATCCATACAAATAAGAACTTTGATGATATGCTCACTAAGATTCTACCAAGAAGAAAGCATGAGTTATGTAGAGGCATGGTAGGCCTCGATGTGACGTGATTTAAGATTCTTCATTCAACTTCAAGTGGGAGAATGTTAATGTGAAGCCGTATTCACACAACCTCGCTGCCCATGCCATCAACCATCGACCTCGTTGACTCTTTGACAGACGACGACGCCAAACCTACCACACTACCAATTCATTCGAAGTAACCACCCCATTACTTTGTGCATCCATGTAATCCTATAAATTTGTGCTTCCTAGCTCTGCCTGAGCATGTCAAGCCAAGCAAGGAAAGGCCTCTCCTGTAATAGAAATATGTTGTTTTATTCTCCAGTCTGTGTGTTTTTATTAATTTTTCCTGTCTCTCTATTTCTGATTTTGTTCTTGGTTCTGTTGTGCTACTCTGTACCCAACACAAGGATGGGATCACATCAATCAGGTACCAACACTTCAAGAGGTGTTATTCCCATTTGTCTTTCTAGAATCATAAATTGGAATACATCCGTCAGTATTTTTCTTCGACTTCTGCGATAATTTTTTTTTAAATCATTAGAGATCACTTGATCTCTCCTGGAAATTGGAATCTAGTTTGTGTAAGGACAATGTTCTGAAGCTTACACACGTGTTTCAAATTAAGTATATAAATGAACTTGTTTGGATTCTCGTTTGTTCTAGAATCGTTTGTGTGAAGGACAATGCTCCTCAGCTTTCCCACATGTTTAAAGTGCTTAAAGTTGAGTACATTAATGTTTTGGAAAATCCTCTCTTTTTCTCCTTCGTAATGTGAAAAATATTCATCAGAATTTTGGCAAAACCTTGCATTCACTATCCTGCAACTACAACGTTTTAGTCGTCGCCATCATCATCACCACTAGAATGAGGTGACGAGGCTGATGACGAACCCCACACACGATTCCTCCAAGAAGTCTGATGTGATTTCAACAGAAGCAACTCTTGATCAAAGGTATTAAATAAGTTGAACAGATCTATATTTTTCACATGAATAATGCAAGCAATAGTTTAGGTCACTTTTTTTTGTATGATTGCTTTTAGATTAAAATAATTGAATGTTTCACATAAAAGGTTAGCCACGATGCCTCTAAATCAAGTTCCTCTATGACATGACATTTTAACGGAACGGCCTCGCCACGCTTTAGCCTTACAATATGTATATGTTGCACGTCATTTCCTTCAATTACCTATGGTACTCAAAGATCTTAAAAAGGAAAGACAAAATTTACTGTTTCACGATAATACGATATCATTTTTGAAGAATTGGCTGATCTATATCATAGGAGGGAGGCAATTATGAAGCTCAGATCAAACCATGGACTAACTATTTTCATGGACGAACAAAAGACTTTCCTTCAACGACATAGCCATCGTATGAAGAGTGTGATATGTTCTGTTAGGGTCCTGTAATAATAGGGTTCATAAATTTTGAATTGACTTTGATAGTCTTGTAAATATGTACATACCTTGCTTTCTACAAGTTTTTTTCCCATATTTTGAAACAAATGAAAAATAATAAAAAGCCAAAAAGAGGGTAAAAAGTCCTAAAAGAAAAATCAAAGGACTTAGAAAAATATAGACCCCAAAAGAAAAATAAATAAGACCTAAAAGTGGGCAAATCCAATTGCCACTAATTTTACTTTTACTGCAAGAATACTGATTATGTGCAGAGTGTCAATAAATTCCATAATCCATGATTGGTTAAATAGTTTAATCTTAACTTTTCATGCTTTCAATTTCATATTTTAGATAGAGAATAAAGATTTTTCAAACAGTTTAAAATTGACAAATCAATAGATAGGTAGAGAATAATGAGGAGCTCAATAGTTCAATCTGAGCTCTTGGATGAAATAAGGTAGATTTAGATAGTTTTATGCTTTGAAAGAAAAATGTTTTAAGGTTGCAAGCCTAAATGCACCTACAAAATAAAGAAAAAATGTTAGAAATAAATTTGGGCAAGTAGAAACCAGTTGAATAATCATGTAATAAATAATCATCGGGCAAAATCACTAATTTCCCCTCCCCTACAAGTATTAAATGTTGTAAACTATCAGTAAAAAAGACTCAGATCATTTCTCTGACTTTTGTTGGGACCGAACCCAAGGCTCGATGACTGGTTAGTTAAAAATATTGAATTCCTACATTAAACCCTCGTTCATCAGCATTTACCCCTCATTCATACATCTTAATCCATTTTCCTAAGTGAAGACATATTTTTACTTAGTAAAACTGAAACCCCAAAATAATTAACTTCATTCCCTTCAAAATCATTCATAAAACCCTCAAAAAGCATTTATCCTAAGTATAAGTGAAGTAATACAACAAAGATGAGCAATGTTTTATTTTTATACTTTACTTAGAGGTAACATATGCTTTGTTTTCCTTTCACTACCCTTTTTTCATATTAACACCTAACCTATTCTATTAAATCCCTAAAAATACAGCTACCCGTATATATTAATTCCCTTATATTTAAATAAACCCACAAAACCCATTATTTTAAGTTTAGACCAATGTTAAATATCCCCATCTGTGCAAAATATAAAATCCCCGCCCGATTTTTCCCACTGGTCTAAACATAACGTTATTTAAATACCCCGCCCCTATAGTTTGAAAACTATTCAAAGGTTGAAAACTATATAGTATATACTATTGCGCCCGCATATAAAATTTGAAACATTTCATAAATGTTTTAAATAAAAATATTAACCCGTAACATATTATACAAGGCCTAAGGTTTAAAAACCTTGTTCAAGCGCCTTTGTTATAATTTTTTATCCCATCGCATATGCAAACAGTCTGGTCCCACCTCCCATTCCAATGCAACTCCCAATCAATTGAGACCATTCGCATTGATCTCCCAAATCCGACGGTTGACATCTAATATCGCATGGAAAAGATGCATGATCATCCAAACTCCAAACCTGCACAAAATGGATGGTTTCACAGTTTTATCACTCCTCCACATGGTCTATTCCTATTCAATCACATGGGTTAAGCCCAATACCGCTTACCACCAAAAGCATGCGCGATAACCACTGGTTTTTGATCAGTTGAATCTCGAAACCGTTACTCATACCTGAAATGACAATCATTCAATGCATAACTTATGTAACCAAAATGAATATTAAACCTTGGAAATTGCATTCATCCCTCCGTCTTCTGCGCATTAAGCCAAACCCACTGCACTGCCTTCCTGACTGTAAAAACACCGTTTTAAATCCTTTTTCCACCATTTTCATGCCCGAAACCTGCAAGATTTACCCTGAAAATCATTGAAGACTCTCAAGGAGTTGTGCATTGCTCCAGACAATCTATAGAAGTTATCAATTCAGTAAAAACCTCAAAAATTGTTCCAAAGCCTCATACCTACATATTACAGGTATTTTTCTAAAAAATTTGAACATGGAATCGATTTTTAAAGCCTTTAAAAAGAACAAATACTCTCAGAGTTCAAGAATCCATTAACAGAAATTGCCAAAAACCCCCAAAAATAGGCCTAACCCTGTCAAATTTTTCCCACAACCCCTATTTCTCTGCTACACAAAATTTTTCAAGTAATTTGTGATTTTTTCACACTTTGATGAACTATTTCAAACTTAAATCAAACCAAAAAACATCTATAGGTTTCCTAAGCCTCTATAACCCTTTTCAAGAGAGTTTTTAGCCCAAATTTCCATTAAAATACTCAAGAAACTCTTGTTTCTCATTTTAAACCAGTTAAAAGCCTATAAAACTCTTTCACAAACCTAATTGAGAAGGAAGCGCAAAGAAAAAAGCTATACTTTGAAAAATTTATCCAATAAACCCTCTGCTAAAGTAAATTGCCTTGAAAAACTATTTAAACTTGCAGAAGCAGATCAAAATTCCTAAAAAGAAAAGTGCAAGCAAGCCTGAAGCTTCTAAAGTACCTAAACCTACCCCTACCATGACTTCAATTACTGCTATTGTTGTCAATCCTTTGCAATCCCTAACCATTGATATTGAACACATCCCACTAGCTGATACTGATTATAAGATAGCAGATCCCATTATTAAGTTTAACCTGCTAGATATCCATAACTGGTGCTATGAGAAGTCTTTAGATGATCAAGAAGAAGTCCATATTTGGGAATCTCATTTTGCCAAATATGTTGTCCCATTAACTCACCCCTGTCAGGAGGTCATTAGATTACGTCAGCAGTACTATGTTCCAGAGCAAAGAGCCATTGTAAATGCTAATAAAGATGTGCTTTTTACCATCACTGCAGGATCAATTCACCAATTGTTGCAGCTTGAGCCTGACCCCCAAGCAGTCCCTTTGTTTATAGAGGCCCTCGCCAAGTTATGTATTGGCGTAGATTTTCCCAAAAGGTTCATGATTTTTCAGACATTTATGCCTTTTCATGTAGAAATTCCTAAGTTAAATCCTCCATATTCTACGGCTAAATTCCCTGAAGGTTCAAGACATGTGATTTCCATGCTTTCCTTCATCCTTGTATATTTTACTAATGAGCACACTGATGAATCCATCTTGGGATTCTTATCCACTTTCTCCGTAGGTCAACCCCCATCAGTAATATTTGATTATGCTGGTTTCGTTGCTGATAGTATTCATTATAAATTGACCAATTTTCAAATTCAGGGAGTATTCACATATACCTCCTACCTTTTCCATATGTTTATATACTTCCAATCAGATAATTTTTCAGTTACTCTCCAAAAACTTGACATAGAGGGAAATCCTCTATTTGTCATTTTTTGGACATCCTTGCTCAAGAAAGAATGTACAAATTTTAGTTATTCATAAGTTTCATAGTTATTTTTACATCTAGTGATCACAATGTTGACGAAGATAGAGCAGCCAAGAATAAATTAAGAAATGAAAAAAATATTGCAGTTATTAGAGGAGAGTAAGGTTGGTGACTGGTATTTGTATGAAAAATACACTGAAATCAGAGTCTTTAGGACAAACTTGTTACCTTACAACTTACCCAAACATCCTTCAATGAGGATCTTTGCCTTGGAGTATATCAGGCAGATCCTAAACTCTGATTCCATAAATTTCATGGCAGCTAAGAAGAAGACCCAATTCAAACGTAAGAATCAGATTGGGCCATTCATATGCAATCATTGGGATGTAGAGAAAGAAGTATCTAATCAGTTATTGGAATATAAATTTGAAGATAGTTTCCCTTGGAACTATGATCCACAAGGGATCTTGAGTAAGCTAAGGGTTAAATGCAAGTTAACACCCTTTATCAATGAAGCTAAACCAGAAACAGAAAATTTTTCCAATCAAATTGAATGGACTGAGAACACTTTAATAGATGCAGTGAACAAAGGTAATACTAGTCATACCTTAGAAACTGCAAATCAGCCAGAGAAGTCCATTAAAAGAGAAAGGGAAGAAGGAGCCTATGTGGCGGAAACTACAACTGAAACCAAGTTTAAGCTCATATATAACAAAAGGCCCAAATTAGATTCAGCAGGTAAAGGAAAAGTGACAATAGATGTGGAAGAAACAGAGCCTTTAAATACCAATACAAATTTTCCAGAGACAAATGTCGCTACTATGATTATCAATGAGCCAAATACTAAAAATCAAAATGAAGGACAAATCAATAATGAAGGTACACAGTTGATGGAAAGACAACAAAGAATGGAAGCCTCTTCCTCAAAGGCAGTTGAGGAAATGGATTTGGATATTAAAGAGAAATATAAGCAGATCAAACTGAAGAATGAAGAGATAAAGAATAATATTTATTCTCAATATCTCAAACAGACTCCAAGTGTAGAAAACATTCTCATTTATGCATTTGATTATTCTAATCAAAAGCTAATCATGTGAGTGTTGCAGCCCACAGTCAAAACTCCTAAGACAATGGCTGATTATAAGAGAGTTGATTTGAAGATCAAGATAGATAAAATCCATGCTCTTGATCAAATTGAGTTCCACAGGCAGACTTTAGAGATGCTTTATTCTACTGTCACAAATAAAACCATGAGTGCTAAAAAGCTCCAAAATACCATCTCCAACATGCAAGATGAGATGAAGTTGGAAAAAGCCTCATTGTATGCCAAGGATCTAAGGATAAAAGCCTTAGAAGAACTAGATTTGCAGGTGGGATATGACCTTGCTAATATCAAAGCAACAAACTTATTAGTGAAGAAGAAAAATGAAGATATAGCAGCTTTGAGGAAACAACTCAAACTTCCCCAAAGTGAGCATCCTCAAACAAAAGAATTCATGGGTGAAAATGTGAAGCTGGGTTACACTTTTTGCCCTTTTTTGAGAAAAAATTTCCATTTTTTCGGTTCTTCAACTTTCTGCAAACTATAAAAAAATTTATGTGTAGAATTTCATTTTGCGATAAAAATAAAAGTTGTGAGAAATTTTGTTAGATTTCTATTACATATTTTTTGAAATTTTTTTATGCAGATTTGATATGTCAACTTAGCGTTTCTTTGAGTGTGTGTTTCTTAACAATCAAAGGATTCATAAGAAGTCATGTTATGACGCAATGTTGTATTCATTAAAAATTTGTGTTTTTGAGAAAACAAAATGTGTTACAACAATCTAGACAGAGTCTACTTTGTTTTCGTCATATTTACAAAGCTAATGGATGCATATCATAATTACTAGAATTTTTTGAACTGGTTCAATACAAAAAACTACGTATTTTGGATATGTTTCGCGTCGCAAGAAATTTCTTAACATATAAGTTATAAACTAAAAATCTAAAAGCTACCCATTAGAGACGACGAACCAATGTAATGCCCCATAATTTTTTCAATTTTTTTTACAATGTTTTTTGGGAGATACAAAATTTTGATTTCACTGAATCACAATGACCCTCAGAAATGGTTTGCACCCATTTTATTAAAAAAATAATTAAAATTAATAAACGTTTATGAAATTCCATAAAAGTTATATTTCCTGAAAGTAGATTCAATTATGAAAATGTTTGTCTTGGTTCCGATAGTTAATTAACAACCTTTCATGAAGTTTAATCAGTCCATAGTTGCAGAACCGTTTTCAGAGCTTGGTTTTTGCGTAATTGGTGACGCGTTAGTTCGGCCGAACTTTAGTCCAAGTTCGACCGAACTATGTTTTCCGCTTAAGGCTCGTCAAATCTAACGTCTTAATAGTTCGGCCGAAATTTTGATGAAAATTTCGGCCGAACTATTGTATAACTCTCCATCGGCCGGAAAATTTTGTGGAGCCCCCTACTAAAACACATTTCACGTCAATATAAATTGCCGCGAAATGATTCACAATTTTCGCACATTTCGCACAATTCATCTCATTTTACAAATATTTTGGTTTGGGTTCAAAAACTTTTCTTCAAAGTTTGGGTTTAAGAACATTTCTTGGAAGCAAATTGATTTTTTGGAAGACATTTCTTGGACGTTTCTTCAAAGTTTGGGTTTAAGAACATTTCTTGCAAGCAAATTGATTTTTTGGAAGACATTTCTTAGAGGTATGTACGTGTTTTGAGTTTAAGTAAATCTTTTGAGCTTCGTTTCATTTTTATAAAACATTTTTCTCTCGAATTTTTTAAAGTGTGTGTTTTGGATTGGAGTATGTATTTTTTTACAAAAAATTTACACTGAATTTTTTTAAATTAAATCTTTTGTGATATTTTTTGTAATTGAGTTATTGTCTAATTTTTTGAAGGAAATTTTTTGAACTTCATACCCTATTATCATGGGAAATCGAAGAACTTGTGCGAGAAAATATGATCGAAAAAGAGACCCCGAGGCACGTAGAGAAGAAACGAGACATTCTCGCAAAAGAAAGTTAGAAGCCCTCTCAAATATTGAAGAGGAAAATCAACCTCAAGCAGAAATTGAAGCAGGTATGTAAATGTAAATATTATGATCTATTGATATATTTTTAAAATTTTCCCAATGTAAAATGTGAAGCTTAATTTTTATTTGATGAACTAGTTTGAAAAATATTTTTTTTAATGTAAACAGACACATATATTCCTCAAAATATTGAAGAAGAAAATCAACCTCAAGCAGAAATTGAAGCAGGTATGTAAATGTAAATATTATGATCTATTGATATATTTAAAATTTTCCAAATGTAAAATGTGAAGCTTAATTTTTATTTGATGAACTAGTTTGAAAAATATTTTGTTTAATGTAAACAGACAGAGATACTCCTCAAAATATTGAAGAAGAAAATCAACCTCAAGCATAAATTGAAGCGGGTATGTAAATTTATATATTATGATCTATTGATATATTTAAAATTTTCCTAATATTTATTGACATATTTATTAATTTAGTGATTTATTGAATATGTACTATTTTTTCGAATATGTACAGATGAAATCACTATCGATAATGAGATGTTAGAAAATGTTGACACTCACACATATGGAGATAAGAAACCTGACCATGTTATACGATATTGTGTCAACCACATTTTTGAAGAGTATTTCTTAAATGAGCAAGTGACAGTTCAAGCTCAAATGTTGAAAGGTCTCCTATCATTAAGGAAATTAAAAGAAGTGACGACACTATTGGGTATTCGAAAATAAACCAAAGATAAAAAAATGAATGAAGAGGTGATAAAAAATATGAGTAGTGCTATAAAGTCAATTAAGAGATCTAGAGATAAAGATGTTTCAAAGATACGTAGAGAAATACAGATGGCAATAGTTTCACCAAGTACTCAAGAGAATTGTTTGATAACATCTATGGCACGAGCACTGGGAACCTGACAAAAAACTCTGCACAAACATCGAAAATTTCGACTACAAATAGATGTAAATGATGAAATCGTTTGTTGGAGAGCTATTTGTAGGCAACCATACAAAGATAGACTTGGAGAAAATGTTAAAAAAATAATATATGAATATTGGAAGAACAATTCGCGTGTTTCACCAACTGCAAGACATGTGATGCGAAGAAGAATAGCACGAAATCAGTACGAAGAACATGAAAAACATCTCTTGGAAACCACTCATATAGAGTTATTCAACAAGTTCAAAAAAGAGAATCGTCAAATTCATGTTTCACTCAGTGCTTTTGTTCAACAAAAACCATGGTATGTAAAACCTATCACCTTACGCGACACTTGTTGTTGCCGTTATCATATGGAATTTGAGTTATATTATGACACATTCCTTGATTTCGATAGAACATTATGGAAGGATTCACCTCCTCCTTGCACTATCCATGAATTCATATCTCAAATTCTATGTGAAAGAGAAAGCGATGAAATATTTTACAAAAAAAAATGTGTTGGTGGTAAAAAATGCGATGATTATGGAAATTGGACTAAATTTCAAAACAAATATCGTATTGATATAAATGATCAATCATTGTCCAACATGAAAGTGAAATGGAAGAGATATGAATATATCGGTACATCGATTCAAGGTGCAAATAGTGTTAAAAGAATCGAATTACGAGAAGACGAAATTTTTTTGATAGAATTTTTGAGAAAGTTTGAGGCAAAAATTTACAAATACACCAAGCATTCCCATAGAGATCGATGGCAAGACTTGCAATTCAAAAAATCTCGTAAAGTTTTTCCACCAGGGACCATTTTGTCAGTGATTGATTTTGCGGAAAACTACACATTTGTTCCACAAAAAGAAATTCAGAGTGAATACTATCATTCTGACCAAGTCTCCATGCTCATCCATATTCTATATAGACATGCTGAACAAAATGTCGATCATATAGAAAGCACGAGTGAAAATCGACATATAATTAAAGAATATCACTTTTATATCAGTGACGATCGTACACATGATACATGTTTTGTACAACATTGTTTTGGAAGAATTTATGATTCATTGAAAGATCGTGGAATAACATTCAATGAACATTGGATATGGTCAGACGGATGCGCATGTCAATTCAAATTTGCACGATCATTCTTTTGGTTGTGTTATCTTCATAAGAAAACATGCATTAAACATTGTTGGAATTTCTTTGAGACTAGCCATGGAAAATGAGAACATGACGGTGCAGGAGCATGCATAAAATGAGTACTTCGAAGATATCAAATGAACCACTCTGCACGCCGACTTGTGAATGCTGAAGAAGTTGTTCAATGGTGCATCGCTGCTCTAAGCCATGAGAATAACCCATCAATAGAAGTGCGAAGGTACATTCAATTTAATCTATATTGGAAATCTAATTTTAAACATTGTACATTTATCATGCAATGATTATTTTTAATTGTATTTTGATATCATATTTACAAATTCTTTTTTTAATTTTCCATATAGAGGTTTTTCTGGCATACTGGAATCGAAGACGTAGATAGATCAATTGGAAATGACGTTGAAACAATAAAAGGGACTCAAAAATTGCATTCAATTCAAAAATATTTGTCCACAAATGTGTTTGCATTGGATAAAAGAAAATATTCTTGTTTTTGTGATGTTTGCATAGACAACACAAAATCCAATGACGTTTGTGAAAAAAAAATGTACGTGAACGATTCGAAACATACAGAGCTAAATACAAAGGGCAAAATGTCTATTGCAATGTTTGAAGAAATGCAATCAGAAGAAACTACAATATCATCTGATGGTGATCGAGTTTCTGATCTTGTTAGAGAAGGTAACATTTGAATTACTTTCTAATGATTTAAAGATCTAGAAATAAATTTAAATATGCATAATTAAATGTTAAATTTATTTTATTGTGCAAGAGATGTTTTTGCTGTAATTGCACCTATTGACAACGATGAAAATGTTAAGTATTATTTGATGCGTTGCACTGAACGAAAAATGAAATTATTACAAGACTATAATGATCACGGATTTCAGTATGACAGAGGTCTATTATACTGAAAGGTTATTTTTTCAGACAAACTCATCAAAGTGGAGACTTTATTTACTTTGAAGACTATGAACCTGATTCCATAAGTTGTCAATATAGTCACTTGGTGTGTGCAACACGCATAAATTTGATAGAAGTTCAATCAAAGAAAAAATTGAAAATTAAGAAATGGAAAATGTCAAAATCCGATCATGAACGGATTATTGAGGATGGAATTCCATTAGAATTTTTTTGAGTGAAGTGTCTGACAATTTATTATCTTTGGATTAAATATGTTATAAAACTTCCAGTACTCAACTAAAAATTGAGCTGCTTATGTTATTTGTGGTTTGCACATGTTACAAATTGTTTGGGTACAAGCACGTGCTCTAGTATCAACTGAAAATAGTTTTTCTATACATGTGCATTGATGAAAAATGTTATATGTATTGGATATATATATATATATTCTAGAATGAAATTAATTGTTCTTGTATATGTTTTCCAACCGTATGGTACAAATTATTTCACTTTATTTTGTAAGGTCAGATTCGGTCCCCATATGGCCTAGCCTCCAAGGGACGAGATAACAAGTGGTTGTCCCCACTTGCCCGAATCTCAGCTTTTAAATACAATTTTACTATTTATGATAGGCATCTTACATGATGTCCTAGCCAAGGATAGATTCTCTTTGTTTCAAGTTTCCGGTAAAAGTTGTCACCGAATGACCTACTAAGATATTATAAATACTAGCTTTGTAAGATCATTTGGCATTCGGAAAAATTCGAAAGTCTTAGACTGTCAATCAATTTAAAGTATCATTCACCCTAGGGAGTGTAAAACATTCAATGTAGGTTGGTGACGATGCTCACTCCTAGCTTGAAGCAGCTCCAATGACCAATTCTTTAATGAATTCCAATGCACTAGACCAAAGTTGGTGACCTACTTGGTTTTTCACCCAAGAAATTCCAAGGTACTCTTCTTACCTTTGGCCCCAAAAGCTACAATGGAGTTATAGGAAGGTGAAGAAATTTTTTTTCACTGATAGGAATTTGGTCACTTCCCTAATCTCCCCTTATCAAAAAGTTCCTATCTACTACATTATCCAACATGTACTCAAGATCACTATTTCGTAATTAGAATATCACAATATCATAAGTTCTCACAAAATACATGGAATGCCATTACAACACTCATCTAACAATGGGGAGCTAAAAACCTAGAAAGCTCCTCGTCCCCTTAATAATAATGTGTTTAATTTAGTCTTTTAGGTGAGGATTAGGTGTGAATCTTGTTTTCACATACAAAAATAATTAATTGTTTAATTCCATAAATTTGATTATTCACCAAAATACATGTCATATCCACTATTTGTCTCTCCTACAAATTCCCATTATTTTATTAAAATATGATTTTATCTCACCCAACTATCACATGTTCCTAAATTTACTCCTAATTGTTCCCTATGGCCTAAATCTACTCTTAATTGTTCCCTATGCTGTTTTTCCCTTACTTATTTTTAGAAAGTTATTTTCCTAGATCCATCATAACTATGGATCTATCAAGCGCCGAGAGGGATCAAATATCTAGAGGTGCAAACCTCTTTTTTGAGTGCAAAAATTGAGGAAAGGTTTGCACCTCGAGAGATTTGATCCCTCTCGGCGCTTGATAGATCCGTAGTTAAGATGGATCTAGGTTGGTTTCAGTCGTGTGCAACCAAGGAAAAACTATCGATAATATGAGGAACATATGATTAATTTTATCAATAATATGTAAATACATCTAACATTAATATAACCATTTTAAATATACTAAATATGTTTGAGATTTATCAAGTCATTTTAATTTTAAATTTTCTTAGTTACCTCAATTTGTTGAGATGATAAATATTGTAGAATAACTTTAATAATGGAAAATGATCAAATAAATTTTTTGAATGCAAAGTGAAAATGTAATAATATTGACTGATAGAATGTGAATAATTAGAATGTAATCAATTACAAATAGCATTTATTTTGATCAATCTTAAACTATTTTCTTCTTCTATTCTTATTGTCACCCTTATTAGTTTTGTCATCTTTCCGTATCGATTATATTAAAAAGAAAGTAAAAATCATAAATCATAAACCATTTAAATATTTAACTCGAACTCTTGTAGTAAATACCATACCTTGTCTCTCTTGCTCTCCAATATTATTAGGTTTAATTATTATAACACAAAAATCGTTCTACATTGTCAATAATTTTTTGTGCTTACACTGAAATCAAAGAACACTATTAATCCAATGACTTTACAATTAATGTACCATCATACATGCAATTATATCAAATCAAAAATCAACATATACAATGAAATCAATGGGCATTGTCTTGTTACAAGTAACATTTCAATTTACCACATGTGCAAATGTAGGTTGAAACCATCCAAAACTTTAAGTTGTAGATTGAAACCATCCAAAACTTTAAGTTTTAAATCCATTTTGATTATATATTGTGCAACATTAAAAAATTAAACATTTAAAGTTCATTAAATATCACATGCAAAATGTAGATTGAAACCATCCAAAACTTGAGTTTTAAAAACTTAACATGCCATGCCAATTATAATTCAACTATCCAACAAAAACATTTAACATTAAATATCACATGCCAAATGTAGTTCAGATGACAACATTACTTCACATTCACATGCCAAAAGTACTAAAACCATCCAAAAATTAAATAAAGCAAATTATATAATAACAATGTAATAAAATATGTCCAAAAATTGTAAATCTCACAATTAACAAACTGTATCAAGTTTAAAAAATTTTAAAACCATCTAAATTTTGAAATCAAATCTACTATAAATCATGTCCATCAAATGGAGGATCTAGCGTCTGGGTCTCAGTCCGCGCCCTATCCTGTGAATAGTATCCTGTGAATAGGAAACCTACATATACAATGCACATGTACTTGAACATTAAAATTTGAAGTTTTAAAAATGAATGAGAATATATATATCTAGAACTTCATGTAAAAAACAAAATATAAAAAAAAAATCATGCAATACCTCATAAGGTTCCCTCTCCATTTGATGAACAGGTTCTCCCCTAAGAACATCTGCAGTGGTCAACTGTACAATATACATGTACAGTTATATATATATATATATATATATAAATTAAAAACTTTCAAATGAAAATGCACGTGTACATATATAAACTTATTTTCAATAATATTAAAAAAAGGAACTAAAGACAACTTGTTCAAATGCTGTGGATGTTCCTATCTCCATTGCTAGAGTCCTCGGATTAAAGAAATCTTCTATAGGAACCTAAATTCAAAAAAATTTAAATAACTCAATATATATATATATATATATATCTCAATTTTTAATGGAACTTTTTGAGGTAGAATATATATATATATATATATATATATATATATATATATATATATATAACATAAATTTTAAACTTGTGAAAAATTGTCCATACTTGTGGCTCATCTCCCAATGAAGTAGAAGGTATATCTCCTAAAGAAGAAGAAGGTACCGCCATCCCAAAAACATCAGACGGAATTGGTACCTGTTAAAACATTTTATCAAATTATATATATACATACATGTACATGTGTGGCAACAATGATTTATTTTAGAGTCACTTAAAAAACACTAACATACATGTGCCAACATATCATGATGGTCAGACCCATCTGCATCGTTTGAACCGAAGGTCCCGAACGTAATATTAACATTTTCATCACGCATCATGCCTGAGAACTGCAAATGGTGTTTTAACATATAATCATACATTTTTGTTAGATTAATGTACACATACAAATAAATGTATACATGTACATACACATGTATTTATTGCAAATTGTACACATGTATATGTAAATATAATTTCAAACCCTAAGGTCACTAACACATACCGTTCCGGTGCCCTCTTCCTCATGAAAAATTAGGTCTTGCAGACCATTGCGACAATTTATTGCATATATTCGGAGATCTTCAACATTCATGTTGTAAATCTCCTCATCTGTACGATAAACAAAATTGGAATGTGCATTTTCACATGCTCTTTGTCGATTTAAACAAAGATTGACTCCACTCAATTCGCTATGAACATTGTCGATCATAACATCTCTTGCTTTTCGACTTATTTGAGAAGTCGCATCCATCTCTAATCGCAGAGTTTCGACTTGAAACGGTCGATTCACCAATGGAGGCTCAGGGCAAGGCAACTCCACATCTCGCTTAGCGCCCTTACGTTGATATAATCAACCTCTCCCCAGGCCAAAAAATTCTGAAGGAAGGTCATTGTAGTCGGGTTTCATACCCCAAAAAAATTCTGCATAAAACATTTGTGCAAAATAAACACGAACCTCATCGTTCCATGGAAGCCTTCCAAAGGCCGCAATATGTCGATCATACAAATAACCAGCTTTGTCTGGGTGCTTGAAATACTGCACCTTCAACATTTTTCTTTTTGCCCCTTCCTTGTAATTAAACATTGACTTGGCCTCTGCTCTTGTAACTTTTTGTTTTATGTCCTGCCATTTATCGGGACCTATCACTGTTTCTTTTCTCTTTCTCATCAGTTCTACAAATGAATCAGTCGTTGGCCCCAAATTTCTGTACACATTTACCATTTCACCCAATGAATGTGTAACTATTTCAAGGCTTTGTCTACTCTCAGCAAGTAGAGACAAAGCCATGAGATCTCTTTGCAATTTTGCATGAAGGCTTTCACACCTTTTTAAGGTTCATTCCGTCATGTTGGTTTCCCATGGTATATCAGTAATCTCAGCCAGATAAGTTGTGCTGGGTTGACAGCCTTCTTCTAGAATGTAGCGAGCTGCCCTGCGTCTATTTTGACCACTAGCTCGTACATTTTCGGCCTCTGCATCAATATATATAAAATTTTGTATATTAGAAAAATCACGTGTAAAAAAAGTTGTACAAATTTAATGAAAAAATATTGAAATTGATGGCAACGTTGATGTTGTTGGTTAACATCTTCTCCAACAGGACCCTGCTGAGAACCAGCCCCAGAATAACGATGCTGAGAACCAGACCGACAGTGACCCTGTTGAGAACCGGTAGCGGTTGATTGGCCTTCGGGGGAATAAATATCACCCCCTTCCCGCAACCTTCTACCACTCATACCTCGACCGGTTGAACCTTGGCCACGCTCCATGGATGGAGTTGAAACCCTTCTCCTCTTACCTCCTAAAAATTAAAATATGAAACTTATTAAATACTATTTTAACTCACAAAGTTAATAAAAAAATCAATTCCATATGTGCACACATGTATGGAGATTTAAGATTATATTTAAATACTGTGAACATTCCCTGATCCCTGAACCTCCATATGGGATTCGACTGATCTTCGTTGTTCATCCTCCATGATATATATCTATTGGTCGACATTTACACAAAACAGATTTCAAAAAATCAATTTGTAATTTAGTGTACACAAATTATGTAGAACAAAACTTTCAAAGCAATAATTGATCATGTGTGAAACTAAATTTAATCGAAAAAGATATTATAAAAATGATAAGTTCACCAAATTGCGCTTTACATGGTGGGAGCACACTTGGTATAAAATTTCCTACTTATACAGTTTAGTTTGTGGAAGAAATGACACATGTACATAGTTTACCTTAAAGTAGTTGTGTTTTACGGATATTAAAATGAAGAACTTCTATTTAGATCCATTCCAGAGATTGACTGTAGGGGCATTTACTAGATATGTCACCTTTCATAAAAGATGAGATCCAGAGGCTACCTGGCCCTTTACAGACTCTGCCTAAAGAACTTGTAGAAGTAAACACTAGAGGCATTAACAATATCAAAGAACATTTTCATGCTCAGACATGGAAATGTGTCTCTTTCCCTACTCAAAAAAATAGTTCAAGGTAGTTAATATTCATAGACACGTCATCAAGCAGGTCAATGTGATCATCCCCAACTCTATTTTTTATGAAATTAGGCTAAACTTACCAGAGCTCAAATTTTAGGAAGTAGATTTAAGTATACCTTTCCAGAATCACTAGAAGAGGTTGGATAAAGAATATAGAAGACAAAAACTAAATCAGCAGTAATTAAAATGTATTCTTGGGAGGTAGATTGCATATGGAGGGTAGCTAGAAATTTTACAATAGAGTTAGATTTTTATTCATTATGGCCTTGCATGTATTTTGATGTTTCATGGAATTTTTAATTAGGCTTGGAATCTCATTTTAGAGCTCAAATTTTTAGGAAGGATTTAAGTATGCACCTTTCAAGAATCACTAGAAGAGGTTGATAAAGAATATAGGAAGACAAAAAACTAACCAGTGGTGTACTAAATGTATTTCTTGGGAGGTAGATTGGCATATGGACTTTTGGTAGCTAGAAATTTTGCTAATAGATGGTTAGATTTCTTATCTAATTAAGGCCTTGCATGTATTTTGATGTTTCATGAATTTCTTTTCAAATTCAAAGTATGATGCATGTTGCATGAAGCAAGATGTTGAAAGTAGAGTTACGTTGACACACTTAAATGCAACAAATATGGAAATGTGTACATGAGCTCTATTATTTGACTTGAGAGTCAGTTGTTTGAAGAGGCATGTTTTGTCGACTTGTGTTTGGTTGATGGTTTTGCATGTCACCAATATGTAAGAGTACATGGAGATATTCACATGATGTGAATTTTTTTTCTTTGAAGGAGAAAAATGATATGTCAGCGAGCTATGTTTCTTGTATGATGTGTTTTCAGTTTGATGTGTGTTATCATGAGAATCAAATGGGAGTGCATCGTTATTTTGAAAACAAATAGGATTCTGAGCTACCTAGGACTCGAACCATTATTTTTAAATTTGAAATATCATTGTGTGTTGTTTCAATCCCTGAATCCACAATCCTAACATAAATTGTTTTATTAATTTTTTGCAGGATTTAGTTGGTTATATTAAAAGTCAGTTGAATTTAAAATTCTTGGCTTAGTGGCATGAACCAAACATATTGTACATATTAAATTCAAGGAATTTCGCTCTCCCAATCATTTATAAATCACCCATATCACCAAGAAAACATGTTTTAAAAGAACATACTTTGGTATGGGAAAGACCTTCGATTTCAAATATTATAAGAAGGTTTTTGATATGGTTGAGAGAATGTGGAAAATAGAATCCATAAACAAATTAATTTTCAAAAAGTATTACTTTCAAAGTATCAACAAGGAACATGTACAAGGGTGTTCAATGAATTAACACTATTTATTTAAATTCCATTATGTATATCTTACTCATAATTTTAACAAATTATTAAATAATGATCTAGATTGGATAATTATATTATTTGTCATATATTTTGATGCTTATAGAGTGAAAAAACTTAAGGAATCAACTTGTAGGGTCATTTTAATGGTGGGTGGAGAATTGGGGTCTAAAACCTTTTGGAGTCATTTTGAGGCATTAAATGACATTTCTGGGGGTCAAACGATTATCCCTTGTGCCAAAATCTTGACCATTATTCTACACTTAAAGACATATCCAATAGTGCAAGAAAAACATCAAACGAAGTTCATTCAAAATTTATGCCTTTAGTAATTTGACCTATCATGTTGACCACCATGGTACGAGAGAATGACATCTTAGCCCCATTACTCATGCATGGCAAGCTAGCTACATGTGGAATTTTAACAAGACTCTAAAAGGTCTAAAATCACAAACCTTGTTAATGGTTGACAGAGTCAAATCTTACACCTAGTTGGCTATCACACTAGGTTAAATACTTGGCCACTAGGAGGAATAAGAGTTCCATTTTGTGTTATTGTATTTTGTTCCATAGTTGAAAATACAACTAGGAGTGTGAAGTTAGAGAGAAAAATGTATGAAGTTAAATTTTTATAGCAACCTTACACGCTAAAAGTCTTAGCTAACTCTAGAGAGATTACCTCTTTCTTTGTACTGACATATTTTCCATACCAAAAAAGAGAGTAGAGCATGTTTAAATTTTAGTGTTGTTTTTCTCCCATTAGGATTTCCTAGGGAAAAAGGAGTCTAGAGCATCATTACTTTTTAGGGTTGCTTGTCTCCCATATAAGGATTTCCTAGGAAAATAATTGTGTTTATTGTCTAGAGATATTTATGTGTGTGTTTCATTATGTTCTCTATTTCTTACGTTGTGTTTCATTATGTTTTATATTTCTTACATTTCTTACATTTCACATAAGACATATAAAAGAACTTGCACATGTTCCTTTTGTGGTTTGAATAATCATAATGTTTATAAATGTTGGAAGAAGATATCCATGCACATTGAAACTTTCTAAATAAATGAGGAAAAAATTCAAAGGCCCATTGGACAAGGAAAATGACGTTGAAAATAACATGCAATTGTTTATTACTCATTGCCATAAGAAAGGTCACCTTGTGGACAAGTGTTGGACTTTGTATCCAACAAGTCATCCACAACATTTGAAGAAGGTGGAAAGAGATAACGATAAGAATGGAAAAGAGGATTCCATAATCAATGAGGGTCAAGATGATTCACATGATGAAGTGCAGCTAAAAAAAGCACCATTGAAATGGTTTGCTAACAGATGGTTAGATTTCTTATCCAATTAAGGCCTTGCATGTATTTTGATGTTTCATGAATTTCTTTGCATTTAATCAAAGTATGGTGCATGTTGCATGAAGCAAGATGTTGAAAGTAGAGTTATGTTGACACACTTAAATGCAACAAATATGGAAATTTGTACATGAGCTCTATTATTTGACTTGAGAGTTAGTTGTTTGAAGAGGCATGTTTTGTCGACTTATGTTTGGTTGATGGTTTTGTACACCAATATGTAAGAGTACATGGAGATATTCACATGATGTGAATTTTTTTTCTTTGAAGGAGAAAAATGATATGTCAGCGAGCTATGTTTCTTGCATGATGTGTTTTTCAGTTTGATGGTTTTGTTTGTGACAAGACGTCACAAGATTTTGGGAAGGTCCACTCTTGAACGAGAGCCTCATGATTACAACCTAATCATGAGAATCAAATGGGAGTGCATCCTTATTTTGAAAACAAATAGGATTCTAAGCTACCTAGGACTCAAACCATTATTTTTAAATTTGAAATATCATGGTGTGTTGTTTCAATGCCTGAATCCACAATCCTAACATAAATTGTTTTATTCTTTTTTTGCAGGATTTAGTTGGTTATATTAAAAGTCAGTTGAATTTAAAATTCTTGACTTAGTGGCATGAAATCTTGACCATTATTCTACACTTTAAGACATATCCAATGGCGCAAGAAAAACATCAAATGAAGTTCATTCAAAATTTATGCCTTTAGTAAGTTGACCTATCATGTTGACCACCATGGTACGAGATAATGACATTTTAGCCCCATTACTCATGCATGGCAAGCTAGCTACATGTGGAATTTTAACAATATTCTAAAATGTCTAAAATCACAAACCTTGTTAATGGTTGACAGAGTCAAATCTTACACCTAGTTGGCTATCACGCTAGGTTAAATACTTGGCCACTAGGAGGAATAAGAGTTCCATTTTGTGTTATTGTATTTTGTTCCATAGTTGAAAATACAACTAGGAGTGTGAAGTTAGAGAGAAAAATGTATGAAGTTAAGTTTTTAAAGCAACCTTACACGCTAAAATTCTTAGCTAACTCTAGAGAGATTACCTCTTTCTTTGTACTCACATATTTTCCATACCAGAAAAGAGAGAGTAGAGCATGTTTACATTTTAATGTTCTTTTTCTCCCATAAGGATTTCCTAGGGAGAAAGGAGTCTAGAGCATCATTACTTTTTAGGGTTGCTTGTCTCCCATATAAGGATTTCCTAGGAAAATAATTGTGTTGATTGTCTAGAGATATGTATGTGTGTGTTTCATTATGTTCTCTATTTCTTACGTTGTGTTTCATTATGTTTTTATATTTCTTACATTTCCTATTGCCACGGTGTACATTTATATCTAAAGAGTCCAAACCCTCATTCAAGACCATATGTTTTGTTGATGTAGTTTGATTGGTTATATTGCATTGCTTTTGCAGTTGTTGTTGTGGGCCTCACCATCTAGTGATTTTAGGTAAAAAATTATTTACATGGAATTTTGAAGTATTCTAGAATGTTTATTATTTATCACTACTAGCCTTGGTGATTTAGTTGTTTGTTTTGATGCTGCTTGGTTACCCATATTTAATAGTTGTTCATGTTTAATTCATTATTAAGGCTTTTTATTGGCCTATGAGGATGTATTTTTCTCAAATCCATAATGGCTAAAAGAATGAAATTTATATATGAAAAAGAGAGGTCATATGGAAAACAAATTGTTTGCAAGTGTTCTTTTGAACCCATAGAACTTGCAACCCCAATATGGATACAATACTAAGTAATAAATTGCCTCCTCATCTAACTTAGCCAGGGATTTACAATAATATATTTGAGTTGGCTAGCTCCATTTCAAGATATTATAACGTTATATTATTATTTCTATAGATTTTGATTATGCTAGTAAAATGTTACAAAAAAACCAGAAACTACAAATAATATTATTCTAGATATATGTAAAAATGACATGGTAGAGAAAATCAAACAATATTAAACTTTTCATAAATAGTTTAGATATAAATACATTTTCTAATTTTGATTGTAAATTCCAAGGCTTAAAGCAATAATTTTTCTAATAATTTTTTTTAATTAATAAATAAAAAAGAAGCATTTTCAATCAAAATCACATCCAACATATAATAAAAATAATAAAAACAATTTAAAACTTCATACACTATGACATTACTATGGAAAAGAACATAAAAATATATGTAAGCAAAAAATCCTTTTATATAATAATGGAGAGCTTCAAATATACAAGAAAAAAAATCTTTCAGCCTCCTTGTATCCCAGAGAAAGAGTTGCTCAAACAATCATATTTTAAACAATTAAAACTTGAGGAAATCATCTATTTTTGAATTTCAATTAAATATAAAAAATTAGTCAAATATTTCAAATCTGTTTTTTGGCTAGTTGCAGAGTGTAGGTCAATTCTAGCTAGAGAGAGACTCCAAGAAGGGGTTTCAAGATAGAGTAGGTTTCCAACATTACAATCAAGAAGGGAGGAAAATATTTCCAACAAAAGAGGCAAGAACAAGTTCCCTAGTGGTAGTCCTATGCAACCCAATTAGTCAGTGCATGTTGCAGGCAAGAGTGCGAGTAGCTAGTAGTCTCCAAAGAGAGTTTCTAGAGGTAGAACGCGTTTCCCAAAATCAGTACTACACATTTTATTAGGTAGGACTGCATCTAGCATGGAGAAAATCATCTGTTTTTGAATTTCAATCATATAAAAAATTAGTCAAATATTTCAAATTTGTTTTTTGGCTAGTTGCAGAGTGTAGGTGTAGTTCTAGCTAGAGAGACTCCAATAAAGGGTTTTAAGATAGAGTAGGTTTCCAACATTCCAGTCAAGAAGGGAGGCAAATATTTCCAACAAAAGAGGCAAGAACAAGTTCCCTAGTGGTAGTGCTATGCAACCCAGTTAGTCAGTGCATGTTGCAGGCAAGAGTGCGAGTAGCTGGGAGTCTCCAAAGAGAGTTTCTAGAGGTAGAATGAGTTTTCCTCCCTCTCAAACTACTCCCTCTCACATCTTCCTATTGAAGCAAGCCATTGGCCCATTGAAAACTTGGTTATGACTAGGCATTTTATGTATAAGAAGGAAGTTGAACCACATCGAAGCCAAGAGGTTCACAAAAATTGCTTTTAACTATAGCCAAAGCCCCCACCTTTGGCTTAAGAGGAGATGACATCAGGAAAAATTTTAGGGGCTAAAATTAGTAGGTGGGCTAATTTTCCATGCTTTTTCCAAAAAAAGATTAGCCAATTTCATTTTTTTTCTAAAGTGATTTGCCAAAATTTTATAGTAAACCATTATTTTACCTTAAAAATGGCCAAAATTATTATCTCAACTAATATAAAATCATTGGAAATCTAAATATTTCTACAAAAATATCACAATTTGCATATTAGGGACTAGTAAGATTACCAAGGTTTCTAAACTTTAAGATAAAGTAGCATCCTTGATATTAGTTTTTGGCTAGATGATTAGGTATAAAGTAAGAAATCATTTTGCAGTATATTGATAATATTAAAAATAATATTAGTTCAAGACTATTGGTCAGTTCCCAAAATAATGTGAGATGGAAGCATTTGATACATTTGCCACACTCAAAGAGTTGAAAATGAAAAATAATTTCTCTTATATTATCTATCATATACTCACATTTGATCTATGAAAACTCTTCTTGTTTTTTAAACATAAAAACACAATAGTAAAAAATTCAGACTAATCTCTTACTTCTTAAAGTACAACAAATATTTTTTAATTTTTCGAAATAATAATTAAAAAAATATTTAATTTCAAAATAATTATTATTTTATTATTTATAAATAAAATTAACAATAAAATATGTTTATAATGAACTGTTGTGAATGACAATATAAAAACTATTGAATAATTTTAATTTTACTCCAATCATTATATAAATTAATATTATTCATTAAAAAAATACCTTTTAATATTTTAAATATATTGAAACCTCTACTATAAAAATTTCAAATAAGCATTTTTCTTCCTTCTTATACAACACTATGCCAACACCATGCTAACAAAATTCAAAGAAGACACAACTTCAAAATTTTACAGAGTTGAGATCTCGGATGCTACCACATCAAAACGTTGTGGATCTCACAGAGTCATCTAGAAGCATTGTTACAAAGTGCTAGCATGATAATCTATGGAAAGGCCGAGAGGATGGAACAAATGTACACAAAACAAATTTCTATTCATAATAGTTTTTCCATACATAATTATTGAGTTTCTTTTTTTTGGTCCTTTTATTTTGCTGCATTAATGGCAGACTATCAAAGGATGGGAGGAGAACTAGGGACATTATGTTCACATAACCAAACAAAACAAATTTCTATTCATAAAAGTTTTTCTATACATAATTACTGAGTTTTTGTTTTTTGGTCCTTTTATTTTGCTGCATTAACGACAGATTATCAAAGGATGGGAGGAGAACTAGGGACATTATGTTCACAGAACCAAACACCGTAAGATTAGGGTCATGTTAAGAATATTTATGGTGATCTGGTAATGATAATAATATGTGTTTCTTTTAGAAGACTATGCAATAGGAAACCTGCCTACTTACAGTGGGCTCTTGATGAATGGACTTCTATGCTTACAATTTGAATTTCTTTGAATACAGACAGTGAGATAGCAAGTGAATCTTGCCACCTTAAAAATTCTAAAGCCAACCTCCTGTAACACGCAGTCTCAATGAACTATATATATAATCTGTTGAAGAATAATTGTTGTAATAATAATTTTACATGGGATTCTACTACATCTCTTGCATCCATAGTCTCTACGCATATTAATCACCTACTGTTATGAAAGTGGCTGAAGAACAAATGCTGCTCTTCTACTATATCTAGAACTGCCAACAAGGGCTGCATTCAATTCCTGTCACAGTTGCATAACAGATCACCATGGTTAGCTGTGTAATTTGCCTAAGTTTTTTCCTTATACAGTGACAGAGCTTAAGAGAATGCCTTTTGTACTGGTCTTTAGTGTAACTTGGGGGGTGAAATTTGAAGTGTATAGTATGTGGGGTAAGCATAATATAGTTGTACAGGAGGGCTACATTGTCCTCACTGTCATCGGAATTCCAGCATAGGTAAATTCGCTCGATAAAACTATATATGGTGGAGGCCATTGCCTTCATTACTTTAGCCTCCTTGGACATAGGTTATACATAGTTTGTAGATGATGAAAATTTTCCCACATGGGGGGGTGACTCCTTGTTGAACTATTGCAGCAAGTAATGCAAACGATGAGCACTTGAGTCTAAGACCTATTGGGTTTGTGACAAGTTCACTGCATGATTATGAAATCCATTAACCATTACATTCACTACAGAGTTAATACATTACACTACACAACACAAAAATACATTTTTATACATTTTTCATACACAACACAAAATTTAATTCATTTTTTTTAACTTGGAGCACAAAAAATTTTCGAGCGTAACATACCCGACGCACACAACACAAAAATACATTTTACTACATTTTTCATACACCGCAAAATTTTCATACATTTTTTTAACTCGGAGCAGAAAAAAATTTCGAGCGTAACATACCCGACGCAACAGTCAACGAGCGTGGACGGCAGGAGTACCAGGGCAGACGGCAGGAGCACCAGGGCGGCAGGCAAGAGCAACAGAGCCGAAACAGTTACAAACACTGATAGTGCGCGAAATGAAAACGGTAAACCATAAAACTTCGCGGGCGATTTATTTATAGAAAATAGTTCGGCCGAACTATTTTAAAATAAAAAGTTCGGCCGAACTCACAGTTCGGCCGAACTTTTTTAGTAGCTCGGCAGAACTTTTTTTGCCGATTTTCCAATCTCCGGCAAAAATTCTGTTTGCCCGCGCCATCAGTGTGCCGTCAATCTAAACGGAAACATGAGTTCGGCCAAACTTTATATGAAAGTTTGGCCGAACTATTATAGAGTTCGGCCGAACGTTGTAAAATGTTCAGCCGAACCATTGTTGAAAAATATTTTCGCACCCCAATTCTCACAAAAGTGTAACCCAGCTTCACGTTTCCGCCCACGTAGGAAAAGAGTGAAAAATATGACATGATGAATTTAATTCTTCAGTTGATAGCCCAGGTTAAGGAGACGGAAATACATATGGAAAAACTTGTCCAAGAAAAGGAAATAGTCAAAGAACCAGTGATTCCTACAGTCATTCCATTTATCACTACAACAGTGCCTTCAACTTTAGGTGAAAATTTGGCACCCAAAGAACCACTGGTTACCGCAGTGCCAGTGACTTCTTCCACAACATCAGCCACTGAATCATCTACAACATTAGTACAACCTACAAATGAGGCTAGAAAAATAGTGAAAGCAATGGAAGAAATGTCTTTAAAGACAAATGAGATTAACAGGTTGACAAAGATGGTTGAAAATCTTAAGAAGTCAAATAAATTAGCTTAGATAAATGCAAAGACACATGAAAAAAATGCCATCAGAATGAATGAAGAGTTAAAGAAGCTGCAAAAGGAGTTAAATTTGAAGGATCAGATATCATACATAAAAAATTATCTTTGGAATAAAGTCATTGAAGCCATCCATGATGTATGGCCTTCAATTCAGGTAATTTTTTAGCAAAGAGAGTTATTACTAGCAGCCCAAGCAGAAATTCAAAACACTCAAATTGAGTTGGCTAACAAACCAGAGAAAGCTGTAAGGCTGATCACCTTCCTCAACAGTAAAAACAGACAGGAGTTGGAAGAACTCAAAATCACAGCCATAACTACAACTATCCTAGAAATTAGGAAAGTCACAACAAAGAAAAATTTGATGAGACAACTCGAAGAAAAGTGTGAAAGGATAAATACTGACATAACCAGATTTATGGTTAAGTTCACAAGTTTGAGAAAAAAAGGACTACCTAACATTATGGTAATTAATGATAAGTTAATGCCTTAGAATGACTACGATAAGAAGATAAGAGAATTTTCCAAGGAACAGGTAAATAAACCAACAGGTCAAGGCATATCAATAGGAAAAGTGTTACTCAAGAGTTTTGAAGATTTATTATACTTGCAACATGAGATAAACCGCTTGTTTGTCATCAAGCCAACCTTTACTATATATACTGAAGCTAATGAGAACTTCAGGAAATTAAAAAATGTAAAAATTCCTAAACATGAGGATTGATAGTCAGTCAAAGATTTATTGTGAAGGATAAAAGAGAGACAGATGAAAAGAGGACTAAATTGTTTTCTAAATTACAGTCAAAACAGATTTTATAGCAGTAAACAATTTTGGACTAAGGGTTAAAGAGTATCAGTTTAGAGAGTATCAGTGAATAAAGAGTATCCGAGAGAGAGTATCAGACAAGTAAGATCAGATTCAAAAAATATCTAAGAGCCAGAAAGGAGGACACCAAGGCAGCTAGTTGCATCCTATCCTCAAAACTATTTCTATTTCTGTTGGATAAAATAGGACAAATTTCTGATTTGTTAAGAAACTGTCTCTATTATTGTAAAGATATTTTATTTTCATAAAATAATTCCTAGAAGTCTTCTAGGATATTTTGTAAAAAATTATGTATAAATACTTCATCTTTAGAAGTATTTTGAGTGGAATAAGTGGAATACGTCATTTCTTCTTGTACTTCAAAGCTTTTGTGTGTCAAAATTCTAGCAAGGCTGGATCAAAACAAATTGGCATCATACTTTAGGATTCCTGTGATGAGCTATTTGGAGTGACGTATTTCCTCACTTGTCATTGTTTTCTTTCTTTGTTACATGCATCCATTTATGTTTATTCTAAATCTGAATGTATAACTAGAAGCATTACTACAGGATTTGTTAAAAGCACCCTATTTTTAACTAGTTATCATTTATATGTTTTCCTCTGATTTCCAGTGTAGGGAACCCTTAATTTTTCCCTCTCTCGTTTGACCTCTTCCTACCACCTCCTTTTTTGGATCAAAGGATTCTTAAGTGCCCTTTATCTCAATCATACAACCTCATAAAAACAACTTTCCAAGTTCTCCAAGGGTTATCTATCTTTCCCTGAAAAAATTTGACCTTTTGACCTTGATCCCAGTCCTGTTTGCTTGATTTTGACTCCTTAGCCCAATGGACAAATAGATTTCCCACTATCCTTTCTTTCAAGTGTTTTTTTCCCACCAAATCTACCAAAACCAAACCAAAGATGCACTTTCATAACTAGCCTAATATTTACAAATTAAAATAAATTTAAACTTTAAAGAGAGAGCCCTCTCTGAACCCTAGGAAGGCTAGATCCTAGAGTTTGAAGTAGGTTTGTGGTTACCTCTAGAATTCTTTGACTAAAAACAAAAATCCCACAACTTTAGAATTTCTAGAGTGATAACATTACTGGCGACCATACTAGGGACCTAACCAATCCTCAGTCATAAAACTAGTCTTAAAAGAAATATTTATATTCATCCTTTTACTTTAATATTTCTTTTATAAGTTGTGGGTATTGAAAACAATAATTCTGGCTTCTAGGAAAGTTTATTATACCATATCTAACCCAGATCCTAAGCTTGCTGTTATAGTAGACAACCTAGATCAAATTGGTAAAAAGAAAAAACAGTTAGAAGATTTAGAAGCTGAAGTATCATTAAAAAGGGTCAATTCATTACCACAAGAGTTAGTAAGTCTGCAAGATATTGATTTTGATCTGAAATTTGAGCATTCTTTATTTAGAAGAAAATCTGAAAGTGATTTGAAAATTGTTGTTTTAGACCCTATTTTTATTTTATTCTTGAATACAAAACAAAAAAATATTAGAATAAATTCTAAATCAAAGAAAGTTGAAGATCAGACTAAAATTGAAGAAATTAATGTTACTATTCTCAAAGATATTGATGAAGCTATTGAATTAGCTCAATTTTTGAACTATGCAAAAATACCTCCAGTTTCTCAGTTACATACCACAATAATACTAGCTAAAGATTCATCTCTGTATGCTATTACATCATATATAAATTCCACTACCAACTTATCTACAGATCCATTTATCCCTAAATTACCTTTACAACCTAGAGTACTATTTCCACCACTCACTTCATCCACTATATCCATTAGCTCACCCTTTGATTTTTTAAATACATCATCCTTATTCCCAAGTAGTTCCATATACATTTGAGTTTCACTTCCCATCACTTCAACTACAAATTTTAGTTCATCGGCTATAATTTCCAGCACAACCCCAAGAAGTTATACTTTACCTCCTAGTCAAGCTAAACTTCGAGCTATGGCTGCTACATATGCTCCTCTAGTCTTACCACAACATATTCATGACATGCCTCAAGACTATCAGAGTAATATGCCACATTTTGATGCCACTACCCACTATACATCTCAGCAACACATAAATAAAATGACTAATTTCTTTGAACTTCAGGAGATTGATGATTCTAATGTTCAAATGAGGTTATTTGCACAAACATTGACAGGAGAAGTTAAGAAGTGGTTTAGAGGTCTTGTTGTTGGTAGTGTAACTGATTTAGATGTATTTCATAGATTGTTTTTAAATAAATGAGAAAAGAAAAAGAATCCACTCCAGATATTTTCTGAATTTGATGCCATGAGAAGAGCTCCAAATGAGTCATTCCAAGACTATTGCACTAGATATAACAGTGTTTACAATTCCATCCCTGCAAATATTAAACCCACCCCTGATAATGTCTTAGTCAAATTAACTTATGGATTTGACGTGGAAATGGCTTATCAATTGAGGGAAAGAAATGTAGAAACCTTAGAGAGAATGCAAACATATGTTGTTAGTGTAGAAGTAAAAATTTTAGCCAGAAAAGCTATACTAAGAAATGAAAGAAGAGTGACCATTAAAGAAGAAACTTCCAATTTAGACTAAAAAATAGACATGTTAGCTAGAAATTTAGATAGGATGATGGATATATTAGACAACATAGATAGGAGACCTCAGTGGGATAACCAACAACCAATCAGAAATCCCAATTTTAGAAAAAACACAAATCTAGGAAAAGAAAAATAAACAGCCCCAGACCAAAAAAGAAGGCCCCCATTTCAAGAGAACTATGCTGAAAGTTCTCAGAATAATGATGATGATGAGGATGCGGTAAATCTAATGGGAATAGATGATAATAATACTATTTTTCTCACTCATGAAGATAAAGAATTATTTGAACTCCAACAACTCAAATTAGATTCAAGTGAATCATTTGATTATAAACAAGGTTATGATTATGCTACAAATGAAAAACACAGTTAATATAACCTTAGAAATAAGAAAAAAAATGAGTCTTCTACCAAGAAAACTTTCCAAACTCAGAATAAGAAAACAGTAGAAGCTCCCAAAACAAAAGTTCTGCAAATTCTCCCAAGGGAAAATAAGCAAAACTCAAGTTCTTCCCAAAACATTTCTAGTCCTAAAAATGCATCAAGTCCTAAAATTGTTGATATTACTAATGAAGTTTCTCAAGTTGCGAAATATTCACAGAAATATATTGCTGCTAAAGCTTCTAATTCTATTAGATCCTAAAATACCCTCTGCTGATCCTAAATCAGTGGATCCAAAACCTGCTACTTCAAAAACATTTGCTGATAATTCTAAGTCTGAAAGAACATCTACTGCTTCATAGACAATCCCTGAAAAGAAATTTAGGAGCAGTAAAACACAAGAAACAAAAATAGAGAATGTTAAACCACTTGAAAATGAAAACATAACTATAGAAAAACAATACAAACCAACACAAACTATAGTTACCAAGGAAGAATTGATTCAAATCAGTAAATCTCAACCTACATTTAACGTACAATCTGAAATTGCAAAGCTGAAAATACCAATTCCTCTCACTGAATTGGTAAAACATGACTTGTATAAATCAACCATAAATGAAACATTAAACATGAATGATGGAGAAGATTCCATAAATCTAAATGATGATCAGCCAGAGTTGATTTTTGGCCCAGATGTGAATGGAAAACATGCATATGGAGTAGTTCCTCCATTTTATATTAGTCTTACCATTCATGATCAAATTTTACATAATGCCATGCTAGATTCAGGAGCTTCCCATAATATAATGCCTAAATCCATAATGGAAACTCTCAATCTAGAAATCACAAGGCCCTACAAAGATTTATTCTCATTTGATTCAAGTAAAGTTAGATGCCTTGGTTTAATCAAAGATTTGTGTGTAACACTAGTTCAATATCCTGGTAAGAGTATATTAATGGAAATTGTAGTAGCTGATATCCCACCTACATATGGAATGTTACTTTTTCGCTCATGGGGAGAAAAGTTACAAGGATCTCTACAATTGGACATGTCTTATGCTACTATATCAGTTTCTAGCCAGCCTAAAAAGTTATATCGGGAAAAATTGATGAAGTAAATGGTCAATAGTGCAGAAAGATCTATAAATTACCCACTTTACTCTACCCCCACTGACCTTGATTCTTTTATCTTATGTAACTTTGAAACTAATGAAATCCAAACTAAACTAATAGAGAAAAATAAAGCACCAAACAATGATAATATTTTTCATGAATCTCTATGGCATTTAGACTTTGATGGTTCAGTAAACAAGTTAGGAGCAGGAACAGGAGTTTGGATAACCAACATGGAGACTAATCACTCAGAAGCCCATGCTTTCAGGCTCAATTTCAAATGTACCAATAATATGGCTGAGTGTGAATCCCTCATCCTATGACTCCAAATCATTAGGAACTCAGGAGGGAAAAGAATATTAATCATGGGAGATTCAGAGTTGATCATAAAACAAGTAAATGGAGTTTATTTTGTTTATAATCCTAGACTAAGCAGATACAGAGACACTGTGATACATTTAACTGATGATTTATTGGAATGTAAATTTGCTGCTATACCTAGAAAAAAAATATACAGGCTCATTTTCTAGCAACCTTTGCTAGTACATGAAATTTACCATTACAACCTAATCACAGATATACTACTGAAGTCAAACATAGGCCAATAATTCTAGAAAACCTTAAGTATTGGCAATTTTTTTCTCAGGATGAACAGATTTACAAGTTTATGAACAATGAAGGTGAATTTCAGAACTGTAAGATAGACACAAATTGTACTATAGATCAAGATTTTGATTATGAAATAGATTTGAATAACTTAGATGTAAATAGAAAAAAGTTTAATAGACCAACTAGATTTAGTCAATCTGATATAGATAACTTAGAGAAAGTAGAAATTGAAGAAATTATTGATGATGAAATAGATATGTTGAATCTTAAGGATATTTTCTTACCAAAGGTTTAACTCCCTTATAAGATCTTTTTGACTCAAATGATGTAGCTAGAAAACCCAAAATGGAGCCAGTTAGATCTGATATAGAAGAATGCAATATTGGTACAGAGTTAAAACCTAAAATAATCAAACTTTCCAAAACATTACGTCAACAAGAAAAGGAAAAATACATAACTCTTTTAAAGTAATATCAAGATGTTTTTGCTTGGATTTATGAGGATCTCAAATCCTATGATCCTAGCATAATCCAACATAAAATTCCAATAAAAGAAGACCAAAAGCCATTTAAACAAAATTTGAGAATATTTAACCCTGTTTTATTGCCTCTGATAGAAAAAGAAGTGAAAAGAATGTATGATGCACAAATAATTGCACCAATAAGATATTCTGATTGGGTTTCCAACCTAATTCCAATAAGAAAGAAAACAAGAGAGATTAGATTATGTGTCGAATTTAGGAATCTAAACAAAGTATCCTTAAAATATAATTACCCTTTACCTAAGATGAATCATATATTATAAAGGGTAGTTGGCTCTTCTAGGATGTCACTTTTAGATGGTTTTTCAGGATACAACTAGATTTTAGTCCAAAAAGAAGATCAAGCCAAAACAACACTTACTACTCCTTGGGGCACTTTTATGTATGTAAAAATTCCTTTTGGTCTAATGAATGTAGGAGCAACCTTTCAAAGGGCTATGGACATAGCCTTTGCAAAGGAAATACATGATTTCTTAGTAATTTAATTAGATGACATTAATGTGTTTTCCAAAACTGATAATGAACACTTGGATCATCTGAACAAGTTTTTATTAAATGCAGGAAATTTGGCATCTCTTTAAACCCTAAGAAAAGTTTATTTGGATAAGAAGAAGGCAAGTTACTTGGACACATAATTTCTAAATAAGGAATAAGAATAGATCTAGCTAGGATAGAAGAAATTCTTAACATCAGTCTGCCAAGAAACATCAAAGAATTACAAGCCTTTCTAGGTAAGATTAATTTTTTAACAAGATTCATATCTTATTTAGCTGAAATAATTAGAGAACTAAATAGCATGCTTAAAAAATATTCAGTTCTTAAATGTACTATTGAGGCAAAACAATCATTTGAATCCATCAAACAAGCCTTAACGAAAACTCCAGTCCTAATAAGTCCTGACTTTAAAAAATATTTCATAATTTTTTCATTTGCTTCAGAACACACCATTGCTGTAGTTTTATTGTAGAAAAATGGCCAAGGATTTGAACAACCCATAGCTTTCTTCAGTAAAACCCTTATATATGCCCCTTTGAAGTACAAAACTATGGAGAAACAAGCTTTAGCTTTGGTTAAAGCCATTAAAGACTTCAGACTTTATATTCTTTACTCTCATATCATTGCCTATGTCCCAAATTCTGTAGTATGTTGGAACACCTAATCCTACATGGGTAGGTGTGGAATGCGAAAAGTCACAATGGAGTCCAAGTGACCTAGGAATGTGAAACCAAGAGTCACACCATTGTATTATAAATGTACATCATGTATAATGGAAAAATATGAAGGCCTCACGTTTATCCTTCATTGTGTGTTGAGTCTCTTGTATGTGTGTTTATTCTTCTCATACACCATGTGTGTGATTTAATATGGTGTTTAACATGGTATCATAGTAGACGATTGCTGGCCCTGCTTCAAATTGAGTGAGCCATTTCTGTTTATGGCCTGTGCATATCTGCAAAAATTCTCTGCGTTTTTGCAGCATTTTAGAGAGTTTATGCAGCGGTCCTTTTTGCCGCATTCATCCGTCAAATATTTTCTCCAGAATTCAGAAATCTGCTTTGAAAAGGAGTAGCATTCGGAAATTGGCAGAATTCAAGCATTGGCTTTGAAGAAATGCAGCACTTCCCATCTGAAGGTTTTCATTCTAATTTTTCTCTGCAATTTTTTCTTATTAAAATCTGCATTTTCAAGAGCTGTTGGAATACTGTTTAAAGAAGGTTTCTGAGAGAAACTTTCTGAGTTTTTCATTGAAAAATCTCTCCATGTTTCTGGGTTTTTAATGGAAAATATTTTTGAATACTGTTAAAATATGAAATGGAGTAGATTGCTGTATATTTGGAAAAAAAATCTGCTGCTATATTAAAGTCTTGGGTCTCAGTCTTACTCCTCTGCTGCTGGAAGAAAATTTACATTTTCTGCTCTCTGTTGTCTTAACATTAAAAATAAAAATAATAATAAAAAAATCTCTGCAACATCGGCCTCTCTCAATCCCTCATAGCACTCCAATCAAATGCACCCCCTCGCCTATCTTCCCCTACGACTCCGCACACTCCACTCATCAATCACTCCCTACACTCTACGCGGACTCTGCACTCAATTCCTGCAGCTGCATCTATGCTCCCACACCTTTTGGCCGGCCCTTTTCACCCTTACTACATCAACATCAATCTTTGCCTTTCCGCCCTTCCCTTACCCCCCTTCCTATGGCCTCACCGCACTAACTCAAAACAGAGCCGCCCCCTCTCACGCTTACATGCGACCTCTGCCCCTCCCCTCTACGGAACCATCCAAACCTGTGTCCAGATTTTTATTTCATTTTTTTTTTTAATTTTAAAACTTTCCAACTCCTCGCTATCTAACGCATCTGCACCTATCCCTTCCGGCGCCAGCCCCCCTCACATTCAACCCAGCTTGCTCGGCCTTTGGCCGCTCCCTTTTACCCTGCTTTCACACTACTCTTTACGCCTCCCCCATCTCACTTTACGCCCCCTATCCGCTCCCCCTATCCAACTCTACCTTCCCCTATCGCGCGTGCCCAAACCTCCCTTCCCCTCCCACACAGCCTTTCAGCCCTCCTTCTCCCACCTGCAAATGCTCTTCCCATCCCTCCATAACTCGACTTTCTCAATTTTTTAAATTTCAGACTTTTAAATTCTCATTTAAGCATTAATTTTTAACTAAACTGCCCCCCTCTCTTTTTAATTAATACCTCTCTTCTTAATTTTAAATTCCTTATCCCTCCCATTTATAATCTAAAAAAAAATCAATAGTTACCTCCCCCCATTTAATCCCAGTGTTTATTTTTTAAATAAAAAAAAACTCCCTCCCCTTTTAAATTTGATTTTTAAATTTTATTTAATCCCTTTCCCTTTTGATTCCCCTCCCCTCACAGTTTTTTAGATTTACCCATAGTTCCCCCTCCTCCCAAACTTTCCCAATCTCCAAATTTTAAAATTTTTAATTATTTTTAATTAAAAGAAAAAAAAAATAGCAGAGAGAGAGAGGAAAGAGAGAATATAAACAACAGAAATGAAGGAAATGACATATCAGTAAATGGATAGTATACATAGAAAAAATTTCATATTTGACATTTTATGATTTGTGGCATCTATAAGAGGGTGATTTTCTGAAGAATTTTACATGAGAAGACAAGTTTGCCATCATTTCAAAACAATTATTTGAAGAAAAAATTCAGCTGCATAGTGTTTTCAGCTGCGCATTTACAAAATATTTTGCAGAAATATTGTATTGAAATGACATTGATTTTCATCTTCATTCAAGACTTGAAGTGTATTTGAGTTGAAAAATTGTTGATTGCCCTCCATAATTTGAGGAGCACACTTTGTACTTTGAGAATTCTTTGGAGTCATTTGTATTTGTTGTTGAATCAGATTGTAAACGGGTGCATTTTCGGTTGAAGTCGACACCCTTTCATTTTTTGAGCCTAAGTTGTTGAAATGGCTAAAATAAATGAGGCATTAGTGTTGTTGAATAACCTCATTCATTCAAATGTTGATGAAATGATAAAAATGAGCAAGGATGCTCTTTGTAACATTCAAACTTGTTTACAAGATGCATAAGAAAAGATTGAGTTTTTGAAGTTGGAATCTCAGCTTCAGCAAGACGAAATTCAGCAAAAGAGTCACCATTCTGAACCTATTTCTGTTCAGAATATTGTGAAGGACTCTCATCAGAAGAAAGAAGATAAAGTTCTAGATGATTCACATTCAATTCCTTGCACTAGAGCAGATGTGCATGCAGATGCAGCACTTCAACCTGCACTTCTCAAGCCCATCATCAGACCTTGGGAAGAGCTTGTCCACAACAAGCACAGAACTGGTCTTGGATATGACAATGATGTGTCCTTTCATATTCTAGACTACACCAAGCCCATCATATTTCAGAGTGCCAGATTCTTGTATGACAGTTCACCTGCAGCTATTCCAGATCCTGCTCCACAACAACAAAACCAGATTGTAAAATGCCAACACTATGATCGAGTCAGCCATATGAAAGATCACTGTTTTGATCTTCATCCATGCAAGCATTGTAGTCAGCACACCCATTCTTCAGACATATGCTTAGGAAACAAGCCTCCTGCAAGAACCAAGATTCATCTTGGATGGATCGCTTCTTGGCAATGGGCATCAACAACCAAGAAGATGTTTAAGTCGCATGTCAGAACATGTTCACGGATATTGAGCAAACTTGCAGTTTAGTTTTCGCCATCATCTCACCTTTTCCCTGACAGGGGGGAAAATGGTGGTCATGTACAAGCTTCGACGACAGATCAAGCGAGCCTGAGCCACAATCTCTCATTCCATGTTCAGAGTTGTAGCCAGCAGTTCAAGTGAGCCTGAGCCACAATTTGTCATTCCAGATTCAGAGATGTAGCCAGAGACACGGATGCCCATGAGCATGCCTTTGGTTGGTGGAAAACCTTAAACCATCATCTTTGGTTGATGGTCAACCTAAAACCATCACAGGTAGTAGACCTCCCTTCTTTTAGGTCGAAGGTCTCCCTTTCATATATGAGGAAAACTTCCTCTAGCAGAAGCCTTCAACTTCTTGCTAACTTTGGTTGAGTCCTAGGAAATGCTTCAAAGCATTCCAGAGTTGTTGGTAATCCTAAAACCATCAGAGGTAGTAGACCTCCCTTCTTTAACGTTGAAGGTCTCCCTTTTTTATGAGGGACAATTCCTCTAGCAGAAGCCTTCAGCTTCTTGCCAGTTTTGGAAGAGTTATGGGAACTGCAACAAGTTTTGCGTTCCAGTGTTGGTGGTCATCCTTAAACCATATCTTTTTCCAACATTTCAGAGAGTTGATTCAGCCCAAGTGTTGCCATGTATACTTTGCAGATTTGTATTACAACTCTTTTCTTGGACTCACACATACCCCTTCGGATTAAGGGGGGATGTTGGAACACCTAATCCTACATGGGTAGGTGTGGAATGTGAAAAGTCACAATGGAATTCAAGTGACCTTGGAATGTGAAACCAAGAGTCACACCATTGTATTATAAATGTACATCATGTATAATGGAAAAATATGAAAGCCTCACGCTTATCCTTCATTGTGTGTTGAGTCTCTTGTATGTGTGTTTATTCTTCTCATACACCATGTGTGTGCTTTAACATGGTGTTTAATAGACATTCTTACTTAGGATGGTCCTGATGGAATAAGAGGTAAGTGGATTTCCACTATCTTAGAATATGACATAGAGATAAAACCATAAAACTCATTAAATGTCAAGGATTACCCAGACTTATGGCTGAATCTAACTACAATGCCCTAAACATAAATTTTATTGCCCAAGTAGATAATCAGGAAGAGATGGCGACTCCAATGATCAGTGAAACCTTTTCAGACTCACCTTGGTATACAGATATTATATTTGAAATCCTAAAATTACAAGCTCTTCCTGGATTGTCAAGAACCAAAGCCAAATTTTTAAAACTAAAGGCAGTAAGATTTTGTATTTTAGACAATGTACTTTTTTGGAGAGATCATAGTGGGATTTTATTAAATTGTTTATTTAAGGAAGAAGCTGACAAAATACTTGAATAATTTCATGGAGGTGACTGTGGAGGACATCTATATTGGAAAACTACTGTAGACAAGATCCTGAGAGCTGGTTTTTACTGGCCTGCTTTGTTTTCTCATGTCAAAAAGTATGTAACTTCGTGTCCTAAGTGCCAAATTTTTTAAGGTAAGAAGAAATTATTACCCCTACCCTTAAAGCCTATTTAAAATAAAATGCCATTTCAACAAAGGGGTTTAGACTTCATTGGTGAAATTCACCCTCCTTCTTTAGGCCAACATAAGTGGATTTTGACAGCCATTGATTATTTTACCAAGTGAATTGAAGCCATACCCTCCAGACAAGCCACAAATACTGTCATAATTTCCTTCCTAGAAAGTAACATTCTTTCAAAATTTGGATGTCCCCAAAAGATAATCACTGACAATACAACAACATTCAAATCCAAGAAAATGATTGTCTTTTTCCACAAATACCATATTACCTTAGGTCATTCTACCGTATATTACCCCCAAGGTAATGGCCTAGCTAAATCCTCAAACAAGAGCCTTGTAAATATAATCAAAAAGTTACTTGAAGACAATAAAAAGGCTTGGAATAAGAATTTAGTTAATGCCTTATGGGTAGATAGACTTACTATTAAAAAATCCATTGGTACTTACCCTTACCAGCTTTTTTATGGAATGGGTGTTGTTTTTCCATCCTTCCTAGGTGTAATAGTGATGAAAATTACCCAAGAGTTACAAGTTGAAAAAAATGACATTCAAAGAAGGATCAATCAAACTATTCACTTGCAAAAAACAAGGGAAGAAGTTTATAACAAATCTCAAGTCATTCAGGATAAGATCAATAAATTTTTTGAGAAAAAGACTAAAGAGAATGATTTCTACATAGGAGATAAAGTGTTAAAGTGGTATTCCAGAAGAGAAGACAAAGGAAAACTTGGAAAATTTGATTTTCTGTGGAAAGGACCTTATGTGATTTATGGATATAGAGGTAATAATGCTTTCTTTTTGAAATAAATGGATGGAATAGATGTGCAAGAAGGACCAGTAAATGGTAGAATGCTAAAGCACTACTACTCTCCTGAGTTAAAAAATAGTTAGTTTTTATTCACTTTGATCATTGTACATATACATTGCAGAGTTTAGATTGGATTGGATATTTCCCTAACAAATTTGAAGCCTGGAGAGAAGGCCCTAAGCCTTGAGAGGTAAATATCATAAGTATGAATAAATTGCAGATATCAAAAGACATTTACAGGGTCGTCACAGTCAAATTCCAAAGCTACTAGTCTCAAAGTTCTTGATCTTTCACTAGGAAATGTCATCCCCATGTGGAGTCACTGTTAGGGTCCTATAATAATAGGGTTCATAAATTTTGAATTGACTTTGATAGTATTGTAAATATGTACATACCTTTCTTTCTGCAAGTTGTTTCCCATATTTTGAAAAAAATGAAAAATTATAAAAAGCCAAAAAGGGGGTAAGAAGTCCTAAAAGAAAAATCAAAGGACTTAGAAAAATATAGACCCCAAAAGAAAAAGAAATAAGACCTGAAAGTGAGCAAATCCAAATGCCACTACTTTTACTTTTACTGCAAGAATAATGATTATGTGCAGAGTGTCAATAAATGTCATAATCCATGATCAGTTAAACAGTTTAATCTTAACTTTTCATGCTTTCAATTTCATATTTTAGATAGAGAATAAAGATTTGTCAAACATTTTAAACTTGACAAATCAGTAGATAGGTAGAGAATAATGAGGAGCTCAATAGTTCAATCTGAGCCCTCGGATGAAATAAGGTAGATTTAGATAGTTGTATGCTTTGAAAGAAAAACGTTTTAAGGTTGCAAGCCTAAGTGCACCTACAAAATAAAGAAAAAATGTTAGAAATAAAGTTGGGTAGGTAGAAAGAAATTGAGAAATCATGTAATAAAGCATCATTGGGCAAAATCACTATTTTCCCTTCCCCTACAAGTATTCAGTGTTGTAAACTATCAGTCAAAAAGACTTAGAGACTTTTTCTGACTTTTTTTGGGACCGGACCCAAGGCTCGATGACTGGTTAGTTAAAAATATTGAATTCCTACATTAAACCCTCATTCATCAACATTTACCCTTCATTCATACATCTTAATCCCTTTTCCTAAGTGAAGACATATTTTTACTTAGTAAAATTGAAACCCCAAAATAATTAACTTCATTCCATTCAAAATCATTCATAAAACCCTCAAAAAGCATTTATCCTAAGTATAAGTGAAGTAATACAACAAAAATGAGCAATGTTTTATTTTTATACTTTACTTATAGGTAACATATGCTTTGTTTTCATTTCACTACCCTTTTTTCATATTAACACCTAACCTATTCTATTAAATCCCTAAGAATACTCCTACCCGTATATATTAATTCCCTTATATTTAAATAAACTCACAAAACCCATTATTTGAAGTTTAGATCAATGTTAAATATTCCCATGTGTGAAAAATATAAAAACCCCGCCCGATTTTCCCCACTGGTCTAAACATAACGTTATTTAAATAGCTTGCCCCTATAGTTTGAAAACTATTCAAAGGTTGAAAACTATATAATATATACTATCGCGCCCACATATAAAATTTGAAACATTTCACAAATGTTTTAAGTAAAAATATTAACCCGCCACATATTATACAAGGCCTAAGGTTTAAAAACCTTGTTCAAGCACCTTTGTTATAATGTTTTATCTCGCTGCATATGCAAACATCCTGGTCGCACCTCCCATTCCAATGCAACTCCCAATCAATCACGACCGTTCACATTGATCCCCCAAATCTGAAGGCTGACATCTAATATCGCATGGAAAAGATGCTCAATCATCCAAACTCCAAACATGCGAGAAATGGATGGTTTCGCAGTTTTATCTCTCCTCCACGTGGTCTAATCCTATTCGATCGCGTGGGTTAAGCCCAATACATCTTACCACCAAAAACATGTGCGATAACCACTATTTTTTGATCAGTTGAATCCCGAAACCGCTGCGCATACCTGACATGACAATCATTCAATGCATAACTAATGTAACCAAAATGCATATTAAACCTTGGAAACTACATTCATCCCTCTATCTTCTACACATTAACCCAAACCCACTGCACTGCCTTCACGACTGTAAAAACACCCTTTTAAAGCCTTTTTCTGCCATTTTCATGCCCAAAACCTGAAAGATTTACCCTGCAAATCATTGAAGACAGTCAAGGAGCTATGCATTGCTCTAGACAATCTACAGAAGTTATCAATTCAGTAAAAACCTCAAAAATTGTTCCATAGTCCGATACCTACCTATTACAGGTATTTTTATAAAAAATTTGAACCTTCAATCGATTTTAAAAGATTTTAAAAAGAACAAGTACTCTCACAGTTCAAGAATCCATTAACAGAAATTGCCAAAAAGCCCCCAAAACAAGCCAGACCCTGTCAAAATTTGACTAGAAACCCTATTTCTCTGTTGCGCACAATTTTTCAAGTAATTTGTGAGTTTTTCATACTTTGATGAACTGTTTCAAACTTAAATCAAACTAGAAAACCTCTAGAGGTTTCCTAAGCCTCTGTAACCCTTTTCAAGAGAGTTTTTAGCCCAAATTTCCATTAAAATACTCAAGAAACCCTTGTTTCTTGTTTTAACCAGTTAAAAGCCTATAAAAATCTTTCACAGACCTAATTGAGAAGGAAGCCCAAAGAAAAAAGCTATACTTTGACAAATTTGTCCAATAAACCCTCTGCTAAAGTAAATTGCCTTAGCAAACTGTCTAAACTTGCAGAAGTAGATCAAAATACCTAAAAAGCAAAGTGCAAGCAAGCTTGAAGCTTCTAAAGTACCTAAACCTACCCCTGCCATGACTCCAAGAACTACTATTGTTTTCAATCCTTTGCAACCCCCAGTCATTGATATTGAACACATCCCACTAGCTGATACTGATTACAAGATAATAGATCCCATTGTTGAATTTAACCTGATAGATATCCATAACTGGTGATATGAGAAGTCTTTAGATGATCAAGAAGAAGTCCATATTTGGGAATATCATTTGCCCAAATATGTTGTCCCATTAACTCACCCCTGTCAGGAGGTCATTAGATTGTGTCAATAGTACTATGTTCCAGAGCAAAAAGCCATTGTAAATGCCAATAAAGATGTGTTTTTTTACCATCACTACACGATCAATTAACGATATGTTGCAGCTTCAGCTTGATCCCCAAGTAGTCCCTTTGTCTATAGAGGCCCTCACCAAGTTATATATTGGCCTATATTTTCCCAAAAGGTTCATGATTTTTCAGACATTTATGTCTCTTCATGTAGAAATTCCTAAGTTAAATCCTCCATATTCTACTGCTAAATTCCTTCAAGGTTCAAGACATGTGATTTCCATGCTTTCCTTCATCCTTGGATATTTTACTGATGAGCACATTGATGAATCCATCTTGGGATCCTTATCCACTTTCTCCCCAGGTCAACACCCATGAATAATGTTTGATTATGCTGGTTTCATTGCTAATAGTATTCATTATCAATTGACCAATTTGCAAATTGAGGGAGTATTCACATATACCTCCTACCTTTTCCATATGTTTCTATACTTCCAATCATATAATTTTTCATTTACTCTCCAAAAACTTGACATAGAGGGAAATCCTCTATCTGTCATTTTTTGGACATCCTTTCTCAGGAAATAATGTACAGATTTTAGTTATTCAGAAGTTTCAGAGTTATTTTTACATCCAGTGATCACAATGTTGACCAAGATAGAGAATCCAAGAATAAACGAAGAAATGAAAAAAATATTGCAGTTATTAGAGTAGAGTAAGGTTGGTGACTAGTATTTGTATGAAAAATATATTGAAATTAAAATCTTTGGGTCAAAATTGTTACCTTACAAGTTACCCAAACATCCTTCAATGAGGATCTTTTCCTTGGAGTATATCAGGCAGATCCTAAACTCTGATTGCATAAATTTCACGGCAACCAAGAAGAAGACCCATTTCAAACTTAAGAATCAGATTGGGCCATTCATATCCAATCACAGGGATGCAGAGAAAGAAGCAGCTAATCAGTTATTGGAATATAAATTTGAAGAGAGTTTTCCTTGGAACTATGATCCACAAGGGATCTTGAGTAAGCTAAGGGTTAAATGCAAGTTAACACCCTTTATCCATGAAGCTAAACCAGAAATAGAATAGTTTTCCAATCAGATTGAATGGACTGAAAACACTTTAATAGATGCAGTGAAAAAAGATAATACTAGTCATACCTTAGAAACTGCAAATTGGCCAGATAAGTCCATTAAAAGAGTAAGGGAAGAAGGAGCCTATGTAGCAGAAACTACAACTGAAACCAAGTTCAAGCTCATATATAACAAAAGGCCCAAATTAGATTCAACATGTAAAGGAAAAGTGACAATATATGTGGAAGAAACAGAGCCTTTAAATACCAATACAGATTTTCCAGAGACAAATGTCACTACTGTGATTGTCAATAAGAAAAATAATAAAAATCAGAATGAAGGACAAATCAATAATGAAGATATGCTGTTGATGGAAAGACAACAAAGCATGGAAGCCTCTTCCTCACAGGCAGCTGAGGAAAATGATTTGGATATTAAAGAGAAATATAAGAAGATCAAACTGAAGAATGAAGAGATAAAGAATAATATTTATTCTCAATATCTCAAACAGAATCCAAGTGTAAAAAAGAGGCTCCTTTCTGCATTTGATTATTCTAATCAAAAGCAAATCATGTCAGTGTTGCAGCCCATAGTCAAAACTCCTAAGACAATGGATTATTATATGAAATTTGATTTGGAGGTCCAGAAAAATAAAATCCATGCTCTTGATCAAATTGAGTTCCATAGGTATACTTCAAAGATGCTTTATTCTACTGTCACAAATAAAGCCATGAGTGCTCAAAAGCTCCAAAATTCCATCTCCAACATGCAAGATCAAATGAAGTTGGATAAATCCTCATCGTATGCCAAGGATCTAAGGATAAAAGCCTTCGAAGAACTAGTTTTGCAGATGGGATATGACCCTGCTAATATCAAAGCAGTAGAATTATTAGTGAAGAAGAAAAATGAAGATATAGCAGCTTTGAGGAAACAACTCAAACTTCCTCAAAGTGAGCATCCTCAAACAAAAGAAGTCATACAGGAACAGAGTGAAAAAGATGACATGATGAATTTAATTCTTCAATTGAGAGCCCAGGTTAAGGAGATGGAAATATAGATGGAAAAACTTGTCCAAGAAAAGGAAACAGTGAAAGAACCAGTCATTCCTACAGTCATTCCAGTTATCACTGCAGCAGTGCCTTCAACTTTAGTTGAAACATTGGCACCCAAAGAACCACTGGCTACTACAATGCCAGTGACTTCTTCCACAACATCAGCCACTGAATCATCTACAACAGTAGTACAACCTACATATGAGGCCAGCAAAATAGTGAAAGCAATGGAAGAAATGTCTTTAAATACAAATGAGATTAACAAGTTGACAAAGATGGTTGAAAATATTGAGAAGTCAAATAAGTTAGCTTAGATAAATGCAAAGACACATGAACAAATTGCCGTCAGATTTATTGAAGAGTTAAAGAATTTGAAAAAGGAGTTAAATTTGAAGGATCAGATATCATACATCAAAAATTATCTTTGGAATAAAGTCATTAAAGCCATCCATGATGTATGGCCTTTAATTCAGGTAATTTTTGAGAAAAGAGAGTTATTACTAGCAGCCCAAGCATAAACTCAAAAGAATCAAACTGAGTTGGCTGACAAACCAGAGCAAGATGTAAGGCTGATCACCTTCCTCAATAGTAAAAACAGACAGGAGTTGGAAGAACTCAAAATCACAGCCATAACTACAACTATTCTAGAAATTTAGAAAGTCACAACAAAGAAAAATTTGATGAGACAACTGGAAGAAAAGCATGAAAGTATGAATACTGCCATAACTAGATTTATGGTTAAGTTTACAAGTTTGAGACAAAAAGGACTACCTGACATTATGGTAATTAATAAGAAGTTCATGCCTAAGAATGACTATGATAAGAAGATAAGAGAATTTTTCAAGGAACAGGTAAATAAACCAACAGGTCAAGGCATACCAACAAGAAAAGTGTTACTCAAGAGTTTTGAAGATTTATTCTACTTGCAACATGAGATAAAGCACTAGTTTGTCATCAAGCCAACCTTTGCTAGATGTACTAAAGCTAATGAGAACTTCAAGAAATTAAAAAATGTATAAATTCCTAAAAATGAGGATTGGCAGTCACTCATAGATTTATTGTGAAGGATAAAAGTGAGATAGATGAAAAGAGGACTAAACTATTTTCTAAATTATAGTCAAAATAGATTTTATAGCAGTAAACAGTTTTTGACTAAGGGTTAAAGAGTATCAGTGAATAAAGAGTATCTGAGAAAGAGTATCAAACAAGACAGATCAGATTCAAAAAATATCTAAGAGCTAGCAAGGAGGACACCAAGGCAGCCAGCTGCATCCTATCCTCAAAACAGTTTCTATTTCTTTTGGATAAAATATGACAACTTGCTGATTTGTTAAGCAGTTGTCTCTATTATTATTGTAAAGATATTTTGTTTTCCTAAGATAATTCCTAGAAGTCTTCTAGGATATTTTGTAAAACATTATGTATAAATAATTCTTCTTTATAAGTATTTTGTGTGGAATAAAATTGTTGGGATTGTTATAGTCATTTCTTCTTAGAATTCAAAGCTTTTGTGTGTCAAAATTCGAGTAGCAAGGCTGGATCAATACAAATTGGCATCATACTTCAGGATTCTTGTCATGAGCTATTTGGAGTGAAGTATTTCCTCACTTGTCATTGTTTTCTTTCTTTGTTACATGCATCCATTTATGTTTATTCAAAATCTGAATGTATAACTAGGAGCATTACTACAGGATTTGTTAAAAGCACCCTATTTTTAACTAGTTATCATTTATATGTTTTCCTCTGATTTCTAGTGTAGGGAACCCTTAATTGCTCCCTCTCTCGTTTGACCTCTCCCTGCTACTTCCTTTTCCGGATCAAAGGATTCTTAAGTGCCCTTTATCCCAATTATACCACCTCATAAAAATAACTTTCCAAGATCTCCGAGGGTTATCTATCTTGCCCTGAAAACATTTGACCTTTTTCCCTTGATCCCAGTCCTGTTTGCTTGATTTTGACTCCTTAGCCCAATGGAAAAATAGATTTCCCACTATCCTTCCTTTCAAGTGATTCTTCCCACCAAATCTACCAAAACCAAACCAAAGCTGCACTTTCATAACTAGCCTAATATTTAAAAATTAAAATAAAGTTAAACTTTAAAGAGAGAGCCCTTCTGAACCCTAGGAAGGCTAGATCCTTGAGTTTGAAGTAGTTTTGTGGTTACCTCTAGAATTATTTAACTAAAAACCAAAATCCCATAACTTTAGAATTACTAGAGTGATAACACGTACAATGATGCAGGATCCTTCCTTTGAGCATGAATTTGTTACATGCTATAATAGTTGCGTGAACACAGGTTAATAAACTCCTCTTCCATGCTTGCTTTCTTTTTTCTTGAAATTTTTTCACTCGGAAGGACAGATGTAAAAATTTATTATACTAGTGTCACTACTTGGAATGACTGACTTGTACATATGAAGACTAGAATTTTCGTGGTGTGAAAACACTATTTTAAACGTTTTGTAAGATTTATTATACCAATTGATAAAACTATAAATATCAGATATTATCAAGGGTGAGAAGAAGTTTCTAGTGGGTCTGTACTCTCTTTATGAAAGAAAACCAATATTTTTGGAGCTATAGATTTATTAATGTATTAGGTAGTATATGTCAACCTTTAGATTTTGTACTTGCTTGAATCCAAAAGTTGTCATATACTACCCAATACATTATACATTAATGAAGCTATAACTCCAAAAATATTGATAATCCTTACAAAGTCCCCTTGGTCATTGCTATCGATGATGTGTATTCCCATATCCTCATGCACCAACTCTCATTCACCAAGAACAACCCACCGTCTTTCTACCCTGACTCGCCCTAGCAACCTCCTGTCTGGAAATAAGAGATGGGGTGGTGATTTCGAGATCCCCTCGTCTCGCTGAGCTAGGCTTAGCAGAGAGGGAGGATCGCCCACGCCGTGGGGATGACCTCTTTATTGAAGAACCTACAATAGTACAGACGCTAGCAAAGTTACGAATGCTAGAGCAGTCAACCCCTGTCCATGCAAGCTTAGCCACTGACCACCTCAGTCTCCCCACCTAGATTTAAGACTGCCAAGCACCTGAGATTGATTGTAAACAACCACTACCTCTCCAAATATGACACATTTCATCAACCAAACCTCCTCCACTCAACCACACTTTCCCACCAAAGAAGCGGCTTGATAGAGCACTGAGATTATAGAAATTCAGGCTTAGAATGGTCCAATTAAGCCCCGCCCTTCCAAAAGTGCACCGAGGAGCTTCTCGTGAAGAACACCAACAAACAAACATTGTAAATTGAAGGGAAGTGACTCCCTTTCCCACCTACACACTGAAAACCACACTCTCAAACTAAAAACAACCCATTTTTCTAACCAACCGCGAGTGAGGGAGCATCCCTCATAAAGCTCTCGCCACCTCCAAAAGTGTTGCCTGTGATACTACCTCGAGCACGCACCAGGGAACCACAAACCCACACCTTCTAATTCCCAATTGAGCCAAAAATACCAACCAGTCTATGTCACCTTAATCCATACCTTTCAAGAACAGAAAAGCTCGGGGGACCCCTCTTGGAAAAGATGCAAGACAAGAGTGCATAGCTCAGATTTAGAGAGGAAACTCTGCAAATGCCACCATTCCCAAAAGACCTGACTCCACTTGCTTCTCTTTTGCGTCGAGAACTGAGCAAGGGCATGAAACTAAATCAACACTCCAACAAAAATGTCTTTGTAATAGCCTTCGCCTCCCACACTCGACGAGGCATTAAAATGTTTCATGCAATCGTCATTACATTACCCCGTACGCCTAATGAATTGAGAGGGCACAGAGGTTGGTCATTCGTCCACTAGCCATATGATTACTAACATGAGCCACGAGGATCAATGCATTCCAGGATTCACACCCCCATCGTGGATATTTAATTTACTTTTTAGTATCATAGAGATATGTAATTTCTTCAGTACTCTCTCTCTATATATATATATATATAGACATGGGCTTTGTTGTTTACTGGGATTGAAAGCTTTAAAGAGAGTTGCACCTGTCTTCGTCGTATTTTGTTTCCATGTGGACCTGAATTACTTTTCTATCCATCTTTTACATCAATTAGGAAAATTTAACAGCACTTAGACCTCACACCTAATTTAGCCGAATTTTCCCCCACAGTATTATGATTTGGTGTGTCGTCCTTCTTGGGAAAGCCTTTTGTGCATTTGACGAGTTGCATCAAGGTAAGGCATCCTTGTTCCAAGCTCTTTTTTGATCGCTGGAATTTGTAACTAGCAATACTTCAAATTGGCAAAAGATAGCTACAGACTTGTTAAATTGATCAAACTTAATATGTACGGATTATAATGTCCGCTTCATAGAAATCGTGGCTGAAACGAAGGTTTGGAGCGCTACTGGCCTATTCCACAGAAAGTTTCCATGAAGTGTTTGGTTGCCTTTTTAGTTTGAGAAATTGATAAAAGGTAGGGTTGAATATCTGCTCTGATCAGGTTTTATTGGCATGAAATTTTGCTGTTTCTGAAGAAATCCATGCAAAAGAAAAAGAATAAAGATGTTTTATGGAATTATGTTTCAGGGCTTTCCAGTTTGCAAGATAGATGGTAGCTCATAATAATATGAAATGATAGGTTTGCAGTATAAGTCTAGTTACTTTCATAATTTATCGTCTTCAACAATCTTGAAGAACATATCTTTACATTCTTTTAGCGTTTTAAAGTTTATCAGATGGCTTGAACTTTATGCTAGTATGATATGGTGATCAGGCTTGCGATTAAGTGAGAAGTTAGCTTTAGTAATAATAAGGTTGTTGGACTTGTGTTGAAATGTTACTTTCAACTGCCGTGTGTTAGGAATCTGTAATTTTAGCAGATTGGTGAGACTAAAACTACATAAGCAACATTATTTCAACCAAATTTGGGATTCTAGGATCTAGCCCTCCTAAATTCAGAGAGGGATCTCTCCAATAAGTGCAAAGATGAATTTGTCTTTGAAATTTGGGGTAATGATATTAGGCTAGTTATGAAGGCCAAGGGTTTTGTTTGTTTTTTGGATGGTTGAGCATGAATATTACTTGAGGGGAAAGTTCTAAATGCAAAACAGTTTCAAAGGTGAGAATTTGCAAGTGAATAGAACAGCTTTGGCTAAAGAGATAGATATAATGCTGGTTTTTAGTCCATTGGGCTATGGAGTCATAACAGGGCTTTAATTTAGCAACAACATCAAGAGTGATCCAAGGGGCAAGTCATTTATATCACAAGACTATTGAGATTAGAATGATGGAATGGAAACAATAAAGTGTTGGAGGGGTGGAAACTGATAATAATTTCACAAAGGATTTATAGTCAGTCCAAACAAGAAAAGACTCTTAAGTAATTGTTTAAAACCAACCAAGAATAGGGCTAACCATTGACTTCTTGGGAAAGTTTGTATTAAAGCAGCTTAATTGACAAACAATCCAGTAATCCACATAATTACCTTCAAAAAGTATGAAAACATATAAGGGAAACAAAGTGTAACTTAAGATCAGATAAAGTACTTTTAAACCTAGTCTGCTTTCAGTCAACACCAAGGGAAACTTTTAGAATCTGCCCTTGGAGAAAAGAAGCTAGAAACAGGGCAAACCATCACTTTTATAGTCTAACACAACAACATCAAGAGTGATCCAAGGGGCAAGTCATCTATATCACAAGATTATTGAGATTTAAAATGATGGAATGGGAACAATAAAGTGTTGGAGGGGTGGAAACTGATAATAATTTCACAAGGGATTTATAGTTAGTCCAAACAAGAAAAGCCTCTTAAGTAATTGTTTAAAACCAACCAATGGCAGGGCTAACCATTGACCTCTTGGGCAGGTTTGTATTAAAGCAGCTTAATTGACAAACAATCCAGTAATCCACATAATTACCTTCAGAAAGTATGAAAACATATAAGGGAAACAAAGTGTAACTTAAGATCAGATAAAGTACTTTTAAACCTAGTCTGCTTTCAGTTAACACCAAGGGAAATATTCAGAATCTGCCTTTGGAGAAAAGAAGCTAGAAACAGGGAAAACCATCACTTTTCTAGTCTAACTTTAATAAGCAAATAAGGAAAATAACTTTCAAGAACAATGTTTAAAGCAAACAGTAGGACGAGGGAACTCCAGCATTCCTAACTGCTTAAACTATATTAAATCATTCTTAAACAAACAAATTGGAGGAAAACATTGAGATAAAGCTTTTCAGTCAGAGAAGGTTACTGATATACAGTAGGTCCTAACTCTATAAATGTTGTTCTTTATCAGAGAATAGTGAACAATATGACATACATAGAAGGAAAAACAATAACAAAGAAAGGGGCACTTCACCAATGATATAGACCAGGATCCCAAGAAACAGCTTGTTATTGATGTCAAACCAGTTACAGTACTCAGGTCCAATGTTTCAGTTCAGCAATCATCTTCACTATTCAGCCTAACTAATCTATCACAAGCAGAGCTCCAAGGGCCAGTGAACACTATTTACAATCAGAAATTTAGGCTCAAGTGTATTTCAAAGTTCTGCAACCAACCCCTCACTCATCTTTTGCAGAAGTATATATAGAAGAATGAGGAGGTGAGACCTGATAAAAGATCTCCAATTACAATTAATACATATTTAATGGCTTCTTGGCCTTTGAGGGGCTCAATGAAGAAACTTACAATATGTGTCTTCTATATTAAATGTTTTTATATAAATATTAAGCTCGGTGGGAGATTTTGTTGACCTTTGAGGCTCAATGTGGTGTCGAAGTAACTCTGCATATGTTTGTCATTAATTTTCCTGCAGAATTTACCTTTTGGCTGCGTTGTGAGGCAGATATCTGGTCCTGATCAATGAATTCGGCCTCTGATTGAATACTTTGAGGCACAGGTGGCATCGTGGTAGCTAAAGGGATCAATTTGCCTCATTTATGGTGGTGGAGGTTTTCCTGTCGATAATCTTTAAACTGTGTTTTACTTGGGGATTAGGCTTTTGATAAACCATCTTAGACGTAATCCCCACAATAGCTGTCTTCAATCTTCTATTCTGGCGTATTTCTAGTTTTTTGCATTGATACTCTTTCACTGTGCTTGATTCATGTTTTTCTGCTGATGTACAGGGCTGCACAGGGGCGATATGGCATCAATGCTTGAAGAAACACTGATGAAACGTGAATCTCGATCCTGCGAAGGATTTTCTTTGCTGAAATGGGGGCGGGAGGATCGTCACCCTCCGCCTTTGAAATTTCCTGAGTTATGGCGAAACAATCACTTGAAACCATGCACAATACAAAAAATATTAGAAAATCCTGCATATATAGGTTTATTTCTACGGAGGACATATGGAGGAAGCGTGGCTATTGGATGGCATCATCCAATGGTCGAGATTGATTGGGAGAAGTCGTAGAGAAGGCGGAAGAAAAATTTGAATCAGGGTCGTCGATCGCGCAGAGATCGACGGTCGAGAGCGGAAAATGGAAAGTCAAAACGAGAAATGTTTGACTGGGCGATGAATCAGGGCGATGGAATATGGACCACCGATCTGCAGATCAGATCGACGGCGGAGATTTATTGAATGCTGCGTCGTAGCCCAGTTAATTATCGGGCATCTTCGGTGAGCGATAGCCGTCGGATGGGCGGCCTCAGATCAGACGGCACACATCAATATCACGCAGTGTCCATGTCCGAATGTTAACACGTGATGGACGGCGGTTTTTTGAACAGTGCCCAGGCCACATGTCAACCGTTGAATGGAATCGTTGCTAATCGGGAAAAAACCGCCCTCGCCCAAAGGCGGTGCGATGAATACTGTGTGGTTTTTGGAATGGTTTAGTGGATGGCGAGGACCACAAGAGAGATGGACTCCGCACCGTCGATCTACAAATTAGATCGACAGTGGAGATTGATTTGAATTTCGGACCGACGGAAAACTTTTGACATAATAAAAAATCGAAAAATTAACATAACCAAAGGTTTATATTAATTTACGACGCGGCTTGGCGCCCGACTGCGGGGCCGGGGGTTTATGCAGGAAGGGGCTTAAGACTTAGCCCGAGGGGGCTTAAGTCCACACGATAAAAAATGTGATTTTTATGGTTTTTGAACGATTTTCAAAGGGTTAGAGGGGTTCGGATAAGGCAAAGAAGGAGTCTTTAAACCTTATAAAAGGGATTTTGATGAAGGGGGAATGGGAAAAACATGAAAATGAGGGATTTTCATGGGAAATAGAGGGATAGAAAATGAGGTTAGTTTTGGAAGAAGGGGAAGGGAAAAAGGTGCTTGCAGCAGTATTCTGGCTTGGAAATCAGCAGGATTTCTGAGTTTTGAAGGGAAAACAACAGTGAAGTTTTGGACAGAGGAAAGGCATGAGGCCTTCAAGAGTCTTCAAGAGCCAACAAATTTTAGCAATGAAATTTGTTCCTTGAAGGCTCAAAAAGTCTTAGCCACCTTTTGCTATAAAAAATATTATAGGTGGCTAACAGTGGCTCCACTTGGGGATGATGCCTTCTTGAAGGCACCAAGAACTTCAGACTTGCATTCTCTGGGAGGCTGACCTGTGCCACATCCATTGTGTTCTCTGGGAGGCTGACTTGTGCCTGATCCATTGGGCTGCCCTTCCTTTGCTGGGATGATCTTCTCTATAAACATATTAGAAGCCATGAAAACAATGGACCTTCATCAATACAAACTTTCTACCTACCCAATCCTACTGATCTAACATGTTTTCTTCATTAGAGTGCACTTGGATTGGAAAACTCTTTTCACAACATTTTATTCTTTTGAAATCAGGAAATCTAATCTATTTCTACTCCTTATTTCTCCATGGACTCAGATTAAACAGTTGAGTCCATATGATTCTCTACCTAATCTACTATCTGTTGGGATTAAACTGTCCAACATATTTTTATTTTCTAATTTCTACAACAGAAATTCAAAAGCATTCAAGTCAGGATTGGACAGTCTAACTTGATGCTAGTCTATGGCATAAAAACAGGCTGCACATAGACATTTATTTTGCAGAAAATTAAATCAAAATGGAAGGCTTAAGATCTGAAAATTTCTCATCATGGCCTTCTCTATTCACAGCTTTGTTTTGAATTTTTTTGAGCTATTTTTATTTGTTCTCTAGTTCAGATTTTGAGTTGATTTGAACCAGAATTACTTCTTTTTTGACTCTGAAAATAAAACAGATTTGAGTCATCTCTCTTTGGAAACTTAGGTTCAGATTTTGAACATGTTTGAACCTTTAATTTATATCCTAAAGTATCTACTGATAAGCCAAGATTAAACAATTTGGCAAATCGAATTCACTATCCTATCAGCAGAAAATTTAAAACTAATTAGTCAAGATTAGGATTTTTGACTAACTAGAAGTGTGTTTTGTAGGAGTGGCATTTAAGCTTGCACACTTTCAGATTTGTTTCTCTTTTTGGTATGGGGCTATACCTTTCTTGTTTTGACAATCTGCCCTCTTTTCTTTCTTTTCATTGTTTTTGTATTTTTGAATTTTTGATTTTTCTTCAAAGCAGAAAACAACAACTAATCTATATGCTCAGAACTGAGCTTTATTGACATTCCTATCTAACCTATTCTAATCATGGAGTATTTACATTTATCATATGATACAAAAATGCCAATGCAGCCAGTTGAGTAATGTCAAGAAGAAGTAGAAACTTTGGCTGCTTGTCAGACTTATCCATAGAACATATTGAAGATTAACCTTCAATATCAAGGCTATCACAGAAGGTGACATCTTTTCATGTCCCTGGCTCTTGCAAAGGATCACTGCTTGATAATTTGAGCCAGTTGGGATTTCCACACACTCTTCCATAGGATCAACAAAGAAAAGATGAATATTCTCTTCTTTTTGGTCCTCCACAATTGGTAGATTATCTACTTCCAAGACATTAGCTTTGAGGACTATCTCTTCAGTATGTAGCTTGGAAGTATCGTCATCTTTAACCTGCACAATAGCAAACAGTGAAATATTTTCTTTCTCTAAACATATGCTTGCTTCTAATATAAATTCAGGTTCTTTGAATGGTAGATTGATATCAATGATAGGAGAAGTTTCTTCTTGGGAAGATGGTATATCCACAGCAGGATAGTCTTGTATTTGTTTCTCTCCCTTTTCTTCATCATCATCTGAACTGGAGGACTCATCATATTTGGCAGTGTTTTCCTCTTGTAGCTCTAGTATGCTTGGATTCAGTGGGCTGAACTCTGTGAAGAGATTATTATACTCTTGAGTGGGGGTGTATTCAATGGTTTCCTCTTGCTCAAAAATTTCTTCATTACTCTTGTCTTCACCTTTTGAGTTGAAAGGTTACTGATTCCAAATAAAGTGAAAGCTTTTTATGATGGATCGAAAAGGATGATTGCGGCTTTCAAGTTGATGATGGTGAAACTCATAACACCAATCAAATGCTGGTTGCCCTGCATGATTAGTTTCTACTTGGAAATCATCATCATCATAAGACTGATTGAAATTTGAAAATTTATTAGAATAAAAATTTTCATCAGTCAAACATATTGGGATGTCAGTAGGTCCTTCTTCATTCTGATCTACAAAAGAACTTTCTAAATCTGTACAACAAATTTCTCTATGTGAATGGGCAAGAGTGTTTGTTTTGCAAAAAGTTTCAGAGACTGACTATTTATAAATAGTCTGATCTATTTCCTTCTCTGTCAAAGGGGAAGATGTTTCCATGTCCCTTTGAACAGAAGTACATCAGTTCTCTGTCTCTTGTGAAGACTAATTTTGAGGCTGGATGTCTTCTTGAGCCTCGGCTATAAGGGATGAGGAATCAATATTTGAGTTTTCAGGGATATCTTGAGGGATGTTCTTTATTTCTTGGATCATCTCTTCCTCAATTGATTCATCTATGTTCTTAAAATTTTTCAATAGGAGATTAAACTCATGAATGGTTGTTAAAAGATCTTCAGGATGCATCTCTTCCAAAGCTTCCTCATTATCTAGAATGTGTTGGGTGATGTTTTGTGATGGATCATAATATAGCGCACCCAATGATAATGATGTGGTGTTTTCTTTATAGTTCTCATCGAACACATATTCAAGGTCTCTTAAAGAAAACAAACTACTAGATCTTAAGCATTCACACCAATCCCTAACTTTTCCTTCTAATGTTAACATGAACATTTTCATTAGGCAATCTTCATGCCATTCAAATTTCAACCTCCATACATGTATATGAAATTTGATGAGATGTAATAGAGGGTCATCAAACTTTTCACCTTGAAAAATAGGCAGGTTGTCATCCCAATTCACCTGGGGCATCTTATGTGGAAACCCAGGGATATGATCTCTACTCATTGGGGCATATCTTCGTTGTATTCTTGGAATCATGTTTGTAAATCAAGAAAGAGGTCACTGTGTCTAGTCAATCGTTTCAGGGTCTTCTACCAGTGTAGTCATTTGGTCTTCTGCGAGTCTCAAATTTTGGAATCGCCAAGTGGAAGATGGTTTAACTCCTAAGGAGGAAAAATGTTTAATGGTCCACCACCATATACCAATCTAAAGAGATCATGGGTACTCTGAGTCTCTAGCAGTATTTAAAATGAAAAAGACTCAAATTCCCTAGCGAAGTCACCAGAAATGTTAGGAATCTGTAATTTTAACAGATTGGTGAGACTAAAACTGCAGAAGCAACATTATTTCAACCAACTTTGGGATTCTAGGATCTAGCCCTCCTGAATCCGGAGAGGGATCTCTCCAATAAGTGCAAAGATGGATTTGTCTTTGAAATTTGGGGTAATAATATTAGGCTAGTTATGAAGGCCAAGGGTTTGTTTTGTTTTTGGATGGTTGAGCATGAATACTGTTTGAGGTGGAAAGTCCTAAGTGCAAAGAGTTTCAAAGGTGAGAAGTTGCAAGTGAATAGAACAGCTAGGCTAAAAAGATAGATATAACGTTGGTTTTTAGTCCATTGGGCTATGGAGTCATAACATGGCTTTAATTGAGCAACAACATCAAGAGTGATCCAAGGGGCAAGTCATCTACATCAAAATATTATTGAGATTTAAAATGATGGAATGGGAACAATAAAGTGTTGGAGGGGTGGAAACTGATAATAATTTCACAAGGGCTTTATAGTCAGTCCAAACAAGAAAAGCCTCTTAAGTAACTGTTTAAAACCAGCCAATGGCAGGGCTAACCATTGACCTCTTGGGAAGGTTTGTATTAAAGCAGCTTAACTGACAGACAATCTAGTAATCCACATAATTACCTTTAGAAAGTATGAAAACATATAAGAGAAGATAGAGTGTAAACTTAAGATCATATAAATTACTTTTAAACCTAGTCTGCTTTCAGTTAACACCAAGGGAAACTTTCAGAATCTGCCTTTGGAGAAAAGAAGCTAGAAACAGGGCAAACCATCACTTTTCTAGTCTAACTTTAATAAGCAAATAAGGAAAATAACTTTCAAGAACAATGTTTAAAGAAAACAATAGGATGAGGGAACTCCAGCATTCCTAACTGCTTAAACTGTATTAAATCATTCTTAAATAAACAAATTGGAGGAAAACATTGAGATAAATATTTTCAGTCAGAGAAGGTTACTGATATACAGCGGGTCCTAACTCTATAAATGCTATTATTTATCAGAGAATAGTGAACAATATGACATACATATATGGAAAACAATAACAAAGAAAGGGGCACTTCACCAGTGATATAGACCATGATCCCAAGAAACAACTTGTTATTGATGTCAAACCAGTTACAGTACTCAGGTCCAATGTTTCAGTTCAGCAATCATCTTCACTATTCATCCTAACTAATCTATCACAAGCAGAGCTCCAAGGGCCAGTGAACACTATTTACAATCAGAAATTTAGGCTCAAGTGTATTTCAAAGTTCTGCAACCAACCCCTCACTCATATTCTGCAGAAGTATATATAGAAGAATGAGGAGGTGAGATCTAATAAAAGATCTCCAATTACAATTAATATAGATTTAATGGCTTCTTGGCCTTTGAGGGGCTCAATGAAGAAACTTACAATAGGTGTCTTCTATATTAAATGTTTTTATATAAAGATTAAGCTCGGTGGGAGATTTTGTTGACCTCTGAGGCTCAATATGGTGTCGAAGTAACTCTGCAGATGTTTGTCATTAATTTTCCTGTAAAATTTACCTTTTGGCTGCATTGTGAGGCAGATATCTGGTCCTGATCAATGAATTCGGCCTCTGATTGAATACTTTGAGGCACAGGTGGCATCGTGGTAGCTAAAGGGATCAATTTTTCTTGGAGGTTTTCCTGTCGATAAAACACTTCAGATACTGTGTTTTACTTGGGGATTAGGCTTTTGATAAACCATCTTAGACGTAATCCCTACAATAGCTGTCTTCAATCTTCTATTCTAAGCATATTTCTGGTTTTCTGCACTGATACTCTTTCACTGTGCTTGATTCATGTTTTTCTGCTGATGTACAGGGCTGCACAGGGGAAATATGGCATCAATGCCTGAAGAAACACTGATGAAACGTGAATCTCAATCCTGCGAAGGATTTTCTTTGCTAAATTAGGGGCGGGAGGATCGTCACCCTTCGCCTTTGAAATTTCCTGAGTTATGGCGAAACAATCACTTGAAACCTTGCACAATACAAAAAATATTAGAAAAATCCTGCATATATAGGTTTATTGCTGCGGAGGACATATGGAGGAAGCATGGCCGTTGGATGGAATCATCCAACGGTCGAGATTGATCGGGAGAAGTCATAGAGAAGGCGGAAGAAAATTTTGAATCAAGGTCATCTATCACGCAGAGATCGACGGTCAGGAGCGAAAAATGGAAATTCAAAACGAGAAATGTTTGACCGGGCGATGAATCAGGGCGATGGAATATGGACCATTGATCTTTAGATCAGATCGACGACAGAGATTTATTGAATGCTGCGCCGTAGCCCGGTTAACTGTCGGGCATCTTCGGTGAGCGATAGCCGTTGGATGTGCGGCCTCAGATCGGACGGCACGCATCAATATCGCGCCGTGTCCACGTCCGAATGTTAACGCGTGATGGACGGAGGTTTTGTGAACAGTGCCCAGGCCACGTGTCAACTGTTGAATGGAATCGCTGCCAATCGGGAAAAAAACGCCCTCGCCCAAAGGCGGTGCAATGAATACCGCGCGATTTTTGGAATGGGTTAATGGATGGTGGGGAACACAGGAGAGATGGACTCCGCATCGTCGATCTGCAGATCAGATCGACGGTGGAGATTGATTTGAATTTCGGACCGGCGGAAAAATTATGACATAATAAAAAATCGAAAAATTAACGTAACCAAAGGTTTATGTTAATTTACGATGCGGCTTGGCACCCGAATGCAGGACCGGGGGTTATATGAAGGGTGAAATGACCGGGGGTTTATGCAGGGAGGGGCTTAAGACTTAGCCCGAGGGGGCTTAAGTCCACACCATAAAAAATGTGATTTTTATGGTTTTGAATGATTTTCAAAGGGTTAGAGGGGTTCGGATAAGGCAAAGAAGGAGTCTTTATATAAAAGGGATTTTGATGAAGGGGGAATGGGAAAAACATGAAAATGAGGGATTTTCATGGGAAATAGAGGGATAGAAAATGAGGTTAGTTTTGGAAGAAGGGGAAGGAAAAAAGGTGCTTGCAGCAGTATTCTGGCTTGGAAATCAGCAGGATTTCTAAGTTTTGAAGGGAAAACAGCAGTGAAGTTTTGGACAAAGGAAAGGCATGAGGCCTTCAAGAGTCTTCAAGAGCCAACAAATTTTAGCAATGAAATTTGTTCCTTGAAGGCACAAAAATTCTTAGCCACCTTTTTCTATAACAAATATTATAGGTGGCTAACATTTCCCATTGGGGCCCTCCTAGATTAACACCCTGGCAAAAGCAGTCTCGGATGCTGATAGATACAATGTGTAATCCTTGTCATAGTTCAAGGGACTGATCAATGGTGCTGAAGATAATGTGTCTTTCAGCACCTCAAATGATTGTTGAGCTTGATCGTCCCATTTGAATGGGATGTCCTGGCGGAGGAGGCGTAGGAATCCCTGAGCACAAGTGGCGTAGTCTAGGACAAAGCATCTAAGAAAATTGGCCTTTCCCTGCAAGCCTTGGAGTTGCTTGAGGGTTTGATGTGGCTCTAGGTGGTTGTCCTTGGGCGGCCTCAAGTGGAGAATATTCTTCCTGAAGTGTGAAAAGTGGTCCCAGATGGTGACCTTCCGCCATACTCAGGACCACGTATCTTATTGAGGGAAAACCGTGGAGACCAACACTACTATCGAAGAAAAATGCACACGGAGCGCACTTTTCCTATGTCTTCTGTGCACAATTTGATAATTTTTCCTCTTGACTTTAGAGAAAGTTAAATTTTCCAGATTCTCTAATGTTTTTCAACCCTGTAAATCCTTCTGCTTGAAATTTCATGATGTATTTTCTTGTTTGATTTTCCAGTGATAACAATATGTGTGAGAGCCACTTTGATTACCCCTGTATACTCTTAAGATTCTCTCACAACTCTCAAGAAAACCAAGTTATTATATTTCCATGGTGAAGAAAAACCTTTTGTTACGTTTCTGTATCTGAGGGAAGCATCATTGTTACATTTATGTGGAGGTAAAAATCCTTTGGTTACGCTCCTGGGTAGCGTAAAAAACCTTTGTTATGCTCCTGTTAGTGTTGGAGAAAACCTTTTGTTACATTTCTGGGTGGTGAAGAAAATCCTTTGTGTTACGCTCCTATCTATGAGAACACGCATTGTTACGTTCCTAGGTAGTGTTAGAAAACTTTGTTATGCTCCTGCGTGGTGATAAAACATTGTTACACTCTTGTCAGTTGAGAAACATGTTGTTACGCTTCTGTATATTGGAGAGGGATAGTGTTACGCTCCTGTAGGTAGCCTCTAGTGTTGTTGAAGCCCAAAACCCTATAAACTTCAACGGCTTCCGACCTTTATTTATAGCTCTAGCTACTTCACAAGGTAAGCAACCATCCTTTGTTTGTTTTGGAAATATTTTCATGGTTTTTATACATCAATTGTGTCTTCTCCATATCCTCACTGTCCACAATTTCATTTTTTAATTTTTTTTTTGAAAAACCCTAATCTACCATTGAAATAAACCCTAAACCTACATCCTCCATGCCCATCTACATATACCTATTCCCACACACCATCCATGACATCAAATCAAACTATTAAAACCATAAAATTCTAAACTATTTTAACACAGTCATAGTCAAAATTTTCAAAATTAAGGTGACTGTGTTTTAGGGTTTTGAAGGACTTAGACTTTTCCATTTTCACTCATTCCACTTGCATTATGGAGCTAAGGTGTCAGCATACCCTCTGACACTAGTTTTTCCCACAGCCAAAATTAGGAAATGACTGTGTTTTGAGGATTTGAATGACTTAAAATCCTCCATTTGCCTCCATTCCACCTTCATTATGGAGACAAGAGACTATCATATTCATTGAATTTTTGTTATAATTTTTACTCAACCTCATCACCCATTTTTCACCTCACAAACTTTCCCTACTGTTGCACAGGCTATTATCAAAATCAAAATTGGGAATTTCTTGTGTTTTAGACATTTTTACACCTTCCACTCATCCATTTTCCTCATTCCACCTTCAACTTCAAGCTGACACACAACATTACCTACTCAAATTTTTCTATAATTTTTCTTAGCTTCAAGGCCCTCCATTTCATCCAGCAAACTCACAGCTTCATACACTCTGTATTCCAGATTTCCATTCTCATTCACTCATTTCATTGACACCCTAGGGTTTTCATAATTCCAGTGACCAACACCATGGAAAGTGACAAGAAGATATTCAAACGAGGGTGTCATCTCAAACTTGAGCCATTCACCATACACGAGATCAATGTTTCACCATTGGCCAAAACATGCTTTCAAAGAAATCAATGTTTAACATTTTGTCAAAGGCTTATGGAAGGAGGGTATCATCTTCAGTTGTCTAGCCTTTTTGCAACCAACTCCAATATGGGAAAGGTCACTCTTGCAGGTATGGAGATCAGCTTATCATCTGACCTAGTTGCTTCAGCTACAGGTATCCCTTGTCATGGAGAGCATTGATTCAAGGGTACGGACCTTGACATTGAAAACTACAAGAAGTTCCTAAAGCCTCATGCTAGAGATGATCCAATTTTTTTTTCCTTATAGAAATATCAAAAACAAGTATGCTCCTCTGATGATGTTTATAATGAATTACTTTACATGGGAAGGAATATTCTTCAGGCTATACAAGTATCACATCAGGCTTTTGATTCATTTTACTAGAGTAAAAACACTTAATTTGCCTCATTAATTATACAAGATCTTGATTAAGATGGATGATAAGGTTCGGAGCAGAAGAGAAGATCATCATAATAGTCTCTTTCATCATGGCCTTATCAAGCTCATTGGGTTGCATCACTTGTCCTCCATAAACATGACATGGGAAGACTTCTTGGAGAGTTTGTCAGCAACACTTTCTGTCTTGCCTATTCCATCATCACCACAGCCAATGGAGATTGGCGCTTCTAGCACACCTTTTCAACTTTCAGATGTCCCTATGGTTGTGGGATTTTCTCACACATATGAGAGAGGGAGGAGAAATTTTTTTGTGCCTAAGTCTACCAGGATATTTCTTACACTTTGCACCCATGATGGGAAATGTAAGATAGAGGAGCAGCCTCTTTTGCATCAACATGATGAGTCAGTGCCAATGGAGCCTGAGGTATCATAACATGAGTAGGTCAGATCAGCCAAATACATCATCAAAGAGAAGGATAAAGATATTGCAGAGTTGAAAGAGGCCTTCTCCATTGCCCAATCCCAAATTACTTTCCTTGAACGGGAAAATTTTCAATTGAAAGTAAATCAACTCCTCAAAATTAAATACAAATTGTACATGGAGGAAAAAAAAGGTAAATTCAAGAATATTGTTGTTGTTGACCATGTGGAGGAGGTGGAGGATGAAGCACATGCAAAAATACCAAGAACAAAAGGCCTAAAAAGGGCATCGGAGTGAGAGAAACAATACACCTATCAACATGAATTTGAGATTTTATGAGCTCTGTCATAGATAATGAGGATAGAAAGTTTTGCCATCAAGAGTTTAATGGGAGCATCTGAAGTTATTGAAGAAAGCTGAAAAAGGATAACAACTCAAAACCACACATATGTATCTACACTGTGATGCTCATTTCTCAAATAAGGTCAAACAAATCAAAGAGAGGCTTAATGAGACAGTAATGAAGCTCAAATGAGAAGGACAACTTGGATTTATCTGCTAAAGCTTAATTAGTTTTAGAAAATAATCTCTTCTGTGCAAAAAGAACCAAGTTTGAAATCTCTTTCTGCCTCATTTTTGGACCCTTTGTTATGCTTTTGAGTGACTATGGGAGAATGGATTTTTGAAGGCCTTCCTGTGATCCATTTTGAAAATTTCAAGATGTTATGGAAACTAGACACATGGGGCTAATTGGCCATTTTTTCAGAAGTGAATTTGGACTTCTCAAATTGCCTCAAAATTTCCTCCAAAGTTCTATTACGCTTCTGCAAATTGTTTTTTTAAATTTTCAGTCAGAATTGTCATAGATCAACATTAGATTCCCTCAGGACACTTGTCAAGCTCATAAATGGTCACAAATTTGAGGTTATGAGTTGTCATTAGAGTTAATGGGTTGGTTTTTTCTTCCTATTATGATGGAATTTGTAATTAATGTAAGGGACAAACACTCCTAGTTTGTAGCTAAACTTCAGGGAATGGTTTCTAACCTCCCTAGGAATTGGGAAATGACTCATATTTTGCATTTATGATCCATTTTGGATGGGATTTCAACCTGATGAGGTGTCATGGTCTATATTTTCTATAAGTAGACTCTCTTTTTTCGTTTGTGGGGTTCGATAGTCTTATATTTTGTAGTGGAACTCTTGTAACCAATTTGTAGAATGAAATCAGAGACAGATGTGCAGGACAAATTGTGAGATACTTGTTGTATTCTTTGGAAAATTTGTGTTTCTCATGTTTGATTATTATATTATCTTTAATGCCATGTCTACTTCTTCATATATGTCTATCTTGTAATTTTGACAGCATAATTCATGTTATGCATGCTTTTTTTTAGACAAGATTCACCATATTATGTTTATTTGCTTCTTAAATTGAATGAATTCACCTCAGTGATAATTCAAACCCTACTCCATATTCATCCTATACTAAATGATTGATTAATATGTTTCCAAACTACTTATATTTCCTCACACAATCTCTGAAGGTTAACCTCGAAGTTCAGACCTAAAAATATCATTTACAGTCCATTAACTGATTTTCCTATCGAGCATTCAAAATGTCAAACAAAAATTAGTCATTTAAGCTTACATATCTAGCCTAAAATATTATAATACTTAGCCATTTATTTGACTGTATAAAGTGACAAATAGAGAACCCTCTCTGGTCCGGGTAGGGCTAGCTACCTGACCTAAAGTTTGGCCTATGGTTACCTTTCTCCAATCCAACCATCAGCCTTAGGAAGTCGGGGAGAGTGATAACAGGCAGGGGGTTAAATAAAGTGACTTTTAGAGGTATTTTTCAATACATAGTCAAATTAAGGGTATTGTTTAGTATTCCACGAACACACGTGATCTGTCAAAGGTTCATTGAGTGAAGCCCTCGTGCCATCCTTATACCCAAGAAAGATGCACCTTTCAGATTTACTATCCAACTTGGTTCTTTTCTCCTTTGGAACATGTACATATGCATCACAACCAAAACCCTGAGATGTGAGAGAGATGGTTTCTTATATGTCCATACCTCATGTGGAGTCTTATCCTCCAATGTTGATGAAGGTGATATGTTAAATAGGTAACATGAAATATTCACTATCTCTACTCAAAATTATTGTCCTAACTCGACACCACTGAGTATGATTCTTTCATTTTCCATCAACGTCCTATTCATTCTTTTGGAAACTCCATTTTACTGAGGTGTGCATGAGTATTATTTTTTCGTGCTATACCACACTTCTTTCCTAACTCTTTGAATTCATTTTTACAAAACCCTGCACCATTATCTATCCTCAACACCTTAATCTTCTTCTTTGTCTAATTTTCCACCAGAGCCTTAAGTTCTTTAAAAGTGTCAAATACTTCATGTTTCTTCCTGAGGAAATATATTCATAAGTCAACTATAAATGAGACATAGTACACAGACTTACCCAGTTATGGAACTAACAGAGGTCTAAACATATCACTATGCACAAGCTCTAATATCCATTTCATCCTCTTAGCACTAGAGGGAAAACTCACCTGATTATGCTTCCCATATGAAAAATGTTCACGGAAATTGAAATCCAAAGAGAATTAGATATACATTCTATCGTTCCATTACCATGCAGTATTTGAAGGCCCTTCTCTCCAATATTTCCAATTCTTTGATGCCACAACATAGTATTTTCTCCATAGACCACTATATTCTCTACTCCACTTTCAGGAACCACAAAAATATTACACCCATCAATAACAATGCTACCCAAAATATTTTGCAAGGTTCCAATATGAACTCCCTGCATCAATACCAATGCTCCTAAAACCATCTTGCAAGTATATTTCTTGAACATTTTTTTATACCAGCATCACCCATCTTGCTTATAGAAATTAATTTTCTTTCCAATGCAGGAATTTTCAGAACACAAGGAAGTGTTCTAATACTTCCACCTTGCAACTTCAACTTTACTTTTCTGTGTTTTATGATTTTTGTCTTCCTTCCATCCCCTAGGAAGACATCACCGCCTTCATATTTATCATACTCGCAGAACCACTCCCTATGGGGAGTGAAGTTAAAGGATGCACCTGAGTCAATCAACCATGTCTCATGATCTACATGTATACTTAAATAAGAAGCCACGTACACATCTCCACCTTCATCTGATTTGATTTTGCCTCTGTAAAAGGAGCATCATCAGATCCATTTCCTTTTTTAGGAGTTTTATATCTACAATCCTTTTTGTAGTTCCCTTATTTTCCACATTTCCATCATACATTTATAACTTTTCCTAAAATTTTATATCTCCCTCTAGATTTATATCTCTCACTAGAGAACTTATTTTTGTTTTGTTTAGTTACTTCAACATTCAATATGAAGTATTACCTTCTTGAGATTTTGTGTAAGCAACTATCTATACCTTAACTTCTAATATTCTAGGAAAGCAAGTAAAAAGAAAACAACTAATGTATGCTTAGTTACTCTAGTCATTCAATATGAAGTATCACCTTCTTGAGATGATGTTAAGTAACTAATTATAATTAAAATATGCAAAGGAAAACCTCAGTAATTGTATGAATTAGACATTCAATCATTCAATATAGAAATATGATTGAATCAATTTCTTGGAATGACCTTTAGGAAAATCAATGATACAATTAAATGAGGATATAAAAGTAAATGTGAAAACACGTAAAGATAACTGTAAACAATTAATGTATGTTCGATTTACTCCATCATTCAATGTGAATTATTACCCTCTTGAGATGTTGTATGAGAAATGAATTATACCTCAGTTTCTAAATTCCTAGAAAGCAAGTAAAATGTGCAGAAGAAAAACTCAATAACTTTATGAATTAGAAATTCAATCATTTAGTTTAGAATCATCTTCTCTAAATGATCTATAGGAACATCTCTTGATACAGTTAATTGATATTTCTATTCTAACAAGGTAAATGACATAACAGTAAGGAAAACTAGATAAATGTGAATTCTTATTACTTCAAACTTGATTCAATTTGAAAATAGGAAGATCTATCTTCATAAAATGTTTTTAGAAGAACAAGGCTTACACGGTTACGATTTAACGTTATGCTGCTAAACAAAACTAGAATGAAACATTTAATATACTCAGAAAATAGAATTAACAAAAATAGAGTAAGGAAAACTAAACTAAAAACAATAAATGAAAAACCTCCTCCAGTGCAAGGGTCCTTACCATCTGCTGAAATCAAATGTTAAAGATGCAATTACAAATTACTACAACATAATATTTTTATTATGATAGACGAAGTCTTAATACACAATATCAAAGAAAGCAAGCTCAGGTTAACTTAAGACTTAATTTCTTCTTCTTATCGGTTCTGTACAACCGGTATTTAAAGAAAATAAGCATAACCATCTATGAGATAATCTTGCTACAGGTGTCTAATTCAACTTATAGAATTGCAATTGGACTGTTTAACTCTTGATTTGCTACGATAGAGAAAATCAAGAGTCTTGTTGTTCTCGGTTAACGTACTTTGACCATGACTTTGACCATGATCTTAGGCCTCCTTTTGTATCGATATTGACCGAGTGAATAGAACAAAATCCATGTGGAGATTATTCTAGAACTGCCCATGTGGCTCAATTCTCCATTTGACACCTGGAACCTATCAGACCATGAGAATAGCTACGAAATCCACGATTAGCTATAGAATAGGCTGCATTCTATAGCTAAATTGCAAAAAACTATTCAAATAGCATAAACATGAGAATATAATAGGGAAGTCATTTAAATTCATTCCTTAATACAAAACATGACATTTATCATTGATAGGTATATGTGATCTTATGAGAAAGTAAGGGAAAAAGGTGAGAAAGGATGTCAAAGAGAGGGTAATTCTGAGGTTCAACATACCCCCACTGCAAAGTCATTGCATGTCCTCATGCAATTTACCAAAAATGTGAATTCTCTTCTCCTACTGCATCTGTTCAAACACTTCTGCTAACACATCCAATTTCTTTCTTTTGCTTTTATTTGAAGTGATTGCCATCCCGGGCCTTCTCATAAGAAGCTTATACTTGAGATTGATGACTGCCTTGTTTAGTAACTTGTTCTTTCTTTTCAATTTCCTGTTCTTCTTGTACCATAGTCCTACATGCATAATGGTATTGTCATGAATTACCTTTTCCAACTTGTTCTACTGCTTCAAGGTCTCATTCTCCTGTGTGATGTGCCTATTCAATATCTCTAGTTCATAAATATCATGTTTTAGAGCATCAAATAGAGTTTAATGTGGATTGATAGAGGGTTCTGGATTGATTGATGCATTTCTCTTCTCCAATGATTCTACATAATCATATATTTCTTGTTGTATTGGGTCTACGCCTGGAAAATTTCTACTGGGGCTACCTTCAAAATTATGAATGGAGAATTTTGAGGACTGTGTGGAGGAGAAATATCGACAGGAGATGGTATTGGAGTTTCCTCATCCAAACTTACAAACTCTATCTCTTTTGGTAGCATTCTTTTCATCGAACCTCGGAGTCTAGAGCTCCTTCTCAGTCGTGAAGGATTTACATTTTCTTCATTTGTATCTCTACTCCTCTTGATTATCTTTCCTCATGTCTTGTTTTTATTTCATTTTTTTATTTCTGCCAGCTCTTCAGAGATGAGATTTTCATCATTCTTCTGCAATAAAGATGTAGGTCTATCTTCAATGTTTATATCAGTCTTCTTCCTTCTGCTCTTTCTAACATTGTCTTCATTAGGTTGTTCTGGTGCTTCTTGAAAATGGTTTCTAATAAGAAATCTCTCCCAAACATCTCCTATGCTTTTTAAATGAAACTCAACCAGTACCTTTACCAATCCATGGTGATGCATGGTGTTATCTATGAACCGAATTTTTTTCAGCACATTTGTGGACATCCTTTTTAAGCTATTTAGCAGAAAGAAGGGGAGATTTATTTCACCATTTTCTAAGAAATTCATCAGTAAACAGATATGGTATACATACATGCAACCAAAACTTCCTTCACAGGTGATAAATTTCTGTAAAATCAAGAGCATGTTCCTCCATTTACTTTTAAGAGCTGAGATGGGGATACCTTTTCTAAAAACAGAGACATCCATACCTGGATTTTTTAGTATAACTTTCGATGATTCATTGTGGAAATCCTTGTTTTTGAACCACCTTTCACCAAGCCTTGGAAGTTATGTGGCTTCGGCCATGAATGATTAAGTAAATATGAACTTGATGTCTCCAATTTCCACTTCTGTACCATCAAAAGACTGAGAAAAATATTTTGTAATTTCCTTGTGGAAACCATCAAATTTCTCTAAGAATTTCAGCCATCTGGCTTTCTGAAACATTTCCTTAATTTGAGAGTATCCTTCCATATATTTTGTCCCCATCAGTTCTGATCTAACTATCAGTCCCATGTCTGCAGAGTTTTCAACCTTCAAAATTACCCTTCTCTGTTTGTGAAATGAATTGGGTTACGGAACTGATGAAAGGTATCGAGGGTTTGTATAAATAAATAGGTGGCAAGGGTTTTGAAGAAACGTAGACAGGTATGTCACATAAACCGGTCATGACCATTAATCATCAATGAAGGAGTCAATTATGGACCATTATGAGACATAATGGGGAGGATGTGGTTGATCTATGGTATGATGGAGATTGCAATCAAATCAAATGATGATATGTCAAGGAAGCATATGACTATCCATATTATACATGCTAATGTTTTAACCTTGTTATTAAAATAAATTTTTGCACTTTACCTTTTAGAACTAACCTTTTCATTTGCTGTTTCTTTGGTGTTGATCCTTTAGGTACCCTTTAGCATGTTGGTCTTCAAAACATAATCCTTCAATTTCTTGTAATCATGATTTGTTTGTAGGATGTAAAATTGTGTTAGAACTGCTAAATGAAATATGGTTGCAGAATAGAATTAGCTGCAGAATGAAATCAACTGCAGAATGTGATTAGCTGCAAAATGTAATCAGTTGTAGAATGTAGTCAGCTGCAGAATGTGATCTGTAAAAGAAATTAAGTATGGTTTTTGGAATGGAATGTAAGTGAAATATGATTGTGAAATGGAATGGAAGTGGAATATTAATGTGACAATGGAATGAAAGTGAGTATGACTGTGGAATGAAACTGTAAAATGGAATGAATTTGCAGATTATGAGCTACAAAGATGGAATATGAATGTAGTTTTGTGTTACTACTTATTACAGAAACGAAATGGAAAATATAGGATGTCAGAAATCTTTGATTTTCACCCTATATTTTCTATATAAGTATTCCAATCATTGATTGGTTTTCATACTTATACACTTTATTTATATATATATATGTTTTTATAGGAAAAATAAAGCTAAGTTAGTGAAGAAGACACTAACTTCATATCAATATTATCTTGGAAAATTTTGATAAACTCCTCTCTTGATTTTGGTTTATGATATACTTTCAACCGATGACCATTCACAAGAAGAGGTACATTTTCTTCATCTATTGTCCTTATCTTCACTTCTCCATTATCAAAGACTTTTTCAATCTCATAAGGCCCAAGCCAATGAGTTTGAAACTTTCCTTGAAAATATTTGAATTTTGAATCGAACAAAAGTGTCCAATCCGTTGCTTGAAACTTTTTCTCCTTGATAAAATTATCATGCCATTTAGCCTTTTTTTGCTGGACTATACTGGTTCTTTGAACTGCATCTTGCTTGATTTCATCAAGCTCATTGAGTTTCTCCAATCTATGTTTCTATGCTTCTGATAAATCAAGTCCCAATTGAACTGCCACCTTGAAGGTTCGGATCTGAAACTCTATAGGGAACAGGACTTGCCTTCCATAAGCAAGTTCATAAGGAGTATGTCCTATTGTATTCCTCCATGTAGTTATGTAGGCCCATAAGGCCTCAGGAAGCATTTCTGCCCAATCTCTTCTATGTAGATGCACAGTCATAGTGAGAATTCCTTCAACCACTTTATTGGTGGACTCTACTTGACCATTTGCTTGTGGATGATAAGGAGTATACTTTCTATGCTTGATCTTGTAATCTTCCACGATCTTTTTCACCAACTTGGATGTAAAATTGGCTCCCTGATCTATCACAATTTCTCTTAGAACACCAAAACGAGTGAAGATATCCTCAAAAATAAAATTAACTACAGAACATTAATTAGAAAAAAGTAATGCTTTAGGCTCTACCCACTTGGTGACATAATCAATACATACCAAAATATACCTCTTTTGTTTAGATGGTGGATTGATTACCTCAAAAGGTTCAATGAGTACCTGAGGTTGTAATGGAATTTCGTTTGAATGAGCAGGTTTCCCTAACCTTTGGCAGCTGTCACACCTTTTGAAATATTATTTGGCTTCTCTGAAGATGGATGTCCAATAATATCTTAAATGAAGGATTTTATAGGTTTTCCTCTTGTCAGAAAAGTGTCCACCACAAGGTTCATTATGACATGCCTTAATAATTTCAGGCATTTCATCTTCTCGAACATATATTTTGATAATGAGATCTGGACTTGTTTTATATAATTCATTAGTAATCCATGAGTAAATTGCACTTAATTGAATGATTTTTCTTTTCTCTAGGAAACACATGTAAAGGTAATTTTCCTGTGAGTAGGTAGTTAGCAATATCTGCAAACCAAGGATTTTGAGTAGTTATTGCAAAAAGGTATTCATTAGGAAATTTATCTTTAACTGGAGTTTCATCTTTGATATTTTGAATTCTAGACAAGAAATCAACAACTTTGTTTTGTTTTCCAGGTCTGTCTAGAATGGTGATGTTGAATTTTTGCAAGAGTAATAACCATCTTGTAACTCTGCCATTAGTAATAGATTTATTCATTTAATATCTAATTGCAGAGTGATCTGTATGAACAAAGGTTTCATAGCCTGTTATATAATGTCTGAATTTGTTGATAGCATGAATAACAACCAAGAATTCATTTTCAGTTACAATGTAATTTAACTCAGTGGGAGTCAAATTCTTTCTTGTGTAATAGATGGCATAGGGGATCAAATATTTTTTTCCTAATACATCTCCCAGAGCTATATCTGAAGCATCTGTTGAAATTTGAAAAGGTAGTTTCCAATTTGGACCTCTTAAGATGTGTGCTTCAGAAATTTTTTCTTTTAAAGTTTCAAATTCCAACTGGAAATTAGGATTCCAACTGAATTCACAATATTTGGTGAGTAACTTAAAGAGTGGGGATGCTATTTTCGTGAAATTTTCTATAAATATTCTATAATATCCTGTGAATCCTAGAAAACTTCTAACATCCTTTTGCCAACTTAGAATTGATGATTTGGAGATGACTTCAACTTTAGATTTATCAACTTGAATTTCATCTCTAGAGATGTGATGTTCTAAAAAAATCCCTTCTGTAAACATCATAAAACATTTTTCATGGCTTAGTGAAAGGTTTGCTTCCTTATATCTTTTGATAACCTTTTCCAAATTTTCTAAATCTTCTTCAAATGTATTCCCATAAACTGTAAAGTCATCCATGTACACCTCTACATAATCATGTATTAGATCATAAAAAATTCTTAGTACTGCCCTTTGGAATGTTGCAGGTGCATTGCACAATCCAAAAGGAAGTACTCTGTAGGAATAAGTTCCCATGGATAGATGAATGTGGTCTTATCTTGATCTTCAGGTGCTACCTGAATTTGATTGTAGCCACTAAAACCATCCATAAATGAGAAATACTTCTTGCCTGCTAATGTATCCAATATTTGATCTATAAAGGGTAAAGGAAAATGATCTTTTAGGGTAGCTTTATTCAATTCTCAATAATCAATGCATACCCTCCATTTACCATTCTTTTTGGGCACAATTACTAAAGGGGAAACCCACCGATTGTCAGAAAATGGGTAAATGAAGTTTACATTCAACAATTTTTTCAACTCTTCTTTCACAATTTCTTTAAGATTTGGATTCATCCTTCTTTGAGGTTGTCTGATAGGTTTACAATTTTCCTCAATGTAGATGTGATGTATACAAGTATTAGGATTAATTCCTTTCATATCAGTGTATTCCCACGCATATACAGAAGAATGTTGTTGTAATGCTTTAATTAACTTTTCTTGTTGTAACCTTTCCAAGTTATTGTTTATGTTTAAAGTTCTTCCTGGAAAGATTTCAACTGTAGAGTTATCAAATTCTTCCATAGAATAAAGAGACATCTATATAGATGAAAAATATTCAATATTAGATTTCTCCTGGAATTGAGCATGCTCATATTCTAGAGATGATTCAAAATTTTCCATATAATTTAAGATTTGACTATCTTCACTAATGGTTGAAATAGTGAAAAGAGGTTGTATATCATTTTCATCATCAACAGGATACTCCCAAGAATCTAAGGATATTGAAATATCTTTTAACACACCATCTGGCTTGATTACAGATCTGTCTACTAATTGCAGTAATGTAGGTGTATACAGAAGATTAGGAAGGTTGAGTTGTTCCATGGTTTTTTTGCTCATGATGTTTATTGCTGCCCCTAAATCAATCAATGTATTTGGAATTTCACCTCCATTGATATGTGTTTTTACAAGTGGAATTCATGGATCTAAATAATTTTGTATAGCAATTTTCCCCATCATTATGTCTGCAATTTTTCCTAGAAGTTGAATTATTTTTATTTCTTTTATTTTCCTTCCGCGTTTCTTCATGCTTAGCTCCTTTATTGTTTTGGCTAGAACTGGAATCTCTTTAATGGCCTGTAACAAAGGGATTTTGATACAAAAAATTTTCAATTCATCTAGAAAATCATAATTGGGAAACATAATATTCTTTTCTACCCCTTTATCAACTTGTAATCTTTTAGGAAAAGGAGGTATATAAGTAGGTACTAATGGTTGCTCTATGATAGGAGTTGAGTTTATTGGTTCTTTTTGTTTTTAATTTTCAGAATTTTGGTTTTGAAGAGATGTTCCTTCCTCAAAAATTTTATTTGGTTGTAGAGAATTTTCCTCAAAACTTTCTTGTTCTTGAATAACTACAAAAGGCTTTTTCTTTTCTAATATCCTACCAGATTTAAGTCGGACATCATTAAGATCTAAAGGAGTAATCATGTAGGTTGGAAATTGATGTCCTTCTATCATATAGTTATTTTGAGGATTTTTATTTTTGGGGTTTGGTAATGGTTGGGCAGGTAGCTGATTTGGTCTCTGAGGAAATGGTAATGAAACTTGTGGATTTTGGTTTTGGAGTTGGGGTTGTTGATTTTGTTGAGGAATTTTTTGGGGAGGATAGTTTAGATATGATGGAGGATATTGATAGTATTGAGAGAATATTCCATAGGGATTTTGCATTCCTTGAGCCCAATATTGAGATTGAGATTGAGGCCAAGGTTGCTACCAAGAATTCCAATTTGGTGGGGGCTGAGTATACATTTGATTGTTAAAGCCTTGAGCTTGTGGCCCCTGCCATGGTCTTCTAGAGACAAAGCAAAGAGATTCTGTTGGATTTGAAGTTGTTTCCTCTTGAAAAAAAACCTTAAGACCTAAAATTGAAGGGAAACTCTTAGTCTCATGACTTTCTGAACAAATCATATAGGTCTCTATGAATTTTGCATCAAGAGGACATTATCTTAAAGCATGCTTCTTTCTGCATTTGGGGACTTAAAATAGTTAAAGCATCAATCTCAGCTTTCTTCTTGTTTTTTAATTTAAGGGTGTCTATCTATTCACTAAGACTCACTAAGATGTATGTTTTAAATTCATCAAACATGTTTCCAATTTATGCCCTACTCACTGTTCTAGTTCCAGATCTATTTACTCTAGCAAGAGAAGGATCTCATGGATTTTTCTCAGTTTTTATTTGCCCCTTGAGAGATGGATACATAATTCACATATGTCAGATAATGGAAGTTGAAAGATATCTCTCTTTCCCATCATGTTGACAATGTCTATCCATTCATCTCTAATGTATTTTAATAAAAGAGCTTTTAAAGTATCTTGATCTAAATTATCCATTTTTTCTCTTTTTATGTTATAATTGAATCTTTCAATTAAATCCTTCAAATTCTCATCCTATTTTTGCATCATTTTAAATACTTCATCCTTGTGGTTGACGGGTATGCAATAATCCAAATACATTTCTAAAAATTCTCTTTTCATGTCATTCCATTTTTTGATAGATCGAGTGATTAAACTCATGAACCATTTTAGAGTTTCTCCTTTCAGTGTTGAAGGAAACAATTTGAGTTTTTGAGAGTCTTGTAAATAATCGTAAGTTCAAACAAAAATGTTTCAGGATCTTCACTTTTTAATCCATGAAACTTTGGGAGGACAGAAGGTGAGATATTTTTCACTGTGGAATTTTTTTCTTCATCAACTATAGCGAATCCAAAAGAACTATCAATTACCCTATTTCTTCTGCCTCCTTCTACATTTCCTCTACCTCTTCCTCTAGCTCCTCCTCTACCTCTACCTCCCCCAAATATTACATTTTCTCCATTCATAATTTCTCCTTCTCGTTCGCCTTCTTATCCTCTTCTTGCCATTATAGATTCTTCGAAGCTGATATAAGATTCAACCTGCAAGGTTAACTTCTCTTCCTCTAGTTCTTCTATCAATGGTATGTTGAAGAAAGGATATTCTTCTTCCTCTCCACTCAGAATTTCTAAATCTTCAGCTAGAATATGTTCCCATGTAGAGGTGAAAAAGGTTACTCCTTTTGTTGGAGATCTAGGATATTATTCCTCTAAGACTACCTCAATGGATGAAGTAGGAGATCCTCCTAATTGGATATATGACCTTATAACTTCAAGAAGTTTATGGCTAGTGGAGTATGGAATATGGGTTTGAGATGGAGGTGTATCACTTCTTAGTCTTGGTGGAGTGAGTGTTGTTGTAGGGATTAAACTCCTGCCTCTAGCTATGAATATGCCCCTAGAGTCTCTTTTTCTACGCATATCATTTTTTTAGATGTAAGAAATGAGGCTATCTAATTACACTTCCCCGACAACGACGCCAAAATGTTTAGTCAATTTAATGCCTTAAATTTCTTACATAAATTATCAACCGAGGTTTGTAAACTAATGAAGTGTGATGCACTGTATGTGCTTAGTTAACCTTTTTCTTACTTCGTTGTTTGTATTTTATGTTGTTTTTTGGGGTTTTTTCTTTTGATATCTAAAAATGTTTAATCTAGAACTATGAAAGAAATTAAATGAATCTAATTAATCTTAAGAAGGAAGAAAATCAAGTGCTCCTAAGTTAATCTAATTTACATAAAAATAGATCAAAGACTATTGGTTAGTTAAAATCTAGTTTGAAAAAAAAGGTATCTAACTTGATGAATTCTATCTTAGCATTAGTCATATTCCATGGATCTAATTCCTATAACTGAGATTGAAATTGCAGTGCTATTCTAAGGGAAAGCATAAAAGTAAAATAGCGAATGTATGTTTAGTTACTTCAGTATTCAATAAGAAGTATTACCTTCTTGAGATGTTGTGTAAGCAACTATCTATACCTTAACTTCTAATATTCTAGGAAATCGAGTAAAAAGAAAACAACTAATTTATGCTTAGTTACTCTAGTCATTCAATATGAAGTATCACCTTCTTGAGATGATATGAAGTAACCAATTATACTTAATGAAAAAGAAATTTAAATATGCAAAGGAAAACCTCAGTAATTGTATGAATTAGACATTCAATCATTCAATATAGAAATAAGATTGAATCAATTTCTTGGAATGACCTTTAGGAACATCAATGATACAATTAAATGAGGATCTAAAAGTAAATGTGAAAACATGTAAAGCTAACTGTAAATAACTAATGTAAACATGTGAAGTATTACCCTCTTGAAATGCTGTATGAGAAATCAATTATATCTCAGTTTCTAAATTTCTAGAAAGCAATTAAAATGTGAAGAAGAAAAACTCAATAACTGTATGAATTAGAAATTCAATCATTTAGTTTAGAATATTCTTCTCAAAATGATATATAGGAATATCTATTGATACAATTAATTGAAATTTCTATTCTAAGAAGGTAAATGACAGAACGGTAAGGAAAACTAGATAAATGTGAATTCTTATTACTTCAAACTTGATTCAATTTGAAAATAGGAAGATCTATCTTCATGAAATGTTTTATTAATAACAAGGCTTATACAATTATGATTTAATGTTATGTTATTGACCAAAACTGGAATGAAACGTTTAATCTACTTAGAAAACAAAATTAACAAAAACTAAGGAAAATTAAACTGAAAACAATAAATGAAAAACATCCTCCAGTGCAGGGGGCCTCTGCAACTAATTCGGCTGAAATCCTAGCTGGTTAAAGATGCACTCGAGCAATCATTGGCAACACGATCTTTGTATTATGATAGGAAGAAGTCTTAATGCACAACATATCAGCAAAAGCTTAAAACTTAACTTAAGACTTAATTTCTTCTTCTTCTCGGTTATGTACAACCGGTATTTAAATAAAATAAACATAATTGTCTATGAGATAATCTTGCTACAGGTGGCTAATTCAACTTATAGAATTTCAATTGGACTGTTTAACTTTTGATTTTCTACGATAGAGCAAATCAAGAGTCCTCTTATTCTCGGCTAACGTACTTTGACCACGCCTTTGACCATGATCTTAGGCCTCCTTTTCTATCGATCTTGACCGAGTGAATAGGAAAAACTCCATGTGGAGATGATTCTGGAACTGCCCATGTGGCTCAATTCTCCATTTGACACCTGGAACCTGTTAGACCATGAGAGTAGCTACGAAATCCATGATTAGCAGCAAAATAGGTTGTGTTCTGTAGCTAAATTGCAAAAATCTATTCAAATAGCAAGAACATGAGAATATAAGAGGCAAGTCATTTAAATGCATTCCTTAAGACAAAACATGGCATTTATCATTGATTGGGATATGTGATCTTATGAGAAAGTAAGGGAAAAAGGTGAGAAAGGATGTCACAGAGAGGGGTCATTATGAGGTTCAACATCGATCCACTAATATTTTTCCACCAACAAATCCTCTATCTTGAGTTTCCATGGCTCAAAACGCTTTCCATTAAATTTCTCGATCTCTATCTTTCCATTATTTGCAATCTTCATTCATCGCAAGAATCAATCCCACAAATTTCCCACTATAACAAGGTCTACCACAAGTCTAAGAAAAACCCCTTAGCAGTCAAGGCGTCCCCTTGAAGCCAAAACAACTTGGATATCATATGTAGGTTTTAACCCTATACAGATATTTCCTGCAAATAAATTCTTAAAACAGAAAAATAAAAAATAACAAGAAAATAAAATATACAAAGAGATTTTCTCCTGGAACCCAAACCAGGAAAACCATATTGATTTTTCATTATATAACTTTCAATGTTACAACACATTATATACATGTCAAAGCATTCATAAACTCAAATCCATTAACCCTAGATTAGAACATACTTGTAGTTCCCTTGAATGGATCTACAAAATACCATGGGAAAAAACCACCATGCCCAAAACCATGTGCAAAAAACCATGCACAAAACCATGGGTAGTTTCGTCCACCATCTTTGGGTTTTCCCCCCATCCTTGGGTCCACATAAAAAAATTCATGAGGGGCTATCGCCTACCTCGCGACCCCCCTTCTACGCCCGACGCAATGTAACAATGCTTGGAGCTAGTCATGGAAATAATATAACACGTACCCAAAAATTATATCTATGTTTTTCATGGTGTATTAAACACGTGGAAAATAAAGTATAGAGTGAAGCCACCATCATATATTTTGTGAGAGAAGGCATAAAACGTTTCTCTGAAATAAAGTGTGTTATTCATGAAGCACTCAGTTCTTTGGTATGCTTTTAAATTTATAAAATCATGCAGATTATAATATATACATATAAATATAGTTATTACACTTCTTTTTTTATAGACGGAATATCAAGAAATGGAACATTATGCACAAGCTGATAAAAAAAACACTAGGTTAAACTACCCAAGTTCAATATCTCCTACAAGTGATGAGGAAACGAGGCATGCATGCAACTCAAGCGATGAAAGTAGTTGATCAAGCGATGAATGAAAATTAATATAATTGAATGTTATTTCAAGTCCTACGTTTTTGGAATATCTGTTTATGAAAATTTGGAATTTTGTTTAATATACTCAAAATATTGTCACAATTGCACTAAGGCATCTTACCAATAAGTGTAGCAATCACATATTGACATTTTGTTTAATATATTAGACATATTGTCCCAATTTGATGCCAATTAGTTATCAATTAGTAGAGTAATTACATCTGGGTTGTATTTTCATTATTGTGCACCTTTACAATATTCCATTTTGTTTTATGATAGGTCTCTTATTCTTATGTAATAAAATTAGTTTTCAATTATATAACATTGTCTAATATTTTAAAATAATATATAATGAATTAATTAATATATAGACTCATTTACATTGTTACAATAATAAAAATATAATTCACAATATATATAATGCATTAATACAATCATTATATCAAAATACAATTATTAATATATAAAAATCAAAATTATTATAAAATAATTGAAATTGTAAATGATTAATTAAAAATTTATATTAAAAATAAATAAATAATTAAAATATATTGTGTAATGTATTCAATTCAAATAACTAAGCATGGCCTACCATAAAAATAGAGAAAGGTGTGCTTCTACAATTAACATGCCCTAATGCTTATAAATTATATTATCGCACTAGTGCTTCAGTCATGAGAGGCACCATCACTTTACACATGCACAATATTTATCACTTCAAAATATCACATGCACAATATGCATGAACTTCTTCTGTGATTTTGGTAGCACATATGTATCATATGCATGAGTGCGTTTTCATAAAAAAATCATATTAAAATCATAAAAAAATCATATTAAAATCAGTGTTTTATAATTGGCTACACACTGATGCTTTAATTACAATACCCAAGACAATGCTTTAAATAATCTAAGTACTAGTGCTTTAATCTAAATATCGAAGTATAAAAATTATACTAGCGTTGTTGTGCTATAAGAAAAGAAATAACGACCAGGTGCATAATAGTATTAAGAGAACTACTGATTTCAGATACAAAATGATGGATATAGTGCATAATACTTGAACTCTACAAATGTTTTTGGATCTAAGTATAAATTCACCAGTTTGGAAAATTTGCATATTCGTTCGAGTGAACATTTTATAGATGCATTGGTGCATGTTAAAAAAGAGAACGCTACTAAAAATACTCCAATATAACCTCCACTTACCAAAAAGTTTTAGTCATAAAGAACATCCTTTAAAAGCTTTGCTAAAACCTCCACATGGAATAAATTGAAAATTTTGGAAAAAATTAAACATAAAAGTTGTGATAAAACCTCTACTACGTGTTTTTTTTTGTATTTATGGTTCTACAAAAATGAAAGCATGTAGACTCATATCACTTGTTTCAAATATCCTAATATCCTAATCAAGGTGAAATTACTTGATGTCTTTCCTGTTTCAGGTTTGAAGAAAAAATTGTCTCCAATAAATCATATACAAATAGAGTTACTTGTTTTGAATGAATAAGGGAGGTTAGTATGGGAATCTGAAGATATCTTAGGATTTAGATAAATATCTTTCGGATTAATCACATTATTCTGAATTGGTCAACGTTTCGAAACATCTAATGTGCTTCATCTTCAGGACAAGGTGAAAAAATCTTAATATAAACTCAGAATAAATAGTAAGGATGCATCAAACCAGGATATAGTTGTTAAAAACTAGTTGTTATTTAGTTGGTTCATTAATAAGTTATTAGAAATTATATTAATAATTAATAATTATAATAATAATAGGGGTAATAACAAATATTTTAACTATAAAGGAAAATGAATAAATATCCATATTTTAAATTTTAAAAATATAATGAAAAATAATAATAATATAAGGGGGAGAATTAATAATATAATATAATATATGAGAAAAAATAAATTAAATGGTAAAAATAATAAATAAATAAATAATAATAATAATAATTAAATAAAAATAAAATAATAATAATAATAAATAAATAAATAAAAATAAAAATCATAATGAGAGAGTTGAGTTCCAACTCTTGCTCAATTTCCAGCCATCATCCATGTTAAGATTCTTGGCATGCCTTTCAATCTCAATACCCTCCCGGAGCTTCCTATGTTGGAAGTGGTCGACTTTAGCGATGACCTTGGAGTCCTCAATGCAGACATGGTGACAAGATTTTTCTGCATGTTCAGCGAGAGCTAATGTGCTGGACCGATTGTGTCTAATGTCTACAACATATTCGTTGCCTAATGGATCTCCATGTTTCTCCAATATAGGGAATACCATAGGAACAAGGAATCATGTAGACACCTTTCAAGTCCTTAGGATTAACAGGGTCCTTGATAGATCAGAGCGAGTTCCTAATGGTACGCAGGGGCTTGAAAGACGAGGAGACATTATTCTTCTTAAGGACATGGGAAATTATATCCGTTGTCCCATGGATAAAATGGAGACGAACATTGGATATGGGTTCCACCCGCACAGATTTTCCCTTTAACCCTTTATATGCCTTTTGAAAGGCTTTAAGGCCTTGTGCTCTACTATAGTCATTCCTTTCAAAGACCTCAAGGAGATGGGATTTCTCCGACTCCAGGTAGTTGTCGTCAGAGATTCTTAGAAATCATAACCAAATTCATTTGTTTGAGAATTGTGAATGAATACCATATCAAGTGGAAAGACCTACAAGCAGATGAAGCTACCTAAGAAAATGAAGAATTTAGATGAAGACATTCATCTTTACAAATGCATCAAGCATGAAACCTTTTAGGAAGGGATGTCGTAAAATATAACTGAATTAGGCTAAGTTTTTGTGTAGGCATTTAATCTAAATCAATAAACTATATTTCATTGTAACAATCCATCTCTTGTGAAAAGTCATAGCTCTATATTATATATGTATATGTCTATAAGTATGTATGTATGCATGGGTTTTATTCCACTCTATCACACTCTATAATTACATCTTCTCAGACCCACTAAATCCTTGAACCTCTTCATATGTCACTCGATCATAATTATCCATAATTGTTTCTATGAGGGATAGATTAGCATGTTGTAATCTAGGACCATGCTAAATTTCATGGTGAATATTTGATTTCTTATTTTTTTTAATCCCTCAATATTTGATTGGCCATGGATGTTCATTGTAACATTGGGCCCCATTCTCTCACAATACATAATAAATCATCCTCATTATCAACCTTGATGTATTTCCATCCTCACGCATATATCCCACATAGTATCTTATCCAAGAGTTAGTCAATGCTAGCTAGCATCCTCTTTTCCTTAGTCTCAACATCCATTTTCACCCACTAACATGCTAAACCATGTCCAACTTCCTAGTCCTAATATCATTATCACTACCTCACTATTGCTATTGGAACAAATGTTTTATTTCCTCTATTATTAGTCTTTTGAACCTCGCTAATCCATATCTACATAAATAAAAGTGTGTCATCAATATCTTAAATATCTCATAAATAAAAGCAAACATCTAACTATCATCAAATTTATGTTAGTATTCTTAGAATCATACTCCCCACCCATTCCCCCCTCTCCCACTCCCTCACTCATACCTTTCCCATATGCCACAATATTTTAAATTGTATTTGAAATGTATATTATCCTAATATAGTTAAGAATATGTAATTAGATGAAAATCAGAACTCTAAAAAAAATAATGAATTCTAGTATTTTTAATAGTGTTAAAAGCATCAAATTTTAGGGTTTTTTTAACATTGAGTGTTTTTCTTTTTGGAAAAAAAAAACAAGAAAACAAAGAATTAAACAAAAACATTTACAAAAATTGAAAAAGAAACATTTTCCAAAAAAAATTATAATTAAAAGAATTGATAATGACAAAAAAAATACTTCAAGAAAAATGGTTCCCATAATAACACAACTGTTTGAAATAAGCACAAAAACCACCACTAAATGTAACCTATAAAAAATGATAACCTTGAAGGGATCTTCTTAAGTAGATGGTTATGTTACAATTGTCCATAGAAAAAGAGGTGAAACCTTATCATGCTCTTAATAAATTCCCTTTGTTGTATTATTGTGCAACTACTAAGAAAATAGGTTTTCCATTCATGCTAATGTTCCTTTGAAAGTTATATAACCTAACAAAAACCCTAACAAGGTTTTATATGAGTCAATATAGCCCCAATTTAGAAAATTAAATATAAGAGAACATCACTAACATGGTAGTGATAGAACTAGAATCTAACAATCTCATCATTTATAATGAGATTTAGAATCTTTATGTCAAGGAAATCCATGCGAACTCAACAACAGTTAAATGATTTTCAAAATTCATTTTGAAGACTATTTATAGGCTTGACCTAAATTTTTTTTTTTCTCATTTGGGACTCACAAGCTTTGATTTTATGTTGTTTTCATTGTTGGATTTATTTTATTGAATACTTCCAAGCAATGACACTCATTTATTGTATCAAAGTGTAGTGTAATTCACATGAAATATACCACAAAACCCAATAACACAAGAAAAAAGAAAGCTAAACCCTAAGAAATATCTCTTGGATAGTAGAAAATAGAGAGTTATATTCACTTTCCTCTTCAAGGAGGAGGCGTCCAAGCACAACACAATGCTCCATATACAATAACAATTCTTGAAAATCATTCCATAACATTATACTCTATATATACCTATCTATAGATAATGTTAACTACCTATGGGCCCCATATAATGAGGGCTAATGCAGGAATATTTTCCTTATTAATAAAAAGAACAGTTTTTACAATAAAAAAAATTAATTGATTAATTAATGGGACTTATTGAAGGAAGCTAGCCTTGTAAATTAATATAGTATGTATGTAAGGGGGTTAGGGTAGAATCCTAGCATGCCCTCCCCCTTTGAAAGAAGAGTTTTCCTTAAGGATAAAGGTGAGGAAATTGTTGGAGAATTAATGCCATTTTCCATGTGGCATCTTCTCGTTGCATATCTTTCCAATGGACCAATACTTCCTTAATAGTGGATTATTGCAATTGATGCTTATTGATATCCAATACTAGTTTTTGATGGAGTCCAAAAGAACCTTCTTCATCAAGTTTTGGCAGGTCAGTCTCCACTTTGAAATTGATCCCACAAACTTTTTTAAACAAGACACACGAGAGATTTGATGAACCTTGGAGTGGGCTGGAAGAGCCAACTTGTAGAAAACCTGACCAATGCATTTTATTATGATGGGGCCCACAAAACTTAGGAGTTAGATTCTAGGAAACTTTATCTTCAATTCATGTTTGATTATAAGGCTACCAATGAAGGAACATTTTATCCCCTTCAGGAAAAAAAAAAAAAAAAAAACATTCAGATCTATATTAATCAACTTTTTGTTTCATTCAATTTCTCACAATAACCAAGTTTTCCTTAAGGATAAGGATAACATTTTCTCTAGTGTGAATTATTATATCTATTTCATGAGCCTTGGATATGCTTGGTACATATGACTCCACAAACGAAGGATTTTTTCGATAAACTACTTCACATGGTGTCATTTTAGGTAGCTCCATGAGAAGTGGTATTATACCATAATGTGGTTAGGAGAAGCCATTGTGCCCACTAGTGGGGATTTTCATAATTAAACCATATCAAATAGGTCTCCAATTACTTTTTGAACACTTTGTTTGAACACCAATTTGACGATGATATGCAGCGTTCATATTCAATTATGTACATTGAATTTTAAATAGATTTTCCAAAAATTTGTTGGTGAATGTGGGGTCACGATATAAAAACAAATGGAAGTGGCATACCATGTAAATTGATGATTTGATCCATGAAGACATAGGAAACTAAGGAAGGTTTGAAAGGATAAGTTATGGCACAAAAATGAGTAACTTTTTAAAGACGATCTACCACCATCATGATGATTGATTTGTTGCCCATTTTTGGGAGTCCCACAATGAAATCCAATGAAATCCAATGAAAGTTCATCCAAATATGTTTTTTGATTGGTATAGGTTGTAAAATCCTTAGTATTTCTACTATCTCTCCCTTGTTTCTTAAGAAAGCATCACAAAATGCTACAAAATCTTGGATATCTATTTTCATGCCTTCCCAAAAGAATGAAAATTTAATTCTTTCATAGATTTTATCAAATCCAAAGTGACCTGTTATAATTGCTAATGTAATGTTGGATATCTCTTTTCATGCCTTCCCAGAAGAATGAACACTTAGTTCTTTCATAGGTTTTATCAAATCTCGAGTGACATACAATTACTAATTAGTGTATCTACTTTCTTACTTATTATTTCAGAGTTCAAGCTTTTTCCAAAACAATGTGATGAAAACTTGACTAAACTGAGAGGAGGGGTGAATCAGTTTATTCCATTCATGGACACTAATATTATTTTATTTTAACTGATTAACTGAAACATTATGTGAACATCCTAACAAATAATAATTAGCAAAGTTAATATGTGAACAAAAAATAACAAGTAAACCAAAACATCACGTTAATACATAATAGCAACAAATATGGACACCAGATATAGTTATTGTTTTGATGCAATTGCAAGCTCCTACTCCCTTATTACACTTATTTTTGTAGACTCCAACCTACAGGAGGTTACTACCTTAATTTTTCTGCAAGCTACAGCATGCAAGGAAGCTCCAACTCCCATAGGTTTTCTGCAGCCTACAACCCACAAGAGGCTCCAACATAATATTTATCAAGCCACAACTTGAAATGAAACCATAATCCTCTCATATAAAATTAAAACAATAATTTGGTTTACCTGATCTACAAATTTGCTTATGTCTATCTCTGATTTTGATTATTCTTCTCCTTAAATCTGCATCACATATGCTCTATATGTGCCAAGTAACTTAATGCATGACACCTCAATCAACTCTCACCTTCTCTAACTCTCTAACCCTTCATATCTCCAACATTACATCAATTTATAAATGAACTTTGATGGTTTTAAGTATTCCACATACACAAATCTGAAATGGAAAAACTTGTCTCTTTGAATTCCAAAGGTGTCTTTTCAATTCCAAAATTGTTTATAATCTTGAATATTAAAATACATTAATGTAATTTCATCATATCCAAATGTCATGAATCCATATTATTCATGTCAATAAAATAAATAAATATCATGCATTAATATAGTCTTACATTAATATTCAAATAGCCTTGCACCACAAGATTCTTCATGTCTTTGCCTACACAGCTAGTCAACTTGCATACATTAATTGTACATATGCCATCATACTTTATTGCTCATTTATTCTACCAATCCATCAAAACATAATATACATGCCTTTTTGCACCTGTTGTTCCTTTTCCATCAAATATTTGTATTGCATTCTCATCAAGCATAAAAAACATGCAACATAACCTCTTGTTGTCAAACATCACTTTGACATAACTTGTTTCTCATGTTGTTCCTTTTCTTATCCTTTGCCATCACATCTTTTGTTCCTCCTTTGTTATCCAGGTGGATATTGGTGGCCACCCGCCAATTCCACTTGCGGCCCCACCATTGTCTCTTTCAGTTTTTTTCACAACTTACTATTTTTAGTATTTTTTCAGGTCCTGAACTTTCGGAGCCGTTTTGAAGCCCCAAACGGAGATAGTATGTTGAAGTTACGTCCATGGGAAGTTGAAACACCAATTTACCCAAACAGGGCCCACAGTTTTGGTGCTACATCTCCTAGGGTTAGGTTTTTGGATGTTTAGAATTCTCCATTGTTTCTCCATAATAAATAGGCCCTCGAGCCTCATTGTAATACAGTTCAGAGGTCTGTAGTCACCACATCTCTTCTCAGAGATTTGCTACCAGCACCCTAGATATTTTATTTCCATCATGTTTGTAAGCATATTTCTATGATTTGATATTAATGAAATGAAGCCTTATTTCCGCTATATTTCTATGTTTATGGTTATTTCTGTATTATGTTGCGTTCCTGCATAAATCTGGATCAGTGGTATCAGAGCGGTCTACTTTTTCTCGATCTTTCTTTACATGTCCCCAACGAGGTCGGGGTATAAGGAGTTAGGGCTCAATCTGGTGGAACCTTTGCAAGATCAGCCTCGCAAACCCCGATGGACGCCCATGGGGGATGAAAAAAAAAATGAGGGAGTAGGAGATCCTATCAAAATATTGCTCGAGGAGGCCCTTGAAAAACAAAGGAACATGATGATGGATAACTTTGCCCAGATCCTTCAACGACTACCCACTGACGGCACATCTGCATCCAGCAGCCACTCTAGAGGCGTGACTCCCTTTAAGGTACAAGTAAACTTTGACATTCCCATATTTGAGGGTCAAATAGATGCAGATGTCGTAGATAGATGGTTGAATCTATTAGAAGGATATTTCTCAGTTCATGATTTTTCCGACTGGGAGAAGATTATTTTTTCACTCCTAAAAGCTACCCCCCATGTCAAGGATTGGTGGGAAACCTACAGTGAGAAAACGGATGAGACAAAACCCTCTCTATTCTCAGCCGTACCCACATGGAATTCTTTTCGAGATGTCATCAAGGAACAATACTATCCCGTGGGGAGCTATGAGGACAAGTACATACAATGGACCACGCTGCAGCAATAAAGGGATCAGGATGTGCATGAGCTAACGAATTTCTTCCATACCTTGCGCACAAATTTGGGTATCAAATATTTAGAGAAACATTTGGTGCTAAAGTATCGCGGTTGTCTACACAGATACATTCAGGAGGAAACGGAGTTCCTCGACATCTCGCTTGGTACGGCATACCGGTATGCTGCCAAGATTGAGCAAAAATTAAAACAAAATAAGTGAGACTTTGGATCTACGAATCAAAAGCAAGGGAAAGGTGCCCCCAAACTGCAGAACAAAGGACAAAGCCAAGGCATGGTGGCCCAAGACAACCTGCCAAAGACACAATCAAAGAACAACACCGCGAAGCCAAAGAAGGACACGTGAAAGTGGTGTGAGTTCCATAAGAGCTCCACTCACAACACAAGTGAGTGTCAGGCCAAGCAGTTGCTAGTGGCCGAGATGAGGGCTTTTGAATCAGATGCATGCTCCGAATTTGAATCAGAACCTGACAAGGTGAATGAAAAAGGGAAGCAGTTTATTGATGCAGAGTCCAACGCCACTGTTGCCACTATGAAGATCCAGAAGGAGGAACCAGAATATCCAGAGGAGGTAGAGCATCTCTTCCACTCCTAGATGTGGGTAAAGGGTTCCCCGCTACGGTTCATTTTCGACAATGGGAGCCAAAACAACCTCATTTCAGCAGATGTTGTGAAGCGGTTGGGCTTGCCAACCACAGCGCACCCACAACCATACACCATCGGGTAGCTTCACCAAGGATGGGATCTCCACGTCAGCCAGTAGTGCTGCCTTCCCTATAGCATCAAGCCCTTCATGGATGAGGTATTGTGTGACATTGCTCCTATTGATGTTTCTGATGTATTATTAGGCCAACCATACTTGTGGAAGCGACATGCTGTGTATGATTCCCAGCCTTGCGTTGCTATTATTACTTTGGGAAATAAGTTGTACACGATACCAGAGGTACCATTGCCTCCCACTATCTCTTTGGTTACTGCAAAACAGTGCAGTAAGCTCATTTCCCAAACTAGGAAATTTGTTTTCCTGATGATCCGCCCCCATGGCAAGAAGAAGACTGTGGCCACGACCTCCAGACATGGCTCCTTTGCATGAGAAAAACAAATGGACAAGGTTGTGAAGGAGTACGGGGACATCTTCACCTCACCCATAGGGGTGCCTCTACACTGTTAGGTAAAGCACCCCCTTGACCTGACCCTAGGTGTGCCAATACCCAATGGACCAATCTATAGATGCTCTGTTCTGGAGAATGATGAAATCAAGAGGGAGATTCAGGAGCTGTTGTAGAAAGGTCACATTCGGCCAATTTCATCGCCTTGTGGGAGCCTGATCGTGTTGGTACAGAAGAAGGGTGGGACTTGGAGACTTTGTATTGGTTATCGGGCGCTGAACAAGATCATGGTCCAGAATAGGTACTCGATCCCACTTATTGATGACCTTTTGGACCAACTCAAAGGCGAAAAATATTTCAGCAAGATCGACTTGAAGTCTGGGTATCACCAGGTACCAATCGAACCTTCTGATGTGTGGAAAAGCCTTCAAAGCCAAGGAGGGCCTTTTCGAATGGCTCGTCATGCCTTTCGGATTGATAAATGCTCCCGCAACCTTCATGAGGTTGATGGATGACATCTTGCGTCCATTCACCAACTCATTTGTAGTGGTATACTTGGATGACTTTTTTATCTTCAGCCAGACTTGGGAAGAGCACCTCCACCACATTCAAGAAGTCCTCCAAACACTGCGGCAACACAAGTTGTGTGCCAATTTGGAGAAGTGAACTTTTGGCATGACCCGCGTTCAATATCTAGGATACATTATTGATGAAAGGGGGGTGCATGTGGATCCAGCCAAGATCCAATTCATTCGGGATTGGCCAGACCCAACCACCCTAACAGAGCTTTGCAGCTTTCTAGGTCTTGCTAATTTCTACCGCAGGTTCGTGTTGGGATTCTCTCATATCACTTGGCCCTTAAGTCAAGTCACCAAGGGAGGAGCGAAAGAAAAATTCTATTGGTCAGAATCTCAACAAAAGGCATTCGTAGAATTGAAACATCGCCTCTGTTTTACCCCAGTGCTCACATTACCAGACTTGCAAAAACCATTTGAGATCGAGACAGATGCCTCTGAATATGCTATTGGGGCAGTTCTTACTCAAGAGGGGCATCCAGTGGCATATCATAGTGAGACATTATCCGACACAGTTCGAAAGTATCCCACTTATGACAAAGAAATGTATTCCATTGTGCAGGATTGTCGACAATGGAAGCATTACATTTTTGGGAAGGAGACAACCATCCACACAGACCATCGACCCCTGTAGTTCATACAGACACAAGGGAACTTGTAGAACGATTGCCATCAGAAGTGGTCCACATATCTGCAACAATTTCATTTGAACATCAAGTACAAGAAGGGTAGCACCAATAATGTTGCAGATTGCCTCAGCCAACCATCGATCTTGGCCATAACCACCGTTCTCAACTCTTGTGGGCATGAGACTTCTAATTGGCCACTTCTCTACAAGAGCGATCCAGAATTCAGCTACACATGCAAGGCACTCTTGGGGGGTATGCAAGTTCCAAATTTTCACCTCCAAGATGCACTATTATGTCACCTGGGACACCTTTGTGTTCCTTCAAGCGAGCATGCCAAGATGATATGGGAAGCGCACTACAGTCAAGTCGTTGGGAATTTTGGGGTCGAGAAAACAGTGGCAGTTCTGCAGAAATATTTCTATTGGTCGAACCTTCGACAAAATGTCGGGAAGTACATCAGATCCTGCACTGCTTGCGCCATTGCCAAACCGACCATGAAGAATCAAGGGCTCTATACTCCGCTACCTACCCCTAGTCGACCTTGGGAATCCATATCCATGGATTACATGTCAGGCCTTCATTCTACTAAGCATGGAAATGACTGTATTTTCGTGGTCGTTGACAGATTCTCAAATATGGCCATTATGGCGGCCTGCAAGAAGAATATCACAGTAGAAGCCACTGATAAACTCTTCTTTGAACGAGTGTGGGTGCACTTTGAGATCCCACAGTCTATCATATCAGATCACGACATCGGGTTCCTCAACACATTTTGGTCTAGCCTCTAGTCAATGTTGGACACCAAGCTCACCAAGTCCACAGCTTTCCATCCCTAAACTGATGGCCAGACAAAGGTCGTCAACAGGATGATTGTACACATTCTACGCATGTACAATTCAAAGCATCCACACACATGGGATGAGAGCCTTCCCTATGTACGACACATTTATGACCGGGCTCTCCACAGCTTAACTGGCCACAGCCCCTTTCAGGTGGGCTTGGGATTCTAGCCACTATGTCCCATTAACGTAGCCATGCCATTTGTAGCTACTCAGGCCGATTCGACTCATGTCTAGTCTAAAGCTGACAAAGAAAAAAACTTCATCGAGTGCATTCAGTACATCCACCAACAGGTTCATGACATATTGGATAGAGCCAATGCTAAGTACAACCAACAACATGATCAACATTGGGTGCCACACAACTTCCAGGTGGGCGAAAAAGTGTGGCTACATTTGCAGAAGGAGCGCCTCACTAGACCCCACCGCAAGATTCACCCACTTCGATATGGGTCGTACACCATCACCAAGGCTATAGGGAACAATGCCTTCAAGCTCAGTATTCCACCGTTCCTTGGTCTGCACCCAATATTCAATGTAGACTGCCTTCGTCCCTACTTCCCACCTCTATTGGACACCTCTGACATTGCAGAAGAACTCACACCAAAAGATTTAAACCCAGAATGCATGGAACAGGCCACCATAGGCTGTATCGTGGACATGCAAATCAATAACACTCGTCGACAGAAGATCCAACTGTATCGGGTTGTCAAAGCTGGCCAACTCCTGCACCAAGGCAAGTGGTTCACTAGGGACCAAGTTCAATAGAAGTTTCCTCATCTCATGGAGGAACTCAACATAATGGGGACCATTGCTTCCTAAGGGGGGAGGAATGATCCAGGTGGATATTGGCGGCCACCCGCCTATTCCACTTGGGGCCCCACCATTGTCCCTTTCAGTTTTTTTCACAACTTACTATTTTTAGCATTTTTTCAGGTCGTGAACTTCTAGAGCCGTTTTGAAGCCCCAAACAGAGATAGTATGTTGAAATTACGTCCCTAGGAAGTTGAAACACCAATTTACCCAAACGGGGCCCATAGTTTTGGTGCTTCATCTCCTAGGGTTAGGTTTTTGGACGTTTAGAATTCTCCATTGTTTCTCCATAATAAATAGGCCCTCGAGCCTCATTGTAATACAGTTCAGAGGTCTGTAGTCGCCACATCTCTTCTCAGAGATTCGCTACCAACACCCTAGCTATTTTATTTCCATCATGTTTGTAAGCATATTTCTGTGATTTGATATTAATGAAATGAAGCCTTATTTCCGTTGTATTTCTATGTTTATGGTCATTCTGTATTTTGTTGCGTTCCTGCATATTTTCTCCTTCTTTTCCTTGTTTTTTCTTCTTTCTCGTTAATGACAACAATTCCATCAATATCCCCCTTTGGAATTGATTGGAACGCACTCATTAATTTAGCTTACCTCCCCCTTTGACATCAATGGAAAGGGGTTTTAAGAATGAAAAGAATCTAGAATTTTATTCTCTCTTGCAGGAACCTAAGAGACTTCGAGGACCATATTGTCATGTAATTTATAAAAGTAGTCAAGGCCTCAATTTATGAAAGCTTGTCAAAATTAAATATGTTGAAGGGAATAATAATATTGAATACAATATGTTAAACTCAATTCAATAGAAAATTATCTCCATAATAAACAATTGAATGTTGCTTCAAATTGGAGTTTCTCCAATGAATAATACGTTATAATGAAAAGCAATGTTTAAAGTGAATAAAAATCATTAATCAACTTTTTGTTTCATTCAATTTCGCACAATAACCAAGTTTTTTTTAAGGATAAGGATAAAATTTTATCTAGTGTGAAGTATTATATCTATTTCATGAACCTTGGATATGCTTGGTACATATGATGCCACAAACTAGGGTTTTTTTCAATAAACTACTTCACATGGTGTCATTTTGGTAGCTCTATGAGAAGTGGTATTATAGCATAATGTTGTTAGGGGAAGCCATTGTTCCCACTAGTGGGTATTTTCATAATTAAACCATGTCAAATAGGTCTCCAATTTCTTTTTGAACACTTTGTTTGAACATCAATTTGACGATGATATGCAGCGCTCATATTCAATTATTTACATTGAATTTTAAATAGATTTTCCAAAAAAAAATTGGTGAATGTGGGGTCACGTTATAAAAACAAATGGAAGTTTCATACCATGTATCTTGATGATTTGATCCATGAAGACCTAGGAAACTAAGGGAGGTTTGAAAGGATAAGTTGTGGCACAAAAATGAGAAGCTTTTGACAGACGATCTACCACCATCGTGATGATTGATTTGTTGCCCATTTTTGGGAGTCCCACAATGAAATCCAATCAAATTTCATCCAAATATGTTTTTTTATTGGTATAGGTTGTAACATCCTTAGTATTTCTACTATCTCTCCCTTGTTTCTTAAGCAAGCGTCACAAGATGCCTAAATTATTGGATATCTATTTTCATGCCTTCCCAGAAGAATGAACATTTAATTCTTTCATAGGTTTTATCAAATCCAAAGTTACATGTTATAATTGCTAATGTAATGTTGGATATCTCTTTTCATGCCTTCCCAGAAGAATGAACACTTAGTTCTTTTATACGTTTTATCAAATCCAGAGTGACATGCTATTACTAGTTAGTGTATCTACATTCTTACTTATTATTTTAGAGTTCAATCTTTTCCCAAAACGATGTCATGAAAACTTGACTAAACTGAGAGGAGGGGTGAATCAGTTTATTCCATTCATGGTCATTAATATGATTTTCTTTTAACTGATTAACTGAAACATTATGTGAACATCCTAACAAATAATAATTAGCGAAGTTAATATGTGAACAAAAAATAACAAGTAAACCAAAACATCACGTCAATACATAATAGCAACAAATATGGAAACCCAAAAATGGAGAAAAAAACATATTTGTTATTGTTGTGATGAAATTTCAATATCCTACTCCCTTATTACATCTATTTTTTGTAGGCTCCAACCTACAGGAGGCTACTACCTCAATTTTTCTGCAAGCTACAACATGCAAGGTAACTCCAACTCCCATAAGTTTTCTGCAGGCTACAACCTAGTATTTATCAAGACACAACTTGAAAGGAGACCATAATCCTCTCATACAAAATGAAAAAAATATGTTGGTTTACCTGTTCTGCAACTTTGCATATCTCTATCTCTGATTTTGATTCTTCTTCTCCTTAAATCTGCATCACATCTGCTCTATATGTGCCAAGTAACTTAATGCGTAACACCTCAATCAACTCTCACCTTCTCTAACTCTCTAAGTCTTCATCTCTCCAAACTTACACAAATTTATAAATGAACTTTAATGGTTTTAAGTATTCCACATACACAAATATGAAATGACAAAACTTGTCTCTTTGAATTCCAAAGGTGTCTTTTCAATTCAAAAATTATTTATAATCTTGAATATTAAAATACATAAAAGTAATTTCATCATATCCAAATTTCATGAATTCATATTATTCATGTCAATAAAATAAATAAATATCATGCATTAATATAGCCTTACATTCATATTCAAATAGCCTTGCACCACAAGATTCTTCATGTCTTTGCCTACACACCTAGTCAAATTGCATACATTAATTGTACATATACCATCATACTTTACTGCTCCTTTATTCTACCAATCCATAAGAACATAATATACATGCCTTGTTGCACTTGTTGTTCCTTTTCCATCAAATGTTTGTATTTCATTCTCATCAAGCATAAAAAACATGCAACATAACCTCTTGTTGTCAAACATCACTTTGACATACCTTGTTTCTTGTGTTGTTCCTTTTCTTCTCCTTTGACATCACATCTTTTGTTCCTCCTTTTCCATCAAATGTTTTCTCCTTCTTTGCCTTGTTTTTTCTTCTTTCCCATAAATGACAACAATTCCATCAATACCCCCCTTTGGATTTGATGGAAACACACTGCTTACTTTAGCTTACCTCCCCCTTTGACATCAATGGAAAGGGGTTTTGAGAATGAAAAGAATCTAAAATTTTAATCTCTCTTGCAGGAACCTAAGAGACTTCTAGGACCATATTGTCATGTAATTTATAAAAGTAGTCAAGGCCTCAGTTTATGAAAGCTTGTCAAAATGAAATATGTTGAAGGGAACATTAATATTGAATACAATATGTTAAACTCAATTCAATAACAAATTCTCTCCATAATAAACAGTTTAATGTTGCTTCAAATTGAAGTTGCTCCAATGAATAACATGTTATAATGATCTAAGCAGTGTTTTTCCTCCTGGTGCGGCCAATTCCAGCTGCAAAACGCAAACTGGGCGTCGCTGCAGTGTTTTGGCTTGCCTGGAGACGTTGCCGGGCGTCCACTTCTCCAACAGCCCTTTCTGCAGAGCTTTCGCCTCTTCTGGCGTTCCAGGCATTCTCTTCACAGGTACTTCGCCTCCCTTCAATTTCAGTTCGAATTCTCAGGATTTTTGTCCCTCTGTTAATCGAACCTCCAGTTCTTCCGCTTTCTTGTATGGTCTGAGTCACCCTGGTGGTCTCCCCGCCTTCTCCCCTTCTCCTGGCCCCTACTTAGGTAGGCCTCGTCTGCGCCATCTGCTGCTAGCCATGCCCCGCCTCTGACAAAGAATGCGAGCACGACGTGGTGTTAGTCGAAGCCGTATCTCTGATATTCCTCCTTCGCCCCTTTCTGAGCTCAGTTCCTCCTCTGAAGGCGACGACCTCACCCCCCCGCCACCCTCACGAGGTGGTAGACGTAGGGGCAGAGGCAGAGGAATTCTTGCTGGCAGAGGACGTGGGCGTGCGCGGGTTATTGGTGAAGTTTCTGGCCAGCCTGACGCTCGCTCTGTGCCTCCCTGTCATTCCTTCCCTCCTGACATTCATGCTCCTCCCCGTCAGCCCCTCTCTGCTGATGTTTCCGCCCCTCCCTGTCAACCCAATCCTCCAAGCAACAGGTTACGGGGGTCCACCATCAGGCAGACCACCCAGAATGCGGAACTTCGCTTCCATTGTACCTCTTTTGACTCCATCATCACCGCCCTCATCACTGTTTCCCTTCGAGAAGAAATTCCCCTTTCTGCTCCCCCCTCCCCTCCTCTTGACCTTCGCCCCAATCCCTCTCTTCACACAGGGGTTAGCACTGAAGCTGAGCACCAAAACATGAAGTCTGACAGTCAGGCAGGAAAGGAGGACAACAGCGCTGGAAATGAATATGCATGCAGAGTTGAAGAGGAACCGATGTCTTCTGAGCATGAGGGTTGATCCCCCGGGCTCAATTACTGCTGGTTTTTTGTGTTCTATTGTTCTAGTTACCCACCTGTTGGGAAAAATGATGTTTCTAGCTTTTTTTGCAGTTATCCACATGTCTTGTATAAGCTTCTGGCCGGTTTCCCTACTATGGGCGGTCCAACTTCTCATGTTTAATGGGTCGGTTTCCCACTATGGGCGACCCAGACTTCTCAAGGACAGTTTAGCTAATCAACCCAGGCTGTCTGGCTTTCACAGCAGCAGTCTTGGCAGTTTTGTATCAGTATTTTCATAATTAATAGAATTAGTCCTATTTAGAAGAAAAAAAAACATGTTATAATGAAAAGAAATGTTGAAGTGAATAAAAATCATTAATAAACCATGTCTATTTTTCTCCATGAATGCACCATGCCTACATTGAATATCGCACCAATAAGACCACAGGTTGTTCCAAAGGCACATATAATGTTGAATGTTGCTCCACAAAGATTATATCTTAATAATGTACACTATGAAACGGGAATTGTAAACTCAAAACGAAAAATCTAGTAAAGAAAACCCCAAAAAACATTCAAAAACAACCTGAAAATGAAAAGTGTTGATGCTGGAATAAATAAATAAAAAATGGGATAAATTTTCAACTTTTTTTAAAAATGGCAGTAAAATCCAATAAAAGCCAAACTTTTTTGTGCAAAAAACACCCTGAAAATGAAAAGTGTTGATGCTGGAATAAAAAAGAAATTTCGTAGTAAATTTTCAATATTTTTAAAAAATGACAGTAAAAGCCAATAAAAGACAATTTTTTGTGCAAAAAACACCCTGAAAATGAAAAATGTTGACGTTGGAATAACGCTTTTTTTCAGGGTAAATCTTTAACATATTTTAGCAATAGTGTTAAGGATAAAATATCATAAATCCAAAAAATCTTAAAATTCCAATGCTTTACAGGCATGGCATTAAAGATAAAATATCACGTCTCTGAAAAGCCTTAAAATTCCCACAATTTTCAGCCATGGTGATAAAGATAAAATACTTATAATTTTTTTCAACCATAGCATTAAAGATAAATTAGCATTTGAACCAAAAGGGTGCAAAGACGTGTCGATATAAGTGTAGATGAATGTAGAGTGGCGCAGGGGTAGCACTACAGAAAAAAAATATGTGGATGCGGAAGGAATGAGGAAATATGAGGCTAAAGTATTGGTAAAGTATAGCTTTCCAACTTTGTAAAAGTGCATTATAGAATCTACAATATATCAGATTTCTGTCACTGAAATCATAATTAAACTAGAAGCAATCTTCGAGGAGACAACACTATGATATTCTACAATCTTCTCTAAACAACATACTGAGATTATGATGAGAAGTTGTTTGGATGGGGGAGAAAAAAAAAAGGAATTGAGAAATATACATTTAATAGGGTGCTCAAAAGCCTAAACAAATTGAATTGGTGTCCTTCGCTCTTGCAATTTAAGGAATCCTTAAGTATTTTTATCATGTTGTGATTTTGGATGGGGAAAAAGTGCATTACATGCTCCCATTCTTGTTTCAAAGTTTAGAAATTTAAGGTTGGAGGACTAGATAGGTTGAGAAGGACAACAATTTATTTTCAAACAAAACATGGAAATTTTGAAAACTTGATGCCTATTTGAATTTTGGAGCATGTGGAATAAATATTTCCTCAAGGGTGAAATTGTATATTATGTACTTCCTACTACATGTATCAAAGATTCCATACCTTATTTTCCAACAGTTTTTGTTTCATAAGTATGTGGAATTATGATGTACATGAATGTAACAATGAACATAGTTCTCTTCACTTTGGAACCCTTTGGAAGAGGAAATCAATTCCACTATAATGTAGAGGGATACAAAAATTATAAAAGTTGAGCATTATGAAATTTTGTCTGATTATGACCTGTGTGCCGCTAGTGGTTTACCAAAATGTCTTGATGAAGGAAATGTTTGTTTACAAAATAAAAATATAGTTGCAAAAACATTCGAACTTCTACTGCAACTCTCAAACAAAATTTTCAGTAGAAAATATGTGAACAACATTATGTAATCTGAAGTGGGAGAAAGAATTTTTTTGGATTGTCCTGACATGATGGGAAAAATTAATCCATGGAATTATTTTCATGTAAGAAAAGAAAGTAATCACCTCTTTTGGAAATAGTGACCCATTATCTTTCTTAATAAATTCAGTCTTGTGATTACAAGCAACAAAATATTTATTAGCAATTTTCTTACAGTGTAGTTTACAACAATGTCAATGAATCATCCAACAATTTAAATAGATTTAAAATATACATAATATAAAATTAAAATTAAGTTATATATATATATAAGAATCATATGGGAACTCACATGTCTCCCCCTTCACAATATTTTGTTGCAATGCACACATAGCACCCTTGAAATACCACACATTCCATACATTAGAGGATCTTTAAAATTTGAAGTTAATCCTTGATAACTCATAATGCTCTAAAAGTAGTTGCTAGGGATATAGGTGAAGGTTTGTATTAGTGATCAGTTTCAAAGTATGCTTCATTAGGTATAGAAATTTCAATTCCCATGGAAAGGGATTAATATCTAACATGTGATTATACACCACATGATCTAAAGTGAAAGATATAAAATACACAAAATAAAAATCCATACATTTTCCACCCATGCCTCCTTATAGGCTACAATGTAAGGATGTTTAATGCGTGAGATCAACGCCATCTACAACCAACAAGAAGAGACATGGCCTTAAGAATTGCATTGTCTTCACTAGTTGAGTTATACAATTTTAGCATTGAAAATGGAAAAGAAAAAGGTAATAAAAATTTGCATAAATACATCTTGATGAGCAGAGCACCTGGATATGTTCGTCTAGTGAGCTAGGAGAATTTTCTTCAAAACAGATCTCAAAACAAATTCCAAATATCAGTTGGAATGTTTGAAAATATCTCGGCACTGCTTAAAATCAAATTATTCATTTTTATGTGTTCAAGCATGTCCACATGCACAACAATGAAGACGATATCCATTTTCCATGTCTCTGCTATCTATAATGGGGGGGATTTTAAAGTCTTTAAAGGAACCTATGATTTCAAGGACTCGTAATATCATGAAATTTGGAGAGGGTGCTGACAAGACCAACATAAATATTACCCTAAAAAACTTTAGCTCTTGCTTTACCCTAGAGTCATTTTCAGGTGTTGCTAGAGGGAACTAAGCCCATTATCATAGTTGCTACCTAAAATGTAGTAATCAAGCCCCTCCATCTCCAAAAATTTCTAGACATAATAGGCAGCAAGGTCCCATGAATTCATCGGATTTAAATGCCTAAGAAGTTGCTTGCAAGAAAATAGAAGCATTCGGCACCAATTTACAATTTGCAAACTCATGCATTTTCTCTAAATGTCGAATGGTGGATTCTAAGCGCTTGAAGAGTTTCATTGGACATCAATAAAATTAGCTTATCTTATTATCTTGGCATGACTCAATACAGAAACACCTCCAAGCACTAAACCACAAAGCCAAATGATAACCTTAACACGCATAACCATCGAGTAATGTCAACAATACAAAGAGAGATGACCCTAACCTATCAACTCATGAAGTAAACCAAATCTTGATTTATACTTTTTAAAGCTTTAAGCGTATATTATCAATACTGAAGTCCAGAAAGTAGCCTAAGTTTGCAACAGTTGGGGTACTATGAATTCGTTTTAGCCTTAAATATTAGGGACCAAAAAATTCTTAGGAAATTTAGTATCAAGTAGTGGATACTAAAACAACATAAGAACCCCCAACTGGAGACATCTCCCTATTGTTGGGGGTTACATTGTAGCCCGGGAAATAAAGAGGCTAGTTTTGCAAACCTACAAAATGCATATTAGGCAGGTTCTAAATCTCGTCACTATATGATTTTATAGGCTACCTAACAATTTTCCAACCAAATAAAACATCAATGTAAGCTAGGACTCTATGGAAAAAGAAACCTAGTTTTCAAACCTACTAAATGCATGCAAGGTGGGTATCCAACATCACCATGATTGCTTCCTTGATGACATTGCTCTAGAAAAAATAAGAACTCAATACACTATGGAATCCAAGAAAGCTAACAAACATTTTATTCATAAAAAATTTATCAATTAAAGGAAGAAGAGACTAAAATCCATGGAAAAATTCTTACCTTTTTCATTCTTCCTTGTGATGAACTAAGATAGCAACACTGAATGCTCCTCTACCAATCTACTCCATGATCTCATATTGATCCAATTTCGACTCCATTATTTTTAGATCTATTTACACACACCTCTACTTCTTCATATCTTCCACTCTATACATAAATATTCAATAAACACTGTCAAAAATACCCCAAAACAATCAGAGCCCCCCTCACATGCACAAATAAAGCTTGGAATTTCTTTATGCAATCTGATCCCAAGCTCGTTGCCTCAAAATTCTTTGTGGGCATGAAGAGCTTGTCATATGACAACCCATAAATGGTAAAGATGACTTATTGGTTGTCCCCATAAGCCAAACGTTGCTGACATATTAATTCAGTGAAGATGAAGGTGTTTCAATGTCGTAAGATTTAGGAGTCGCGAAAGGTCGTGACTTCTCAACGCCTTGGAATATGAGAAATCAATCAGTCCCAAGTTAGGTAGAATTTTGAACTAAGCTGAAACAGTGCCAACAAATCTCGTTGTGGACAGGTTAAGAGATTTCAATGTTTTCAACAGTCCCAGCTCTCGTGGAATAGGTTGTCTTGTAAAATTATTAAAGGAAACATTTAACGTATGTAAACTTCTTAACTCAACTAGCGCTGAGGGATGGAGGGCACCATTTAAACTGTGATTATTTAAATCTACAACAAAAAATGGCCAGTATTTCTATATAGGAGACACCTTCCTAGCATCAACAGCTTAATGAAGTATTCCACGAAGCATTCACGTTTACCCAGAGCATGCTTCAGAGAATTGGTCAATGGGTGGGATTCACGACACCTATTGAGGACAGTGAATCTCAACAGTGTCACCAACAAAAACTTCATAATATAATGTCTATCGGCATAAATACCATGAATTAGAAAAACCTTAAAATATTGACACATTTTCAACCATGGAATTAAAACCAAAGATCATGACTACAAAAAACCTTAAGTTTTTAACATATTTCAACCATGGCATTATGGAAAATTTATATGACTAAAAAAACTATAAAAATGAACACCTAAATAAAAGTGTCATTATACCAAGAGTAATTTCTTTTTTAAATACTAAAAGTATAGCTATTTTAAAATCTTAGTCTAAGACAAATTAACACATTGTAAAAAAAAAACCATCAAATTGACACGTAGTGTAGGCAAACTCGACTCATTACAATGAAAACTTAAAAATCAACCATAAAATTGACACATGATGGCGACAGACTTGATTCATTATAACAAAAACTTTAAAATCAACTATCAAATTGAAACATAACGGGGTCGAGTTGCTAGTCGAAGATCGACATGAACCTTGTAAAGAAAACAAAATAAAACAAAATAATAAATAAATAAATAAAAATGAAAGTATAAAACAAAACCAAAATTGAAAGCTTAAAAAAGAAAAGAAGATTTAAAAAATAATATATATATATATACCCCAAAAGAAAAGAAAAAATAAAATAAAACATAAAAATTGTAAAAAAAATAAAATTAATTCATAAAAAATTTATAAAAAAAAAAAAAAAAAAATATATATATATATATATATATATATATATATATATATAACTGAAAAGCAAAAAAAAAAAAAAAAACAACACAATCTAAGAAAAAAATTTATAAAACTAACACACAATAAACCAAAATAATAAAAAACAATTTGGATAATTAAATTTAAGAAAAAAGCCATTAAATTTTTTTAAACATTAAAAAAACTAACCATAAAAAATTATATAAAATAATAAAAATAATAAATCATTAAAATTAAAAATTAATAATAATAATAATTATAAGAAATAAAAATATTAAAAAAAATAAAAAATTAAAAATAAAACAACATTTAAAACTAAAAAAGAAACACAAACCTAGTCAGCACTCCTCAGGCCCCTAGGCAGGCCTTGTTGATTCTGGGAATCAGCAAGGCCCGCCCAGGGGGGCCTGAGGGGTCGATGGATAGGGCAAGCAAGGTTGCACTTGCCCTGATTAGTGGCCCATTAGGCCCTTTGGGCAGGCGTTTCCAATTCCATAATCGACAGGGTCGTCCAAGGGGTCTGATGGGTTGTTGGCCAGGGCGGACAGGGTTGTGGGTATGCCTTCAGATTCACAGGCGCGCATAGGGGGCCTGATGGGTGGTTGGCCAGAGGGGGCGGGGTTGCATGCAACCTCGTTGAACCTGGCCAACAACCCATCAGGCCCCCTAGGCGTTCCTTGTTGATTCACACAACCTCGCACGCCCTGGCCAGCGTCCCATTAGGCCTCATGGGTGTGCCTTGTCCATTCTAACTGTCGATGGGCGGCTGGGGGGGGGAGGGCGTTGGCTCATAACCCCTTGGGCCCTCTCGGTGGGCCTGGCCAATTCTTAGAATCAGCCTGGATGGGAATCAACTAGACCCACCCAAAGGGCCTAAGGGGCCTTGGGTGAGGCCCGTGTAATTTTTTTTTTAATTATATTTTAAAAAATCATTTTTTAATTTTTGTTTTCCATTTTTTTTAATGTGTTTAAAATAAACGTTTTAATTCTTATTTATTTATTTTAATTCTATTTTTTCATGTTTTTAAATTTTATTTTTAAAGAATTTGATTTTTTCTTTTTTTAAAATTGTATTGTTTTTTAAATTTTATGTTTTATTTTTATTTTACATTTCTTTTTGTTATTTTTACTTAAATTTTTATTTGAATCATTTTTTTTTAAATAACTTCGAATGTCGTCATTTTTTGATATAAAATCTATAAAAAATTCATAAAATTTGTTATTTCCAGTGTTTTGTATATTCAATTTTTCATAAAAATAATTTATTTAACATGTTTTTTTAAGTGAAAAGGTCCTGAAATACATATTTTTCAATTATGTCTATAGGCAAAATGTGTAATTTTGGTGAGTGTTTAAAATTGTTATTTTTTAGTGACAACTATGTTGTGTATTGAAGTATTAATTAACAATATATAAATATATAAAAAAATCTTAACCTCAAAATATTGATGTTATTGTTTTTTTTTTAAAACTTTGCAAAAAACACAAGTTTGGAAAACCTTTGATAAGTAAACATCTTATGACGAAAAACAAGAAGATGAATAAGACAACTTGAAAAATGTTTAAATAATCAACATTGAAAAAAAAAATTGTGGATACTTAAGACATAAGAAAATTGAAAGTGTCAAAAATATGCCTTAAAAAAAAATGTTGATGTTTTTCAAAATCTGAATGAAAATCACCAACATTTAAAAAAAAAAAATATCCACACACATTAAAAAATTTAAAATGTCAAAAATAAGTTCTCTAAAAAATGGGTTGATGTTACATCAACACTTTTCAAAATCAAGAAGAAAATCACTAACATTTAAAAAAAATATTCATTCTTGATACATAAAAAAATTTAAAGTGTCAAAAATATGCCTTAAAAAAATGTTGATGTTTTTCAAAATTACCATGAAAATCATTAGCATTTAAAAAAACATGTTTATATACATAGAAAATTTAAAGTGTAAAAAATAAGCCCTCTAAAAAAAGAGGTTGATGTTGCATAAACTATTTTCAAATTCAGTATAAAAATCACTAATATTTAAAAAAAAATATTCATACTTAATATATAAAAAAATTAAAAATATCAAAAATATGCTCAACACTTTTTAAAATTAAATAACTTTTTGTTACCTTAAAAAAACAACTGATAGTTTACATTATTCGTTTAAAAACTATTCAATAAGCATTATTCAATAAATATTTGAACACTTTACAACGTCTTTGCATGTTAGGGCACAAAACCCTAATTTATAAAAGCACTTCTGTGAAATTCAGTTAAAAATTTGTTCTCCATAAATCAATTCAATGAAAAACCATTGCTTTACATACATAAATCAACAACGCATAAATAATGTATCAATATTCATTCAAGAAAAATGAATTAATGTTGCATATAGATTATGCCACACTACTCCAAGAGAAATTAATGTAATATAATGTTGGCTCTGTAATATATAACCATTAATGTTTGCATCCATAACATATATATTAATGTTTCCTCCATAGTAACCATCAACGCTAGCTTTGTAATGATGATAACCATTAATATTGGCTTTGTAATGCTGATTTAATGTTGGCTTTGTAATGTTGCTAACCATTAACGTTAGCTTTGTAATGTTGCTTTAATGTTGGCTTTGTAATGTTGCTAACCATCAACGTTGGCTTTGTAACTGGCCCCTTGCAATAACAATGATTGTGAATGGTAAGGCACCACATATAACCTCATTGATGGAAACATATTCGTCCATTATGGCTATTGATGCTTCCTCCATTCATCACAGGCTACCATCACCATATTTGAATGCATTTGCTTGTATAGGCTACCATCACTGCACTATAAGAATGAGATCACCGAAACAAGATAAGAATGACATCGTTGTTGAAATTGATAAAATATAAATGTTGCTGCAATTGGAAATATATGAATGATAATAGTTTGAGAATTTATTAACGTTGTGAATAATAATAACAAAGGAATACATTGTTGCTGCAATTGATAATATACTCTGTTACATCGGAATTGCTCATGAGAGGTGGGAAACTTGTTGTAATGGTTCTGCGCTAATGGTTCTTGCACTCAGAGAGCTTTCGAACTATATGGGAATGTAACATTTTCAATGAGAGTTGGGGATAGTTCAGGGAGATCTGAACACTGTTTTTTTTAGTTCTAGCATTCTCGCAGCTAAATTGGCCCCAAAACAATTCCAGTTCCAGTCAAACCTTCATATAGTTTTGCATGTTGATTTGTCTATGCAGTTCTTGGGTGCCCATGAAACTTCAAAATTAGCTATAGTATGGTAGGGAATTTTGTGTATGTTTCACATTCAGGTCTCTGTTCCCTTAAATGGAGTTATCTGAACATGTATTTTCTCCCACAAATATTGAATTATTCGTCTATATGAACTCGAGGAATTTAGTCCTCCTTTACTTTAAATAGAATCACAATGATTTCAAATACATTGGGCAACTGAGGATTCCTATTTACAATAGTTATGCAGTGTGTGAAATGAGCACAAACCCATCTAAACTAGGGTCTTCTATCCATTTCTAGGTTTTGATAAACTTGACTTATTCATTTGTGACATTATTAACTTGTGAAGAGGTACATATCATACATGGTTTTAGATAAGAATAGTATCAAAATTCAACCCACCCAATACACTGCCTAGATTCAATGCATTGTTAAGTACACAACCACACACACAAAGAGTTGATAGATCTCCACCCCTCTCTCTGCACTGGCCGCAAAAGACACCTCACTTCCCTTGGTGCAATTATCATCTTAGTCTAGTGTTTATGTTGAGATTCAACAAGATGATGAGCTTAGTGAAAATCAGTCACCTTCACTAAGTGGGCCCACAGGGTATTTTTAGGTGTAAGTCTATTTTTAAACTATGTCTATTTTTAGACATGGTGATCATATTTCAGAAGTTGCAGGATGCTATTTGTGGATGGTTGGTCAAGCTGGAAAAATAGATGAAATTCTATTTTTAGAATATTGGGCGAATTTTATTTATAGATCGTCGATCTAAAAATAGATGTGTCGATTATTATTAGCCCTTAATAATAATCAAACTCTAAATATCAACTTATTCTCTTGGAACACTTAATTTTAGTGTACAGATTTAGCAAATTAGTGGGCTGAAGGAATTATGCAATTCCTAGGGTTTACTGGTGGTTCATGCATGGAGGACCTAGTTAGAACTGAAGTGGAAAATTTATGACAGAGTTGGAAGAGTAGTTCATGAAGTTGTTATTCCGTTTAACTCGGTTAATGGAGTTAAACTCAATTGAGCTAGTTGTATCTAATCTAACTGAATGATACACTAGTGAGAGTGGAGTGAATTAATTAGTTAATTAAGTCATAAATAATAACTCATTAAGAAACTGAACAAATACAACAGTTAACTACAGTGCATGTAAGTTCCAGTGGAGACCTAGTGGAGAGATAGGTGAAAGGGTGAGATGGACTATCTGTTGTGACTATAGTGATGCATTGATTGCATCACATACACATTGGAGTTCCCAATGAGGATTGCGTAGTCAAGGCAAGGCTAATTCGAATTCATTCAGGGGTCTTCTTCAGCATGGATTGTGCAGTGGAGGCAGGCTATCACGTGGCAAGAAATCAATGCATGGATTTGCATATTTCTTCATGTTAGTGTGTGACGATTGATTGTACTGAGAGCTTGATGTATGAAGCTATGTATGATATTGTTACATGATCTCCATGATACATAATATATGATAGTTGGGGTTTTTAGATTCAAGCTTTCCCGTTAAACAATTGTGTTATGTGCGACTGTTTTTATTGCTTCATGTGTTTGCAATTGAGTTTAAATTTCCGCAAAATATTAACAGTGGAAGGATTCTGTATTTAGCAAGAAGATAAATATTGTTAGATCAGGAGAATCTGGATATATACATGCATATGTTATATAATTTCTACATGGTGTCAGAGCAGTGTTAATTCTTGAAGATTGCAATTGTGAAGAATTGT